>CAJHQQ010000019.1:0-515000 GCA_905132885.1 Moricandia moricandioides
CTTCTGATTCCTCACCGAACACTTAATCACAGAACCATGTGGCCACAAACTCTGCATCATTGCAAAATTTTGTGAGAGAAGTTTCATTCTTATAAATTTCATAATACACATTATGATCAATCAAGGAAAGGCACAACCTGTTTGTCTGCATGTCACAGATAGCTCCTACGGTGGCCATGAAATCTCTTCCAAGTAACAAAGAAGAGTTCCAATTGATCTGGATATCCATCACATGGAAGTCTATCGGGACTAAGATGTCTTGAATTCGCAGTTGGACATCTCTGCATATACCTCCTGAATCGACTCTAGAGCAATCCACAAAGATGAAAGAATCACCGGAAGTCTCCACTCTATGGTTTAAATTTTTTGGTATAGCTCCCGGGTCGCATAAGGCATTGGGAAACTCGTGTTTTTTTTATCAGACATGGCACCACAAACTTCCTAGTATCACTTTTATTCTTCAGAATGATTCTTGGCTCTCTTCTAGGGTGATCCTTGGTATCCTTATCAACTATCATAGGTTCTGATTTCTGCTCTGGAGTTGTCTTATTCGTGACCTTTGGTCGATTAACTCGTTGTGTTACTAGGTACCATCGATCGATTGCACGATCTCTGCGTCGAACTACGCGTGAAGCTATTCCCGGTTCTGCCAAGTCAACAGGAACCTTCGATCGATTTGTAGTTACTCGTGTCGATCGTTGCTTGTGTGCTGCCTAACGAACCTAGTTTTCCGATAGCAAACTCTTTCTCTTGAGGCCTTTCTCTTTTGACCTCTAACCAGAAATCATCATCAATTACAACATTGAAGTGATGTTTAAGTCCGGTTTCTTTCTTCTCCTTGACCATAACCTCGTATCTCGTAAGGGTTTCATTCTCCTGAGTCACCTAATTTTCCAAATTTTCCATAAGGATGTCGAGATCTTTGATTTTTTTTATTTAGGTGGAGGTACAGGAAATCTAACTTGTCATTGAAATCCACATTCTTCTTCTGTTGTCTTTCCGGTACCTTGTCAAACATAAATTCGATCCATGGTCTTCTGATTTGTCTTGAATCTCCATGTTTCTGGCATCTTGGGCATTAGCTTCAGGTAGAGCGCTTGCAGCGCCTGCTTATTCTACTTCTATATCAGGGATTACAGCCCCCTGTTTGTCTACCTTTTGACCTGCTGCATTACGCAGATGACCATTGTGGTCATGCAAGTCTCCATTCTCGTTTTGAACCACTATTATTGGCGCAACCATCTGAACTCGTCTGTTGTCGTAGATCGATGCGTATGAGGTGCTGTCGATCGATGATAACTGAGTCGATGCTAGAGTTCCGATGTCGGTCGATGCTGTCCGTAAAGAAGTGTCGGTCGACGCTACGTAGGTGCCGTCGATCGATGCTTGTCGTCTTTCTTTGCGTATCGAACGCTCGGGTTGTTGTGGGTCTGAGACAACTAATTCTTTTCCTTTGTTGCTCCTGGTACTCTTTTGCATGAACCTGAAAAACAAATAAAAAGAAAAATCAGTAACTTGAAAGTAACAAACCTAGACTAAATCCTAGAAATTAAATCTAATGGCGATCAATGCTCCCCGGCAACGGCCCCAAATTTGACATGGTGGTGTTTACTGTTCTAGCAGGGTTTAAATATCCTAAACAATTAACTATCAAATTAACCCTTGATCCTAGCACACAAAACAATACTCTTGCCAAGAGATATCAGGTGTAGTACTTAGTGATCGAATCTACAGAGAACAATGACACACAATAGATTTCTTATTTCTAAAGACTATGCTAGGTGATTTTATTTATATTGGTAACAAGTAATTGGTTTAAGGAAATATTCCTTATCAGAAGGTGTAGATGTAATATAAAAATATGCTAGTAATTTAAATATGGCAGTATGCTAATAATGCAAATATGGAAATATGCTAATAAACTGACTAGATGTAAATGTAAATATGCTAGATCTCTGGTTTCAGCAAAGTGAATAATAGAGGATACAAGCTAAAGGTATTAATCAGAGAACTCGACATCTAATGTAAAAGACGATCGGATCTCGCTGCGAGTCTAATCTATTGACTAAGTCAAATGTCTCAGCTCTCGCTTGTTGACACGGAATGACTATCGATCGATGGCAATGATCCTGCGCCGATCGATGGTTTCTTGAGTCAAGCTTTACGACCTAATTTGATAAGTTCACTACATTAACTAAATCAAATATCATTTTTTTCTAGCAACCTTGATCAACAAGATTAATTCCGGTAGTAGATTGTGCTCTCACTTGCGCCTAACTATCCAATTATCAGGGTTCTAGTTAGCTACTCTAGAACACAAGCAATAAACATAATTCTATTGATAGATCTAATAATAACCCTAACAATTCTATTGTTTGGCTAATCCATCAATACCATTAATAAACCCTAAACCTAGTTGATAACTACTCAGACATAATAAAAGGAAGAATAATAATATGAATATAATGCATAGATAAAACACTGGAGTTCCAATACAAATCTCCCCAAATAAATCCTAGAAATATGATGGACTGCTGGTGCACACAACAAAGCACAATTACTAGCACCCAGCACTCCAGCACAGCGCCGCACACCTTTTAGGTGCAATACATAAAGTACAAATATAAAACCGTAAACTCTAGGTCAAACTCGTCTAGGGGTAATCTTGTAATCTGTGTCATGTCTCTAACTTGGGCTTGAAATCGGTTTTCTGCGAATTGGTGATAGATCGATGTCAGTTGTGTGGCATCGATCGATCTTGGTCATGTAACGCCGGTCGACGCTAAGCTAGTGTCGTCGATCGATGACAGTCTTGTACTTCGACTCTCACAATGATCAGCTACGGATTATTCACTTATAAATGCTCCATAAGCTCCAAGTATCTCCATATATCTCCAAAATATGTCTGGACCTATAAAGACCTTAAAACATATTTTATACACACATAATAGACCCTAAATAGAGCCTATAATATGGCCTGAAATTGGTAATAAAGAGGATATATCAATACCGATCTTGTTTTCCCATAGACAGTTTCGTATAAAGTGTTTTAGTTATAAGAAAGTAATGGGTGACTGGTTTTTTGAAGATAGTAAACCGGAGCTATGTATGGAGATGTCAAAGTAGCGATGCGTCCGCAGATCTTACGGGAAATGTTTCTGCTTTTATTTTGATCTTTCGTGAAAGTTGCTTCGAGTTACTCATGAAGTTTTACTAAATTTTATTTCGTAACGATCTAGTTGTGGAACGTTTTTGTAGGTTTCTGAGTTGTGGTTCGTATCTGGTCATTTACTTATGTCGTTACTTGTTAAATATTTGTTTGTTTATTAAATACATGGTATCTATTTCATTAGTTAAAATAAATTTATTGCATTTTATGAGTGGCCTCAATCACTTGCTACTTGACTCGTATTCGCTACTTGATTCGTACATGATCCTTAAAGTCGAATACTTATTTTTACCAAATTGAGTATCAAGTAATCTATTTAAATTACTTTCATGTTCAAGATAGGTATCAAATATAAAATAATTAATTATTTGTTCTTTAGTTTGTTACTATTTTTTGTTAACGAACAAAAATACATTTTCGTAAATCATAATAAAATAAATCGTTTACATTTCTATTTTTACAAGTGAATCGAACATAAGTATCATAGAATATTCTCTTTTTATATACTATGTTTTCCAAATTAACTAAAATACATGAAAATTACATTTTATTTGTAGATAATAAAGTTATTTATCTTAAAATTTTAACGAATTATCAAATAATTTACCAATAATTATCAACTAATTTGTAAATAATTTATAAGTAACAAGTAAGAAACCAAAATAGATAACTTTCAAGCCCGTCATTTTTTCAAATACTTGAAACTGCATATATTCATTTTTAGTAAACCAAGTATAAGTCCAAAATTTTACACACATAATAGACCCTAAATAGAGCCTATAACATCCTCAAACAAGTTGATCTCCCCACCTCTCTTTCTAAGCTTACTCCAAAAACTTAAGTCATCTTTCCATCTTACTAAGTGACTGTTGCTTTCTTGTTTCAATTTTAAACCAGTGATAGCATGGTATTCCTGGAAAGAAAACCACAGAGGCTTCCTGGAAAGGTGAAGGACTTCTCACATATCTTGGAGCTAACTAACCCCTTACAGAAGAAGCTACGTACCAATCTCCCTTAAAACTTCATCGCATTTTCCTGAAGCCATAACTTGTCTGAAAACTGAATTCCTCATCACTGCGTTATGTTCTTCTGATATTCCTTTCTGCTGTATTATGAGAATTGTTATGCGGCAGCTACTATTGATTTTCGTAACACGATGTTCCATACCTTCTCCGTATAGACGCTTAGGAAACTTCATATCGAAAAAATCCCTAAAAGGAAACAATCCTCTTCACAAACACGAAAGCAAAACAAAAATAAGAAAACAAATTAACACGATCTAACACTAGAGATCAATAACACATCACAAACAGAATAAAAGATTTCACTTTGAACTCTTATCTCAAAATCAATTTACAACAGCTACAAGTTTTCATCATAATAATTTGACAATCACGTTTGACAATAAATTTTATTTTCATCACAGCGCCGAATTCCTCAAATAAAGACACAAGTAAAAAAAAAAGGTCACAACTTCAATTGGAAACACCTTAAATGAGCCAATCCTCTTCATGAAATAAAACAAAGACATAAGCAAACAAAAACAAGTCAAACACTCTAGTTGAAACAATCTCTTCACGAAATTGATTGACAAAGTCGTACGGTAACAACAAAGAAAGAACACAAAGAACATTTGAGAAACCCTACATTAGTTGCTTTTCCCAAGGAATAACCACGAGTTAAGAACATGCAAAGAATATTTCCTAATTTATTTTCTTTTCACATGGATTAGCCATGATTAAGAACATGCAAAGAAGAGTTTGAAGAGAAAATATTTCCGGTGAGTGTCTAAGCTTTTAGCAAGTTGAGAGAACAAAAATATTTCATTAATTTCGTTTGTAGAGAATGTTAACAAAACAGGAAGGAGAAGACTCAACTTTACCTTCGATTTACAACGGTCTCTGAGGTAGAAGAATTGAGTTAAGCCACACAAGATTCGATTGTCACTGGATTCGACGCAATTTACGCAAGAGAAGAAGTGATTTCGTCGTCCCATATCGAGAGAGAGTGATGGAGATAAAAAGAGAAAGAGAGGCTGACAAAACAATTAGGGTTAGAGTTGGGGTTTTCATTTGGGAGTTTTTTTATTTTAAATCTTTATTCTTATATCCTATTTTAATACAATATAACCTAATTTCAAATTGCATAATAGTTACTCATTTCGAGAATTAAATTGGGTTTTCCAAAAACATTACCCTATAAGATAATTATAGGTTGGTATTAATCCACTGAAACAAAGATGATTTTTTAGCATAGTTTTCCAATTTTTCTTAGTATTTATCATCTATTTTCCTTATTAAGTTAGGTTCAAAAATAACTGTAGATTTCATGCATATTAAAATCTAAGATTTTCTCTAAGTAAATACAAAAAATTATGAATAAAATTTTGGAAATTTTCTAAATGACTTAAAACTTGATTTTAAATGCAAAAGTATACTCTAACTTCAATCAAATGCAAAAGTAACCGAAAAGATTATTGAAATTACAACGAGTCTCTTATGCCAAAGAAAAACCAGTATGCATTTTTACGAATATAACACGGAGAAGTCTTTTCTAGTTTTGTAAGTCTCCTGTAGTAGATGTGATCTTAAAAATATTTTTAATTTTATAAAAAAAAAATTTATGGGATAAAAGGTGAAAGCATGTAATTATAAATATTTGTAAATGATATAAATTAGATCTAGTAAAATTGAATGGTTTTCAACATAGATGAGTAAATGTAGTGAGTAATGTATTCATTGGTTTAGGGTTTAGTAATATATGTTTTAGTATTGTGTGTATTTTTAGGATTAAATTTTGTAAGCTTAACTTTTTTTTTTTGAAAAATTAAAATTTGACCTATATGTGTTTAGTTTTGTGTATATTAAACACTTTTAAATTTGATTTTTAATATAGTGAACTGCTTGTTTGTATTTAGTTAGTTAAGTTTAGGGTTGGGATAGAATTCTGGAGAATAGTATGTTTAGGGTTAGAAGTCTTCTTGGGTATTTTTTGTTAGATGACTTCTAGGAAGTCTTCCAAACCGTACTGAACCTTAAATTTTAGCAAATTACCTAACCAGGTTATTTACCGGACATATAAGTAGTATTTTTTCACTTTTTGTTGATAGAAGCACATAATCCTAGTCATTTCTCTCTGAGGCGATTTCGAAGGTGATTTCCATAGAATCTCATTTTTCGTCGTTCTCACTACCGGTAATCTCGTTTTAGTTCGAAGCTTGTTTCTCCTCCATGGCCAAATAGTATTTACTAGTTTAAACGAACCCGCTTCATTTTTTTCAGATCTGAAATCTTATGCGTTTCGTTAAACTCCGCTGCCGGTAAGTTCTTCCTCTTTACTTTCGAGTTCAGTGTTTGACTTTAGACGAACTGTTTTTCCGCCATGAAACACTAAACGTTGTAGTCTGACTTCTTCTTCCCCGTTGAGTTTTGAAGATCTGTAAAAACTGATGTCATTTTCGACCGTAACTTCTCCCCCGACTGTCGTTCATCCAGTTGTTCAATTTTAGTAGTGTTCTACTGAAAGACTTCTTCTAACAAGTATTCAAGAAGTCTTCTCTGTAACACAAGTGAAGTATTCAGGAAGTATTCTAGTACAACAATTTAATATAGTACTATTGTTCTGTTTGTTTGGTGTTTGAGATGTTCGTTATTGAATTTTTTGCAGACTTCAAAATGGATTTACTAGAACTCCTGAAGAGGATAGTTACCTTTGGGAAGAGCCCTTTCCAGTAAAAAGTACTCCATATCATACTAATGACTCGAAGTTACTTTCTGCTGTAAGACATGCTCTATATGATGATAAATATGAGGAGCTAAAGGACTCAAAGTTGGGAGTTTTCATCAAGTTCAAGGAGCTGAATTTTGGTTGCGCATCAAGGCTGGTGCATTATATTCTATGTTTCCAGCTTAACATCAAGAAGAAATTTGAGATTTGGAGTTTCGTTGGTCCTTAAAAAGTGAGGTTTTCACTGATAGAGTTTGAATGTCTCATTGGCATGAACTGCGATTACATTGAGGACCTTGACAATCCGAGGTGTGAGGTTACAAAGGAGATGACTTCTTTTTGGGAGCTGATGGCTGTTGATGTCGATGCTGGTCCTACTTATGAACAGATAATATCATCCTGTGAGAGATGCGAAGAGTGGTCTCAGGATGATCAATTGCAGCTAGGATACGTAGCCACTACACGGGTGACATGGGGTGTGTTTATTGTTCTAGCAGTGTATAAATATCCTAAGCAATTATTAATCAAATTAACCCTTAATCCTAACACACAAAAAAATACTCTTGCCAAGAGAGATCATGTGTAGTAATTAGGGATCTAATCCACAGAGAACAATGGCACACAATAGATTTGTTATTTGTAAAGACTAAGCTAGGTGATTATATTTATGTTGGTAACAAGTAGTTGGTTTAAAAAAATATTCCTTATCATAAGGTGTAGATGCAATATGCAAAATATGCTAGTAATGTAAATATGTAAGTATGCTAATAATGTAAATATGGAAATATGCTAATAAACTAACTAGATAGAAATGTAAATATGCTAGATCTAGGGTTTCAGACAAGTGGATTATAGAGGATAAAAGCTAAAGATATTAATCATAGAAGTCGATATCTAATGTAAAAGACGACCAGCTCTCGCTGCGAGTCTAATCTAACGACTCAATATCTAATGTAAAAGACGTTTCCGCTCTCTCTTGTTGACACAAAATGACCGTCGATCGATGGCAATGATCCTGCCTCGACCGATGGTTTCTTGAGTCAAGCTTTATGACGTAATTTGATATGTTCACTAG
Organism: Moricandia moricandioides; assembly: GCA_905132885.1. Taxonomy (NCBI): domain Eukaryota; kingdom Viridiplantae; phylum Streptophyta; class Magnoliopsida; order Brassicales; family Brassicaceae; genus Moricandia; species Moricandia moricandioides. The sequence continues at coordinate 7,971 of CAJHQQ010000019.1, forward strand.
ATTAACTAAATCAACTCTCGTTTGTTTCTAGCAACCTAGCTCAACATGATTAATTATGGTAGTAGACCATGCTCTCGCTTGCGCCTAACTATCCTAATATAAGGGTTCTAGTTAGCTACTCTAGAACACAAGCAATAAACACAATTCTATTGATAGATCTAATAATAACCCAAACAATTCTATTGTTTGGCTAATCCATCAATACCATTAATAAACACTAAACCTAGTTGATAACTACTCAGACATAATCAATGTAAGAATAATAATCTGAATATAATGCATAGATAAAAACACAGGGGTTCCAATACAAATCTCCCCAAAAATATCCTAGAACTATGATGGAGTGCTGGTGTACACATCAAAGCACAATTACTAGCACCCAACACTCCAGCACCGCTCTGCACACCTTTTAGGTGCAATACATAAAATATAAATATAAAACCCTAAAGTCTAGGTCAAAACTCATCCAGGGGTAATCTTGTAATCTTGTGTCATGTCTCTAACTTGGGCTTGAAATCGGCTGTCTGCGAATTGGTCATCGATCGATGTCAATTTTGCGGCATCATTTGATATTGGTCATGAAACGTCGGTGTGGGAACCAAAATTCGCACTGTTGATTTCCATTGAGTTAGGAAAGCAGGGTAAACCTTAGTTTCCCAGAAGTCTCGGATATCTGCTAAACCACACACCATTCAGTCAGAACACGAAGTAAATACAAAAAAAAACAAAGTAAGAATCGAAAAGAGAGCAAATCGATGTCTTATTCCGATTTTACGTATGAGCGTTTACAACAAGATAGGAGCCTAGGCTATGAGAGCTGTCGGCGAGATCCCTAGTTCTAAAAACCTAAGAATGCAAAACCCTAGTTGAGTCGCAGCTTGAATAACAAAAACGGAAAGTTTCCTAAATGCTCTAAGTGCTAAGCTATATTTTCTCTGAGTGGATATTTTCATGTGTCCTCTGCATAATCACCCTCGAAATCCATATGTACTCCTCTACAGGCAGTTTTCTCTTTCCCCTTCTGCCCTTGGTCGAATTTATCGCTTCGTGGAAATATTACTTTTTTTCCTTGATCTTCATGATTATCTTCGGAAACTTAACATTTATCATCCGATCTTGACATTTATCCATTTGAACTTAACATTTATCCTCTCCTGCAAAATAAAAGATAAACCATCGCAAAGTTTGGGCTTAATTTATTATAAAATCGCGAGTGGGCCTTTAGCCGAGCTTTATACCTCGTCGGCCTATTTTCCGACTTAGGCGTTTCTACGATTTTATCAAAATAACATTCCTAAACCTGGACCGACCAACTCGCCCGTATGGCGAGTTGGTTGGTCTGTGCTGACCAACTCACCCGTACGGCGAGTTGGCCTTGTTCAACTCGCCATACGGGCGAGTTGGTCGATCCATGCTGACCAACTAGCTCGTAAGGCGATTTGGCCTTATCGAAATGGCCATACGGGTGAGTTGGTCGGTTCGGGTTTCTTTCTTTCGAGTTTTTGCCCGGAGACTTGCGCTAAGTCGATTTCGAGGCTGCATTCTAATAGAAACACGATTTTTAGATGCTGATTTCGAGAACACCGTTTTTGACCCCAACAAACGCATTCTCCCAATAAGTTTTTGACGTCGATTCCATCGTAACCAATTTTGACCCCAACAGTTAGCCCCCTAGCTCGTTAGAACTGTGAGGTTTTTGCGAGCTTTCTATAAGTATGTGGAGAGGTTTTAAAAACTCTTCACTTGTATATTTTCCACAAATTTATTTTGAAGAATCATAAGATTTTATTCTCTTTTCCATTCTTTTGATAAAAAGGAGGCTATGTCTTCAGGGAGAGAGGTTTCCTCAAAGTTTCGTGATGATCTTCCCGTTCCCGATGGTTCCAGCTTGCAATAAAACGATGCTGTACCGAAGGTGGAATTCTCGGCCTATTCAGTCGATCCTAAGGAAGCCGAGGCGGACTGGGTTGCCAGGGGAGACGTGAAGCCCCATAGACCAGGTACGTGGGCCTAGCCTCGGTTTCATTCCAACCCCATAGAGGGTTGTCCCAGCAAAATCAGTCCAAACGGGCTGGATGCCATCTGGAGCAATTTCCGAGTTCCCGACTCGGTCGAGTTTCGTCTTCCAGAGGCAGGAGAGGTTGCTGAGTTCCCACCTGATGGTTACTTTACGTGCTACGAGGTGTTCCTGACGCAGCAGAACATTGTTTGGCTTCCCGTGCATAGTTATTAGTTGGGATAACCCTCGATGCCAAAATCCTCGACGCCTTTCTTAAACCAGTTGGGAAATCGTCAATAATTCAGGTGAGGCCCCGGTCTGGGATGACGATCATAAGTGAATTTGTGCCGAACTACCACGAGTGGCGGAAGCACTTCTTTTCTGTCTGCGTTGACGATGCGTCCGTAGAGGAAAATGGCCTCTCCGTCTTTAGGACCAGATGGGGTTTGAAAGGTATCTATGATCAAATGTGGCCCCTTTTCTCTTTTCTTTTGTTTCGGTGGAGTTCGATCTCTGATACGTTTTTGTTCGTATTTTGTTTTCACAGACCAATCTTTTCCCTCCGAGTCCGGAAGGTCTGGATACCATCTTGGATTTGCTTCGCGGTCGCCCGTGTTTTTGGGAAACGTTCAACCCCAAGAGAGTCCGTCATTCTGTCGCTCTTCACCGATCTCGATATCAGCCAGACCTACCGGTTGAAGAAGGATCGGAGGCGTCCATGGATGGATTTTTTCTGTGTGTGGTTCGTACGAAAGAGAAAAGATGGAAGACTCGGAAGGACAAACACTTCGTCATTGAGGATGAAGCGGCCAACATACTGAGAGACTACCTGAATAGTCAGGTAGATGGGGACAGTGGCGGTCGAGGCGATTCCAACGAACCGCTTGGTTTTGAATATCCTCCGGCCGCAGGTGGATCCAGTGAGACCCGGGAGTTTACCCAGGAATCAAGGATGGTCAACCGGGTAAGTTCTTGTTATTTTCCTATGAGGATGAGCCTTTCTGATTTTGAGATACTGGACATGGCCTCCTTATGATGAACCGATCACTTAGCGCGAGCTGTCAGGAAGCACGTATGGCTCAGTTTAAGGCTGAGGCGGCCAAAAATGATATCGCTCGCCTGAGAGATTTGTTGGAGAATTCTCGTTGCCGTGAGAGAGATTCGGTCGCGACTGAGGTTTGTCGCGCTTATAGGAGAAGAAAGAGGGAAATGGTCAAAGTCAAGAGGACTCGTCGAGAAAAGTTCTCGTATAAATTCGAGGAACTTACGAGAGGTTATAAGGACTTCGAAGACTATCGTGAATGTCGCTGTGCCGTGGGAAGACTATACCTCACGCAGGTTCTTGGTTATTCATTTGATGCCGAGTATGCAAGGCAGGCCAGGCATATGAACGAGAGGGATCTGGACTTTGCTATTCCTCAGACCGAAGAGAGGATTTGGGAACAATGGGACCCGATTCCTGTTTCTCCCGACACAGTCGAGGCCGAGATGGGGAATGTTTATGAGACAGGCGAAGTAAATCAGCCGACGGCTCCTCTGGATGTCATCGACTACTAGCTCGGGAGAACTATGACCGGGTGTTTCGTTCTTGATGAGTAATCGCGAGGTTGAGACTGATTTGGGAATGCCCTCTACTGTATTATTGCTTATTTCTGTCTTGTTTGTTTGTCGGCCGAATGTGGCCGTATGTAGCTGGTCTGGCCGAGTGTGGCCTTGAATCCATGTATTTCACTAACTTTTATTCGACTGGTGCTTGTTTATGATGAATGAGTGTTTTTAGATATTTGGACTTTGTTTAGTGTAGAAAGAAAACTCGAGTTGTCATCTCGACCTCTTCCTTTTTTGCAGATCGCTCCGATCGTTGTTCGTGCGAGATGTTTGAGGATTTTTCAAAGTTTCGGGAACGTTTAGATACAGACGAAGAGACATTCTTTTAGGATCTCGTATGTTTTCGATATCATGTCTTGAGACGTTAGAGACCAGTGTGCTGGGTTTAGGGCAAGACCTAGGTTACTTTCGGTGTGAGGCTTTTCGATGAAAAATCGGATTTCGTTTTGCCTGTTTTAATTTCAACCTGACTCCGTTCCGATTTAAAGTCCGTGATAGGTTCTCAGCTTATACGAGTTGTCTGGTGGGAGTCAAGCATCTCTTCAGAAACAATTTTTAATTCTCCCAAAAGTGATGACCAAAATTTTGGAGTTCTTTTATAGCGCCCTGTTTATCCTAGTCGGATGTGAGAGGATCTGTCCTTAGGACAGACCTGTGTGCGTCTTTTTAAGACGGCTAGGGTACTCGGCGGGGCCAATTGCCGAGTGTCGTAGTTGCGCATGAATTGGGGGTGTGTTCTCAAAAATTAAGGCGACGTCTCGCCTGTTCTTTTCGAAAACTCACTTTACCTAAATAACGTTTTGAGCGTATGGAACCAGGATCTTGTGCTTTGATCGGGAATCGATGATTCAACCAAGATAAGATGGTGTAGAGTTGTTTCATTTTGAGGTAGAATGATTTTTCACGAGTTTCTTTGCGGGATAATGGATAACTTACGAATTTATAAAGAAGTCTTTATTGTCGAAAAAGTTTTGAAAATCCCGAGTAAAAAAATTCAAAAATTTTATTTCTGAATGTGGGAATATACGAATATTCGTATATGTACCCAGTCCCCCCTCCCCTTTTTAGAGAGGGGATAGCTGAACTCGTCTTTTGAAAAGCTGCCTATCTACCTCTTTCGAGGATAAAGCCATCTCGTAGTTCTGTTTGTTTGGGCGAGTTTGTTTACTCGGCCGTTGTGTTTGTGTCGACTGCGTCAGTTGCTGAGTCGACGTCTTCTGTCGGACTCGTCTTCTCTGTTAGGATGGGCGTGTCGGGCGCTGGAACTGATCGTTCGCCGGTGGTTGGTAGAATCAACGATTCAAGGTCGTCTTTACCCGAAGTACTTTCGGTTGACACCTGAGCTATCCTCGGGCGTTTGGAATTTTTCATTGCGGTGTTCGTGATTTGTCTTAGCTTGTGTTCGGCCAGGAAACAGCGTCTCGCCTGCTTCTGGTAGCCCCTAATTACTGCAATCCCGTTGGGATTTGGGAACTTAATGCCTAAGTGGTAAATCGATGAGCTAAGGCGTGCCCATGATGATGTTGTAGATGACTGGATGGTGAACGACCAAAAAATCAACGATTTTGGTGACTTCTTTTGCTGCCACAGGTAATTTTATAGATTCGAGGGTCATTGATGTTATGCCAGAGAAACCGGTTAGCGGCTTGGGTGATGGTACGACTTCGCCTAACTCGATGTTCATCCCGTTAAGAGTGTCACGTAATATGACATTGACTGTGCTTCCGGTGTCTACGAGAACCCTGGCCATCTCGAGATCTCTTATGACGAGATCGATTACAAGTGGGTCACAGTGCGGCTGATCGATTCCTCCGGCTTCTTCTTCGTCGAACGAGATTACTTCTTTTGGAGTGTTATTGATCGTGGGCCAGATAGTCAAATTTGCGGTTGTCTCGGCTTTGCACTGATAAGCTTTGATGGCTGAGATGGTGTTGTAGCAGAATTGTGATCCGCCGATGATCATGTTTACCCTGAGACGGTTGCTGTCGTTGCCCTTACCGTTTTGCCTTCTTCCGCGCTTTCCCCCTGATTGGTCCCCTTGCTAAGGTTTTTCCATTTACGGAGTTTTGTCATTTTTCGGGGGGCGATCCGAGTCGCGGATGAGATCCTTCACGCTGGAGACTCCTGAGAGTTCTCCGGAGAGCAGTTTTGCGGCCAACCTTGCGCCGAGAACTTTGCAGTTAATGGTCGAGTGCCCACGTGTTTGGTGAAAATCACAGAAGGCATATTCGTAGTAGCTCGGATTTCTGGTCCAGGTATTACCCGTCGTCCGTCCTTGCTCTGGTCCGGAGTTAATATCGTAGCTATGCGCTCCCTTTGTTTCTTCGTCTCCATGTTGGGTGCTTCTATCACTGCGAGGGTTTTTCATTTTTAATTTCTGATCCGACCCCGGATCCTTTGATGTATTCTTTTTTGGATTCCATTTTTGGGACAAAACCCTCGTCTCCTCTTCGATGATAATGTAATCAGTGGCTTTGTGAAGCGCGTCTTGGATCGTACGCGGATTTTCCAAATTTATCCACTTCCTGAATTTCGACTTGAACTAGAGTGTTTTTCGAAGTGTGTCTATCGCGACCTTGTCGCTTATCCCGCTGACCCTAGCCATGACGGTTTTGAACCGCTTTATGAAGTCGCGGAGAGTCTCATCCTCTCCCTGGGTCAGGTTCCAAAGGTCCACATCAGAGGTTTCTCGATCTATGAACATCAAGTATTGTTTGAGGAATTCTGAGGCTAGCTGGCGGAAGCTTTCGATAGAGTTTTGCCTGAGGCGAGAGAACCATTCTAGCTCTGCTCCGCAAATGTTCTCTACAAAGAGGCGGCATTCACCAGCGTCTCTCTCGTTTTCTCTGAATCTGGCTCTACCCATCGTGACCTGAAAAGCCTATAGGTGTGCCTTAGGATCAGTAGTTCCGTCGTATTACATCACTTTGACTTTCCCAGTATCTGAAACCCTAGTTTGGGTGATACGAGTAGTTAAGGGCGTTGTACGAGCTTCTTCGAGCAGTAGATCGATCTCCGGTGCCGTTCAAGTAACATGGTGGATTTGGGACTTCACCGCCCTGACTTCGGCTACCGTTTTCATGAGATCGTCGTGGAGATTGCGGATTTCGGAACTCTTGCTAACAGATTTCCGATTTTGTCGGCGTTTGCTGCGAGTGCTCCGAGTTTGCTCCTCGGTCAGATCCTCCTGTTCTTTCCAGAAGATAGCTTCTTCTTCTTCGTTCATAGGGTTGTCGAATTGGGGTTCATCCCGAACTGCTCGGCTTCTTGTGCGGCGCAGATGTGCTAGATTCCACGTCGACACGTTCGAGATCTCTTCCTTCTTCATCTTCTTCCATAGGAGGAAGATTTTCCGGATTTTTCCGTATAGGCACGGGGGTGACTTCGTCAGGGTTTTGTCCAGACCGCTTGCCTTGCGCGTTATCGGACCGGTCCAGAGGCGTTGCGAAATCGAGTTTTCTTCCGCGGATACGGGTTGTTCCCCCCCCCAGGAAGATGGCCCTATTCCTTGTTGTGAGGGTTTCAACCTGTTTAGCGAGAGAACTCATGACCTTATCATGTTCTGCCGACTTCTTCTCCAAAGTCGCGAACATCTTCTTCACCTCCTTGAACGTTGCAGTGTTTGCGTCGGTGTTGACCGCAGTGACGTTCGTCGGTGGAGTGTTTTTAACGTTTTCGTCGACGACGTTATCGTCATGAGGTTTTTGGTTGTTGAGATCTTACATGTTTCAATTGAGCGTTGATGGTTGAGCGTTAGATTGATCCGTACCCCCCCCCCCTCCTTCTAGGGCCAAACTGTAAGAACCGAAATTCGCACTATCGATTTTTGTTGAATTAGGAACGCAGGGTAAAGCCTATTTTCCCAGAGTTCCCAGATATCTGCTAAACCACACGCCAATCAGCCAGAATACGAAGTAAATACGAAAAAACAAAGTAAGAATCAAAAAGAGAGCAAATAGATGTCTTATTCCAGACTTTTGTATGAGCGTTTACAACAGGATATGAGCCTAGGTTATGAGAGCTTTCGGCGAGATCCCTAGTTCTAAAAACCTAAGACTGCAAAACCCTAGTTGAGTCGCAGCTCGAATAACAAAAATGGGAAGTTTCCCAAATGTTGTAAGTGCTAAGCTATCTTTTCTATGAGTGTATATTCCCGTGTGTCCTCTGCATCATCAACCCAGAAATCCTTATATACTCTTCTAGAGGCGGTTTGCTCTTTCCCCTTCTGCCCTTGGTCGAGTTTATCGTTTCGCGGAAATATTCTTTTTTTCCTCGATCGTCATGATTATCTTCGGAAACTTAACATTTATCCTCCGACCTTGACTTTTATCCCTTCGAACTTAACATTTATCCTTTTGAAGCAAAATAAAAGATAAACCGTCACAAAGTTTTGGCTTGATATCGGATAAAATCGCGAGTGGGCCTTTAGCCGAGCTTTAGACCTTGTCGGGCTGTTTTCTGACTTAGGCGTTTCTACGATTTTATCGAAATAACATTGCTAAGACGACGTCGTCTGTGAGTTATGATCCTTCGCATGAAGCACGCGATTATAGGTGTTTAGTTAACCGTTATCGGCTCATACGATCGACCCGATCCTTTCTCGAGAAAATGAGTTCTTTCGGTATGATTCAAATGTCAATCCCGATCGAGACGAAACAAAGATAAGTTCGATAAAGTATCAAGAGGGGTAGTTCAACGAGGACTATGTGAAACTAGATTGATTCGATCAAACTTGCCGAACGAACAGGGCAGATTGCTCGTGTCGTCTAACTCGCCCGTTTGACGAGTTGGTCGATCCGTGCTGACCAACTCGCCCATATGGCGAGTTGGCCTTGTCGAACTCACCATATGGGCGAGTTGGTTGGTACGTGATGACCAACTAGCCCGTACGGCGAGTTGGCCTTGTCCAACTCGCCATATGGGTGACTTGGTCGGTTCGGGTTTCTTTCTTTCGATTTTTGGCCCAGAGACTTGCGCTAAGTTGATTTCGAGGCTGCATTCGTATAGAAACACGATTATTAGATGCTGATTTAGAGAACACCATTTTTTAACCCAACAAACGCATTCTCCCGATAGGTTTCTGACGTCGATTCCGTTGTAACCGATTTTCATCCCAACATTCAGTCGACGCCAAGGTAGTGTCGATCGACGACAGTCTTGTACTTTGACTCTCACAATGATCAGCTACGGATTATTCTCCTCTAAATGCTCCAAAAGCTCCAAGTATCTCCATATATCTCCAATACGTGCCTGGACCTCTAAAGACCTTAATATATAGCCTAGACACACATAATATACCCTAAGTAGAGCCTATAACATGGCCTGAAATTGGTAGTAAATTGGATATATCAATACCGATGTTATTTTCCCATAGACAGTTTCATATAAAGTGTTTTAGTTATACAAAAGTAATGGGTGACCGTTTTATGAAGTTCGTAAATCGGCGCTATGTATGGAGATGTCAAAGAAGCGATGCGTCCGCGGATCTTACGAGAAATGTTTCTGCTTTGATCTTGATCTTTCGTAAAAGTTGCTTGGAGTTACTCATGAAGTTTTGCCAAATTTTATTTCGTAACAATCTAGTCGTGGAACGTTTTCGTAGGTTTCTGAGATACGGTTCATATCTGGTCATTTACTTATCTCGTTATTTGTTATATATTTATTTGTTTATTAAATACTTGGTATCTATTTCATTAGTTAAAATATATTTATTGCATTTTATAAGTGGCCACAATCACTTGTTACTTGACTCGTATTCGCTACTTGATCCGTACATGATCCTTACTTATCCTTACCAAATTGAGAATCAAGTAATCTATTTAAATTACTTTCATGTAGGTATCAAATATAAAATAATTAATTATTTGTTGTTCTTTATTTTGTTACTATTTTTTTGTTAACGAACAAAATACATTTTCGTAAATCATAATAAAATAAATCGTTTACATTTCCATTTTCACAACTGAATCAAACATAAGTGATATATTCATATAAGTATCTTAGAATTTCTCTTTTTATATGTGTGTGTCGATGTCGATGCTGGTCCTACATATGAACAGATAATAGCATCACATGAGAGATGCGAAGAGTGGTCTCAGGATGATCAAATGCAGCTAGGATACGTAGCCAATACACATGTGACATGGGGTGTGTTTATTTTCTAGCAATGTATAAATATCCTAAACAATTAACTATCAAATAAACCTCAATCCTAACACACAAATCAATACTCTTGCCAAAAGAAATCATGTGTAGTACTTAGGGATCAAATCCACAGAGAACAATGGCACACAATAGATTCATATTTCTAAAGACTAAGCTAGGTGATTATATATATTGGTAACAAGTAATCAGTTTAAGTAAATATTCCTTATTTGAAGGTGTATATGCAATATGAAAATTTGCTAATGTAAATATGGAAATATGCTAATAATCTAACTAGATGTAAATGTAAATATGCTATATCTAGGGTTTCAAGCTTCATGAATAATACGAAATATGATGCAATGATATGTAAATGTTCTATAACTCAAATATTAACTATTCTGACCCTTTTAACACCAACTCTCGTATGCGAGCAAAAGGAAACACCATCTATCAACGGCTATGGCATGATGTCGATGGACAATGAAATCAGAAGGAAGTGTGACCAAAATTTGATATGTTCACCAAACTAATTAGACCAGCTCTCGCATGCGCCTAACAACCTAGTTCAATGTCCTACTGGCACATAACCTACCCTCATAGTTGTCCATGTCCTACTTTCGAGATCCTAGTTAGCTACTCTAGAATGCAAGCATTAAGCACAACTCAATTCATGGATATTAACTTAACCTAGCAATCCTACTTTTGGGTAATCCATGATTGCTATAATTCAAACCTAAATATAGTTGGTAACTACTCAGACATAATCAAAGTAAGAATAATAATCTGAATATAACGCATAGATAAAATATTGGGGTTGCAATACAAATCTCCCTATGGAGTTATGAATCTTCTCCCTAAATAAATCCTAAAACTATAATGGAAGGCTAGAGAACACAATCTGCCACTGGCACAAAGCCCAGCCACCACCACTTTTTCTGGCGCAATACATAAAGTATAAATATGAAACCCTAAAATCTAGGTCAAAACTCATCTAGGGGTAATCTTGTAATTTTGTGTCTTGTCTCTAACTTGGGCTTGAAATCGGCTGTCTGCGAATTGGTCATCGATCTATGTCAAGTGTTCAGCAATTATCGATCTTGGTCATGTAACATCGGTCGACGCCAAGGTAGTGTCGTCGATCGATGGCAATCTTGTACTTCGACTCTATCAATGATCAGCTACGGATTATTCTTCAATAAATGCTCCAAAAGCTCCAAGTATCTCCATATATCTCCAAAACGTACCTGAACCTGTAAAGACCTTAAAACATAGCCTAGACACACATAATAGACCCTAAATAGAGCCTATAACATGGTCTGAAACTGGTAATAAATAGGCTATATTAACTCCCTCAGACTTAACATTTTCCTTGTCCTGAAGCAAACAAGCCTACGAAAGAGGCTTTGAAAAGCAAAGGCACATAATATCTAAGTATAACTGTAACCTTATCTGTTTCAACCACATCCTATCAAGTCAATAACAGAGAAACTTTATATACCATATCTTAATATAACAACCAATTCTATTCTACCAACAAGTTAGCGAATACTTTTCCGACTCGCCACTCTACTGATTTCATTTCTTTGCATAAAATAAAAGTGCAGGCTTTACCTTGGGATTATCTATCAAAGGACATATGGACTCTTACCTCTGCAAGTATTTGAACACACAAGTAGTCTTCTTTGATTCCTTTCCTCTCTCTCTTCTTACTTCTTCTCAATGAATGTTTCACTTTTTTTGAGGGTATCATTTTATTTTATTTAATTCACTGAGATATTTGGATAAACTTCCATGAATCAAGCCCTAATTGTTTTTGCCACTAGATCTTGTTCACTTCTTTTTGACCTTTATCTCTTTCTAGGATCATATGAATCAAGCTTTAATGGTTGTAGCCACCAAATCCTGATCGACTCTTTATTTTGAATCTGAAAGGGAGAGATAGGGGAATTAGAAGCACACATACTTTTACCTTCCAGACTTGCAGAAGGAATCCGATCCAGTGTATACAAATCTTAAAGCATGCAAATAATGTCAGGATTAGTGTTGGAAATCAGCTTTGGTTCCTTCAAACTTTCTAAGCAAGTGTGATATAGTGGCATGATGATTCACTTCGGTATCTCTAATAGTCTCTGCAATCAACCTTCTAAGAATGGTGCTAAAGTATGGTTAGTTAATAATAATTTTGATCATAGTCCTCTTCTTGACTCAATAAAACTTTTTGAAAAATTTATATATATAGTAAATAAAACTCAAAAAACAATAAAATAGCATTAGCGAACATCCCCCAAACTTAAATTACATTGTCCCCAGTGTAATCACCCCGGATTGGTTGGAAAAATCAAATCATAAGTAAATAGCTTAAGTATAGAACTTGATACCTCTCTTTGTAAGAGAGTGTCGATCGATAGTAGGCGGGTGTGGTCGATCAATGGTCGCGACCCATTGACGATCGATGGTGCCTCTATGGTGTCGATCGATGTTGATTCAAACAGTCTGTAAAACGAAGTAAACCGCGAAATAAATAGTAGTATAAGTAAAAACTAAATAAAAAATTACTAAACAGTGGGTTGCCTCCCACTCAGAGCTTGGTTATAATCTTAAGCTCGACCTATTGAACTTTCTAGCGGTAATGGAGGTGGATCAACACTTGAAAAACAGGTATCTACATCTTCTTTGCTCTTTTGAAACCATGTACCAACGAAGTTTCGCATTGCTGAATCTCCTCTGGCTTTCTCATTCTTTATGATCTCCTTAGTAACCTCCACGGAATACATTCTCTTTTGTAGATTCTCAATAGTGCGCTGTAACATTATAAGTCTGGCAGCTGTAGTATCTGATATATCCTCCAATTTCTGAGAAATATCTTCTTTCATCAGGCTTTGAGAAAAAACAATCTCATTAAACATCTCTTCTAATTGGTTTTCTGTCGCACACTTCTGTTTGTCGAAATCAATATCGATCGATGGCATGATTCTGCTGTCGTTCGATATCACTCTATCTGGTCCACTCGCATGCTGTCTTTGAATAGTATTCAAATCTTGCTTCATCTCATCATGCGTGTAGTCAAACTGGTGAGGCACTTGTCGATAGGATAGTAGACATCATCAAGGCTGCTGTAGAAATCATCTAATGACATCTCTTAAGATTTGTAGATCTCATTCACAATATCGTCAATCTTTGCTCTACTGTATGTCTTTGGTTTCTGCCTAGACATAGCGACCTTTGTTGCATGTTCAGGTAAACATATGTAGCTGTACTCAAACATAGTAGCTCTCTGTAGAACTGCCCTGATATCTTCTTCTTGCACATTCACAACTCTTCCGTCTAGAACTCGTGCATTACCATCCTCATCTTTGTAGATGCATACTCATCTTTCTTTTCCCAATGGAAAATTCTTCTGCCATCAGGATTATAATCTATTGTGCCATACTCTACGCGACCATCTATCAGTAGGGGATTTATCGAACCGATCGGTCCTGGAGTTTCAGAAGTAAAAGGGTTAGATGTACAAAACTCATGAATTCCTGGAATGGTGTCGTCGATCTATGTTTGATTTTGATAGGCTCATGTTTCTGCTCCTTGATGTCGATCGATGCCAGTACCTGTGCGTCGATCGATGGTTGTTGTTGTTGTCTAAATAAGTTTCCTGATCCGTTAGCCATAACAAGGGTGTCTGCTACATCATCCTTAGGTAGATTTAGAATTCTCCCATAAAGATCTCATGCACATCCTTCGGTATCTCTAGAAATTCCAAACACATCGAGTCTGAGATAGCCATCTTCTGTATCTTCTGCTCCAAGAAAATATTGTGGTTTTCGTTTTATGTCGTTTGATGGCCAAGATATGCCGACGACTGGTGATCGGGTGCCCACTCTCGCTTTCATTACCCAGCCATCTTCTTCTTCCATAGCCAGGCTGCGAGACTCGATCATCTCTTCCTCTCTGTAATTTGCATTGTATTCTTCGTAAGCTCGACCGTATCTTTGGCATGCCAGATTGGTGTCGATCGATGGCGTAGTGAACCGTCCGATGCTCGATAATCAGACTGGTAGACAAAAAGGTTTCCAGATCCATTAGACATTGCAAGTATATCTACCACATCTTACTTCGTGACATGTAGAATTCTGCCATCCATAGCTCTTGCATGACCATCTGGATCTCTCATAATACCAAACTCATATGGTTGTAGATAACCATATTCCCTTTGGCATTCTGCAGTTGAATCTCGTTCGATGTCTGCTGCATTCCCAGTATTGATCGCTGGTGTAAGGTTACTGTCGATCGATGTCGATTTCCCAAGTTGATGGGAAACATGAAAAACACCAGCCTCTTCCATAGCAATCCCTCGGTGTTCGATCATCTCTTCGTGTTTGTAGTCTTCGTCGTACTCTAGATAGGCTTTGTTGTAATCGAAATCTCCATGGTAGGTGTTGACTTGTTTGGATATTTGTGTGTCGATCCATTCTATAGGGTTGGTGTTGATCGATTATTGAACTGTAAGGTCGTCGATCGATGTATTGGGTGGGGTATCTATCAATGATCCTTCTTCTGATTCCTCACCGAACTCGTAATCGCAGAAGCATGTAGCCACAAGCTCTGCATCATTGCACAATTTAACAGGGTAGGTTTATTCTTATTCTTGGCAGGTTAATAAAAAACATTTTTATCAATTAGAGATAAATACAACCTGTTTAACCTCATATCGCATATGGCTCCCATAATAGCCATGAATGCTCTCCCAAATAACAAAGAAGAGTTAAAATCTATCCTGGTGTCCATCACATGAAAGTCTGTTGGGACTAAGGTATTGCTGATCTGCACTGGAACATCTTTTACCATCCCACCTGAGTTCACTCTTGAGCAGTCTACGAATGTAAAAGAATCGTTGGAGGGTTCCACTTTCAGGTCCAGCTCCTCTGCCATAGAATTTGGCATAATGCTCACTGAAGATCCAGTGTCAAAAAGGGCGTTGGGATATTTGTTTCCTTTGATGAAGCATGGAACAAAGAATTTGCCAGGATCACTTTTCTTCTTTAGACATGTCCCCTGCTTCATCTTCTCTCTGAGGTGATTGAACATTATCTCTATATCATTATCCGTCTCCTTTGTTTCCCTGAAAAACATCCACAATCTGTTAGTATAACACGCTTCATCAAAAGAAATATCTTGAGTAATTTTAAAAACTCTTTTAGCAAAGCTATCTATCTCCTTTTCATTGGCTTCTCTGAGTTGATGTTTTGGGATCTTTTGCCTCCTCTTTGAGTGTCTATCATATTCTCTATCAGTGTACATAGCTTCAGATGTGTATGTATTCTGTTCTGAAACTGTCACGATCAGACGTACAATCAAACTTGCATCGAGGCTCAGTAGACGAATACAAATCTCCCTAAGGAGTTATGAATATTCTCCCTAAATAAACCCTAAAACTATAATGGAAGGCTGGTGCACCCAATATGCCACTGGCACACTTCCCAACCACCACCCATTTTTCTGATGCAATACATAAGTATAAATATTAAACCCTAAAATCTAGGTCAAAACTCGTCCAGGGTAATCTTGTAATTTTGTGTCTTGTCTCTAACTTGGGTTTAAAATCGGTTGTCTGCGAATTGGTCATCGATCGATGTCAAGTGTTCATCATCAATCAATCTTGGTCATGTAACATCGGTCGACGCCAAGGTATTCTCGTCGATCGATGGCAGTCTTGTACTTCAACTCTATCATTGATCAGCTACTGATTATTTTCCTATAAATTCTCCAAAAGCTCCAAGTATCTCCATATATCTCCAAAACATAACTGGACCTGTAAAGACCTTAAAACATAGCTTAGACACACATAATAGACCCTAAATAGAGCCTATCACATGGCCCGAAACTGGTAATAAATAGGCTATATCAACGGGCTAGTCTTCCAAGTTTAGTGATGGATTTAGAAGAATTTGAGAATTATCTATGGCGGAGAGTGGCGTTTAAGGTACTGATGGACTCTCTGAGTGAAAAGATTTGAAAAAGTCTTATAATGGTGATGGGTTTATACAAGTTATCTAGGTGTGGGTCTACTATGCTCAGCCATAATTGGGTGCTAATTATGGGAATCCCATATCAAATATACCGTCTCCACCTTTATTGGTTTAAAAGGGAGGCAAAGGACGCAAATTTTTAAAAGAGGCTACAAGCAGATATGTAATTAAGAATATTCCCAAATAGAATAATATTGATTTATAGTGAAGTCTTATCTGAAGACACACCAGAATACTTATAGTTAAATCATATGGGAACTCTTCTCGCTAAAAGACTTATGGAAAGACTTAACTATAGCTCTTGTGGTGTCTTCAGTATAAGTCTTCCACCTTTATTAATCCGTCAAATATCTAAGTTGATATCTTTTATTTACTGCAGACTCGCGTGATCAATTATGCAGAGAAATACTTTAGTGAAATCTTTCGAAAGGGGATTTTGATGCGAGCATACGGCCGCCGACAACATAATTAAAGCCATGTTTAATGCAATACATAATTGGAAGTGGACCATGGATTTCTAGGCACACACTGTTACTAACCCTTGGTTCAATCCAATGACGCAGGTTGTGTATGTGAAGATGGAAGAGAGTGATGTCAAGAAAGAGACTGCTGTGAAGGAAGATAGTGCAAGACCTCGGAAGAAAGCTCGTAAAGAGGCTCCTACAAAGGCTCGGTGAAAGGCTTCTACTGTTGTCGGTGGGATCAACAGAGCATCGATTGAATAAGGCTTCAATGACCTGGCTGATGCCATGAGGGATGGGTTTGGGATGTGCCTTAAGGAGATCAAGCTTCTTGGGGATAAGATGGAAGCTGTGGAGAAGAAGGTGGGAATCACCAAAAAATGGACTGCATCGAATGATCTTCAACTCACCACTACAGGCCAGCCTAAACGTGGGTACGAACTGGGGGTTAGTACCGGAACCTCTCTCAAAATCACAGTGAAGAGACAAACTAGGAAAAATAGTAGGAAAAAAATTGAAACTTTGAAGTTTTTCATTTGTATGTCAGAACATGTGTGCTTCTTTGTTTCTTGTGTGATCCATTTCATGTCTTTTGTTATTTATGGATTTTGTTTCATGTGATGCTTGGATCTTTGGTTAATATTTTATAAAATAGTATGTTTTGATTTGACATTATATTTTACACCGGAATTGCAGAGTGAAAGTGTGAATGAGGCGAAAGTAGGACAGAGTGATGCCCAAGAACCGAGTGCTTCCACAAAACCGAGTTCCTCTAAAGATCAGAGTCTTTTGATAGAAGAAGTGACTGAGGCGAAAGCAACGTAGGCAAAAGTGACTGAGGCGAAAGTGACTGAATCGAGTGTTGCCTCAGTGGACAAACGAAAACGAACCAATTCAGATTTACAGAAGTAGGAAGTTAAAAGGCAAAAAAAAAAGGATGTTGTTATGGAAGTTGTCCGGGTAAAGAGTGATCGAGAAAGGAAGCTTGCTGCCTCAGAACAATCTCTTTTACAGAGAAACAGGACAGCTATGTGATCACTCTAGATATGAAGATTGGTCATGGCTATGATCCTTTTTCACCCGTTGACAAGAAGAAGGCGAAGGCGCTTGTTCAGAGGCTGAAACTTGATCCGTAAGTGATAATTTCTCATAGAAGCCTGCATTAGTCTACAAAAATTGATTGATGTCTCATTGGTGTCGATCGACACCAAGCACTGACCATCTATCAACTATATTCCTGCAGTATCAGTGGCTTCGTGGGAATCGACTAACTTCGATTGACACATATTTCAGAACACTAACCAACAGCGTGATAGAGGTGTCGATCGCCAATGCGACATCGATCAAAAAATGAGAAAACCAGTTCGACTGCCGAACATAAATGCGAGTTTGATTGTGCGTCCGACCGTGACGATTTCAGAATAGAATACAGACACGTCTGAAGCTATGGATCTTGATATAGAAGATGATGGACACTCCAAGAGGAAGCAAAATATCCCCAAACATCAACGCGGAGAAGCCAATGAAAAAGAGATAGATAGCTTTGCTAAAGAAGTTTTCAAAAAATTTCTAGATAATTCATTTGATAAAACTAATTATACTCACAGATTGTGGATGTTTTTCAGAGAAACAAGGGAGATAGATGATGATATAGAGATCATGTTCAATCATGTCAGAGAGAAGATGAAGCAGAGGACTTGTCTGAGGACGAAAAGTGATCTTGGAAACTTCGTAGTGTTGAAATAAAGAAGAAAATAACCAGCGGAAATGATTTAGTTCATGATCAAAGTAAAGTCCATCAAGAGAAGTCAATTTTGTTATGTCCGTACAGACTTGCTCCACAAGCTACTATCTTGACCTAACGTACCTTGCAAGGCAAGAAAGGAGTTTGGGAGACTGAATATGGACGTTGGGAATCTCTGAGAAGTCAAGGAAACTTGTTTGAATTTAAATAAGAGAGGTTGGTTTGAATTAGACAAGAAGAAGTCACATGGGTTGCTTTGGAGAAGCAGCTGGACCTGTCACTTTCACTCAAGCAGGCTGTGCCAACCTCTCTCTTGTCCTTTTCTCCTCATTTGGTCGTGCCTCCCCTTTTCTATATCCTCCTGGCCACTTACATGTCCCCCCCATTATATCAATTGTTTAGCCATTCTCTGATTTAGTAATTGTTTATTGTAAGTGATTGTCTATTTCATTACCTTCACCATCTCTTGTATCATTTACCAGAATCAATAGACAAGTTTCTCTCTCTAAACTTGTGGCTCTCTCTCTCTCTCTCTCTTGCTTGTGTGTAAACAATATTCACAATGTAAGGAGTTAAGTATTATGGTTTAGAGGCTGCCTTAGCTCTATCTCTTTTAACGCAGCCTAATACTTGTCAAACTCACTCTAAACTCTTCTTTATCTACTGTCTTAAACTCTAGCTTACTGATTCTAAATCCCATTCATCTAAGTACACAAACTCTAAGTGTTGTGTTACTTCTCAAGGATTAGATTCATACTAGAGCGTTTCTACTTCATAAAACCAGTTTATTGTCTAGGATTCTTGGTTATACAGTAAGCTGTGTATGAGGATTCAATCACAAGTTGGTTGTCTCTTCCTCTGAATGGTAGTTTGTCTTGAATGGTTGAAGAGGATTCAGTTACAAGTTAACTGAAGACTCTCTTGACATGGGACAAACACTCATGAATTCCAACATGGTATCAGAGCTTTGTTGCTCTTCTTTGGGATCAGACTCACCTCTTTTCTCTCTGTTTTTGAATGAATCATTTCTCTCTAACTATGATATAGTGTTAGCTTGATCAGTACTTGTTAGTATCTTGAATCAAGGTTGAGGAAGAGAAAGATTTCGAAAATGATTCACCATTATGCTTTATCCATTGGATAATAGCTTTCTCTTAATGGATCATCTCATTGACTAGTGGACAAACTGTTTTGATCCATTGGTTTCTTTGTTTTCTAAGCCACAAGAAACACTTGTTCATGTGTTATTCTGATGGTTCTCTTGTTGCAAGCCCTGAAAAAAAATATCAGTTCATGAGTTTTCCAGTGGCACATGTCTAAGATCAGTGGATAAATTGATTGTCCAATGGTGCATTGTGTTTCAGATACTAAAGCACCAACTCTTGATGATTATTTGATGCTCCTGGCTTTTAATGCTTCCGCAAAACTCAAGAAAACAGAGCAAAACTCTATCCATTAAAACTCGTGAGCAAATTCTCTATTTTCTATTCTCTATTCTATACTCTATAATCCCCGTGCTCTAATTCTCAGGTTACATATTATCCATCATTCTCCCATTCTATGGCTACTAATACTCTGCTTACATCATTCTCTATTCTTTACTAATTCGCTGGTTACTTATAATCTCTGGTTCCTTAAATCTCTATTCTCACAATCTTGTTTAGAATCTGCATAAGGGTGTGAAACTGTCTTGAAATTAAGCTGTCTTGAAAGAATAGTCTTGTTTATGTCCTTAGGAAAATTGATTGTATTGTTGCCTGAATACTTAGTCTTGTTGACTTGGATTCAGAGAGTGTTGCTAGGATAGAATCATAAAGATATCTGTCCATTGCATGTGTGAATATGTTTTAAAGATCAGACTTGGTAAAACCCCATGATCTGATCCTTTGTTGTCTACTGATGCTTGTCTTAGTGTTTGTTAACAGGCTGCCCATGTTGATCAGAGCCTGCACAAGATGCATATTCCTGACCATGGAGATTGCCAACTTCCCACTGCCCAACAATCCTTTGGACATTGTTATGTTCATTAACTCCCAAAGTGGTAGAGGGATGATTGGATCAGTGGGCTCAGAAATGACTTACCTGATACCAAGAGGGTGGACATGAAGTACACTCAAGAGAAAGGGCCATAATTCAAGCCAAAAGGGCTGTGGTCTCAAGGCATTGGTGATCATCATTGGCTCTCATCTTCCAAGCTTGGCCACAAACTCTCATTCTCAGGTAAAGCTTGAGGAGGGGTGTTAATATGAGAAGCAAATGTCCATTCTTCATAAACTTATGCAAGGGAAGTACCTAACACTATACTTTTTTTTTTTTGAATAGGTTTGGCCCTTGAGAATTGATGCAGGTGTTTGTGCATTGTTTTAATCAGGTACTTGGACCTCATGAGAAGAGAATGGCCGTGGATCAAACCCTTTGATGATGTCAGGATGTCCAAAGAAAGGGGGAGACTAAGAACCAGCCACATGGAGAGTTCCAAGCATTTTTGAGTGTGAAGCAAGGAAGGCATTGGTGCCTGTTTTCCATTTAAGTAAGGCCATGATCCAGGGTTTATGAGTCCATAAAATAGATCATAAGACTCATAAGCCCACTGGCCAATCCCTAGGCTGTGGGTAGTTGCACTCTTTTTCCCTAAGTGATGGTTTTATCCCATGAGGTTTTCTACACTTAGGTTTTTAATGAGGAAAGTACTCTCAGTTCCAAGCTTGCCCAAGGATCTCCTATGGTCAAGCTTGAGGGGGAGAGTTGAAATAAAGAAGAGAATAACCAGAGTAAATGATTTAGTTCATGATCAAAGTAGAGTCCATCAAGAGAAGCCAATTTGGTTATATCCGTACAGACTTGCTCCACAAGCTACCATCTTGACCGAACATATCTTGCAAGGAAAGAAAGGAGTTTGGGAGACTGAATATGGACGTTGGGAATCTCTGAGAAGCCAAGGAAACTTGTTTGAATTTAAATAAGAGAGGCTGGTTTGAATTAGACAAGAAGAAGTCACATGGTTGCTTTGGAGAAGTAGTTGGACCTGTCACTTTCACTCAAGCAGGTTGTGCCAACCTCTCTCTTGTCCTTTTCTCGTCATTTGTTCGTGCCTCCGCTTTTCTATATCCTCGTGGCCACTTACATCTCCCCCCATTATATCAGTTGTTTAGCCATTCTCTGATTTAGTAATTTTTTTATTGTAAGTGATTGTCTATTTAAAGACCTTCACCATCTCTTGTATCATTTACCAAAATCAATAGACAAGTTTCTCTCTCTAAACTCGTGGCTCTCTCTCCCTTGCTTGTGTGTAAACAATATTCACAATGTAAGGAGTTAAATATTATGGTTTAGAGGCTGTCTTAGCTCTTTCTCTCTTAAGGCAGCCTAATACTTGTCAAACTCACTCTAAACTCTTCTTTATCTACTTTCTTAAACTCTAGCTTACTGATTCTAAATCTCATTCATCTAAGTACACAAACTCTAAGTGTTGTGTTACTTCTCAAGGATTAGATTCATACTAGAGAGTTTCTAATTCATAAAACCAGTTTACTGTCTAGGATTCTTGGTTATATAGTAAGTTGTGTATGAGGATCCAATCACAAGTTGGTTGTCTCTTCATTTGAATGGTGAGTTTCTGTTGAATGGTTGAAGAGGATTCAGTTACAAGTGAACTGAAGACTCTCTTGACATGGGACAAACACTCATGAATTCCAACATGGTATCAGAGCTTTGTTGCTCTTTTTGGGATCAAACTCACCTCTTTTCTCTCTGTTTTTGAATGAATCCTTTCTCTTACACTCTGATATAGTGTTAGCTTGATCAGTACTTGTTAGTATCTTGAATCAAGGTTGAGGAAGAGAATGATTTCGAAAATGCTTCACCATTATGCTTTATCCATTGGATAATAGCTTTCTCTTAATGGATCATCTGTTTGACTAGTGGACAAACTGTTTTGATCCATTGGTTTCATTGTTTTCTAAGCCACAGAAAACACTTGTGCATGTGTTATTCTGATGGTTCTCTTGTTGCAAACCCTGAAAAAAAATATCAGTTCATGAGTTATTCCAGTGGCACATGTCTAAGATCAGTGGATATATTGATTGTCCAATGGTCCATTGTGTTTCAGATACTAAAGCACCAACTCTTGATGAGTATTGGATGCTCCTGGGTTTTAATGCTTCCGCAAAACTCAAGAAAACAGAGCAAACTCTGTCCATTAGAAATCTTGAGCAAATTCTCTATTTTCTATTCTCTATTCTATTCTCTATTATATTCTCTATAATCCCCATTCTCTCATTCTCAGGTTACATATTCTCCATCATTCTCCCATTTTCTGGCTACTAATACTCTGGTTACATCATTCTCTATTCTCCATCAATCTTGTTTAGAATCTTCATAACGGTGTTAAACTGTCTTGAAGCTAATTTGTCTTGAAAGAATAGTCTTGTTTCTGTCCTTAGGAAAATTGATTGTATTGATGCCTGAATACTTACTGTTGTTGACTTGGATTCAGAGAGTGTTGCTAGGATAAAATCATAAAGATATATGTCCATTGCATGTGTGAATGTGTTTTAAAGATCAGACTTGGTAAAACCCCATGATCTGATCTCTTGTTGTCTATTGATGCTTGTTTTAGTGTTTGTTAACAGGCTGCCCATGTTGATCAGAGCCTGCACAAGATGCATATTCCTGACCATGGAGATTGCCCACTTCCCACTGCCCAACAGTCCTTTGGATATGGTTATGTTCATTAACTCCCAAAATGGTAGAGCGGATGATTGGAGCAGTGGAGAGATTGCTTAGAAGTGACTTACCTGATGCCAAGAGGGTGGACATGAAGTACACTCAAGAGAAAAGGCCACCATTCAAGCCAAGAGGGTTGTGGTCTCAAGGCATTGGTGATCATCATTGGCTCTCATCTTCCAAGCTTGACCACAAACTCTCATTCTCAGGTCAAGCTTGAGGAGGGGTATTAATATGAGAAGCCAATGTCCATTCTTCATAAACCTATGCAAGGGAAGTACCTAACACTATACTTATTTTTGTTTGAATAGGTTTACCCCTTGAGAATTGATGCAGGTGTGTGTGCATTGTTTGAATCAGGTACTCAGACCTCATGAGAAGAGTATGGCCGTGGATCAAACCCTTTGATGATGTCAGGATGTTAGAAGAAAGGGGGAGACTAAGAACCAGCCACATGGAGAGTTCCAAACATTTTTGAGTGTGAAGCAAGGAAGGCATTGGTGCCTGCTTTCCATTTAAGTAAGGTCATGATCCAGGGTATATGAGTCCATAAACTAGATCATAAGACTCATAAACCCACTGGCCAATCCCTAGGCTGAGGGTAGTTGCACTCTTTTTCCCCAGGTGATGGTTTTATCCCATGAGGTTTTCTACACCTAGGTTTTTAATGAGGCAAGTACTCTCAGTTCCAAGCTTGCCCAATGATCTCCTATGGTCAAGATTGAGGGGGATTGTTGAAATAAAGAAGAGAATAACCAGAGGAAATGATTTAGTTCATGATCAAAGTAGAGTCTATCAAGAGAAGCCAATTTGGTTATGTCCGTACAGACTTGCTCCACAAGCTACCATCTGGACCTAACATACCTTGCAAGGTAAGAAAGGATTTTGGGAGAATGAATATGGATGTTGGGAATTTCTGAAAAGTCAAGGAAACTTGTTTGAATTTAAATAAGAGAGGCTGGTTTGAATTAGAAAAGAAGAAGTCACATGGGTTGCTTTGGAGAAGCAGTTGGACCTGTCACTTTCACTTAAGCAGGCTGTGCCAACCTCTCTCATGTCCTTTTCTCCTCATCTGGTCGTGCCTCCCCTCTTCTATATCCTCCTGGACACTTACATTTCCCCCATTATATTAGTTGTTTAGCCATTCTCTGATTTAGTAATTGTTTATTGTAAGTGATTGTCTATTTAAAGACCTTCACCATCTCTTGTATCATTTACCAGAATCAATAGACAAGTTTCTTTCTAAAACTCATGGCTCTCTCTCGCTTGCTTGTGTGTAAATAATATTCACAATGTAAGGAGTTAAGTATTATGGTTTAGAGGCTGCCTTAGCTCTTTCTCTCTTAAGGCAGCCTAATACTTGTCAAACTCACTCGAAACTTTTCTTTATCTACTGTCTTAAACTCTAGCTTACTGATTCTAAATCCCATTCATCTAAGTACACAAACTCTAAGTGTTGTGTTACTTCTCAAGGATTAGATTCATACTAGAGAGTTTCTACTTCATAAAACCAGTTTACTGTCTAGGATTCTTGGTTATATAGTAAGCTGTGTATGAGGATTCAATCACAAGTTGGTTGTCTCTTCCTTTGAATGGCGAGTTTCTGTTGTATGGTTGAAGAGGATTCAGTTACAAATTAACTGAGGACTTTCTTGACATGGGACAAACACTCATAAATTCCAACACGTATTTCCATGCTTAATCAAGGGCAAAGAATGTCCCAATGCCCTCTGTGATATTGGATCATCAACGAGTGCCAAGGACTATGGCAGAGGAGCTGAACATGAAAATGGAACCCTCCAATGATTCTTTCACATCAGTCAACTGTTCAAGAGTGAACTCAGGAGGGATGCTAAGAGATGTTCCAATGTAGATTAACAACACCCTAGTCCCATTAATCTTTCATGTGATGGACATAATGATAAATTGGAACTCTTCACTACTACTTGGAAGAGAATTCATGGCCACTGTGAGAG
The DNA here is from genome assembly GCA_905132885.1 of Moricandia moricandioides. NCBI lineage: Eukaryota > Viridiplantae > Streptophyta > Magnoliopsida > Brassicales > Brassicaceae > Moricandia > Moricandia moricandioides. The sequence goes on from CAJHQQ010000019.1 coordinate 32,651, forward strand.
CTATATGCGATTTGAAGTTAAACAGGTTGTATCTATCTCTAATTGATCAAAATATTTTTTATGAACCTGTTAAGAATAAGAACAAAGCTATTTTGATTGATTTGTGTAATGATGCAGAGCTTGTGGTCACATGCTTCTGCGATTATGAGTTCAATGAGGAGTCGGAAGATGGAGCATCGATCGATACCCAACCCAGACAATCGATCGACGAGCTTGCAGTTCAACAATCAGTCGACACACACCCCTGGCTATCGATCAACAATCACCCTTCAGAACCGATCAATACCTACCATGCAGATGTCGATTACAACCCAGCCTACTTCGAGTACGACAAAGATTATAGAGAAGAAGAGATAATCGAATACCAAGGTATTGCAATGGAATAGGCTGGTGTTTTTCATGTTTCCCGTCAACTCGGGAAATTGACATCGATCGATGATAACCAATCACCATCGATCGATGATAACCAATCAGCATCGATCGATACTGGTATTAACTCAGATTCCGACATAGATTCAGCTGGAGAACGTGAGAAGGAATATGGTTATCTACAACCATATGAGTTTGGTATTATGAGAGATCCAGATGGTCACGCAAGAGCTATGGATGGCAGAATTCTACATGTCAAGAGGGAAGATGTGGCAAATATACTTGCGATGGCTAATGGAGATGGGAAACTTTTCAGACAACAGTTTGATTATCGAGCATAGATCGACGGTCGCCATACACCATCGATCGACACAAATCAGGAATACCGAGGATACGGTGAAGCTTACGAAGAATACAATGCAGATTATAGAGAGGAAGAGCTGACTGAGTCTCGCGGCCTAACACTAGAAGAAGATGACTGGGTAATGAACGCAATGTGGATAACTGAGCATCGATCAATGGCATCTCACTGCCATCAAAGGATATCTGACGCAAACCAGAACAAGAACTTAGAGAAGAAGATACAAATGTTTGTTATCTTAGACAAGATGAGTTTGTAATTTTCAGAGACATAGAAGGACGTGCACGAGGTCTTTATGGGAGAATTCTACATATACCCAAGGAGGATGTAGCAGATTTCCTTGTTATGGCTAATGGATCAGGAAATTTATTTGGACAACAACATCAGCCATAGATCGACGCACAGATACCAGCATCAATCGATAGTGAGGGGCAGAAGAACGAGCCGATCCATAATGATCTATACACTTCCAAACATCCAAGATTGATTGACAATAGCCAGCATGCATCGATCGACACCACCTTTCCAGGGGGAAACCGGTTTTGTACTTCTGATCCCTATGGTTCAGGAAGTCCAAGATCGATCTATTGGATAAACTCACTATAGCTCGACAGTTGTATAGAGCATGGACAGAGAGCTTATGATGATGATGGCAGAAGAATTTTCTATTGGGAAAAGAAAGATGAATATAGCATCTACATAGATGAGAATGTTAATGCATGAGCTATAGACGGAAGAGTAGTGAATGTGCAAGAAGCAGACATCAGAGCAATTCTAGAGAGAGCTACTATGTTTGAGCAGAGCTACATATGTTTACCAGAACATGCAGCAAAGATCTCTATGAGAACCTAAATTCAAGCCGTCAATTTCGTTAAACTTAGGAAGTCAAGAAAATCTGACTTCCGTGGAGATCCCGGACAATCTGGTTTAAACCAAACGCCAAACAACCAAACCAATTTAAGGAAAATATTGACGGTAAAAAATTGATAAGTAAATTCCAAAAGAGAAAGAGATCAAAGAGGTTCTTATTACGTAATTGCGTAAGAGCTTTTGTACAAGAAGGTAACAAGCCTTGGCTGCAAAAGTTGTTGGCGAGATCCTTAGTTCTAGCAACCTCACTACGAAAAAACCTAATCGAAACGCAGATCGATAACAAAACGAAAGTAATTGCCTATTGCTCTAAGTTTGCTGTGAATGCTGAAAAAAAGTTCTTTCTTTCTCTCCTCTCGTCTTCTCTTATATACTCCTTTTCAAGGCGGTTTGGTGTTCCTGCCCCTGGCCGAGTCTATCACTTCGAGAATATTCCCTTTTTTATCTGCATCTTTGTCATTATCTTGGAAACTTGACATTTGTCTTCCGATTCCACGACATTCATCTTCTTCTACAAGTAAAGCTACACCGTCATAACATTACCGGGCCTAATTTCGTATGAAATCGCAAGTTGGTCTTTAGTTGCGTTCTGGGCCTCTTTGGACCATGTTTCGAATTAAACGTTATTGTGATCTCTTCGAAAGTGTGTTTAATGATACGAAGTCGCTTTAGCTAGGAAGTTCACACTTCTTGTATAGTTTAGACAACTATGGTGTTGAGTTAGCCGTTGCTGTTTATACCATTACCATGAACTTCATCCAGGAAAATGAGTCTTCGCAGTTTTTATCATAAAGTTCCAACGATAACTCCGATCGATACGCGAGCATTTCAATAGAGACTCGAGAGAGAACCCAAGGGTGTGGTCTCACTCGCCATATGGCGACCATGGAGCCATATGGCGACCATGGAGCCATATTTGACGACCCGGGGTTTGTTTGGCGATCTTTACTCGTTTTATCCGTAAAACCCCAACGAAGACTCTGATTGAGACAAAATGAAAATCATTCTGATGATGACTCGAACAAGAAAAGAAAGAAGAGAGACAGCTCGCCATACGTCGACCAAGGCTCAGAGAGGTCAGGTCGCCATATGGCGACCCAGACTTGGTGAGGTCGGGTCGCCATAGGGCGACCTAGATATGGACAGGTGAGGTCGTCAAATGGCGACCTGGACTTCGTGAGGTCGGGTCGCCATATGACGACCCATATGCTATGCTCAGGACTTCTCCATATGATGACTCTCTCCCTGCGGCTCGATCGCTATTTTTGACAGTCTTGTCAACCATGACCATTGGAAGAAAAAAATTTCGACTCCTTGAGCCGTTGATTTCATCGTGACCGATTTTGAACCCAACAGTTAGCCCCTCGTTAGGTCGTATGCTTTTTAGCGTGAGGCTCTAGTGGGCTGTTAAACTGGTTGTGCAAGTTAGACGATATCATCGACCGAAATTTCGAGGATGAATAGTAAAAATTCTTGCTTATAAGAAGATGGAGTAAGTGTTGAAATTTTTTATAACTTGCTCACTTTTCCCAAAGAAAACTATCCAAGGTAAAATTATTCTCTGCCTTTCTCTCCCATAGGTTTTCCTTTTTATAATTTTACTCGTAAAGAAATGTCTTCCAAAAAGAGGAGTTCCAAGAGAGCCGAGCCTCATCATATTTATCATGACGATAACCGTGATGACAAGGAGGTTATTCCAAAACTTGAGTTTATTCTGCATTCTGTCGATCCTGCCGAGGCCGTGGCCTATTGGGTCGCTTTGTGCGACAATTTGACTGCCCCACCCTAAGCGCAATTTCCTAGCAGGCCTCCCTCCAGATGGGATAGAAATCTCCTGAGAAAGAGTTCATATCCATTCCTCGACACTGTTCGAGAGTTTAGTCGTGTTCCAGAAAATGTGGAGTTTCGGATTCAACGATAGGGCAAAAGGGCCGATAACCCCCCGGCGGGTTATCACTTGTTATGAGGCGCACATTGTGCGTTGCCGTTTTATGGTTCCCTATCCCAAAGATTATCGTTCGAAACTTGAACCGTTTCAAGTTGTCGATCGGCCAAATAAATCTGACGGGTCTTCAGCACCTCCTTGGAATCCTGGTATTGAGTTACGAGCATGGGGTGTCTCTTAGCGTTGACCATTTCAAGGCCCTTTGGAGACCGTTGGCGCTAACGGGTGGGAAGTATCACTTTACGCCTTGCTCATACATGTCGATGGTAAAGGAGACGATCTCGTATGGTCACACGTGAGAGAAATGCTTCTTCTTTGTCCGTATTGACGGTGCTTCAGTTAAAGAGAGGTGTATTCCTGACTTCCTCAGTGAATGGGGTCGTTACGGTACTAACCAGATACATGCGTTTTTTTGTTCCAACGATATCTAACTCTTGAGTCCTTTGTTTTTTCAGAGACCAACCCATTACCGCCATTCCCGGTAGACGTGATTTCAGTGAGAGATCTTCTTTGGATTGGTTCATTTTTTTTTTGGACTTCTTTCACCCCCGAAGCAAGTTCACAATGCGCTGCAATATCACCAGTCGCGAGCCCATCCTGAAGTGGTCGTGGACAAAGGATCCGAATCAGAGATGGACGAGTTCGTGTCGAGGTACGTTCCGGTGTCTCGAGAGAATGCGGGGCCTTCCAAGGGAAAAGGGATCGATCTAAGCGATGCCGATTCATTTCGGATGATCTTCCCTTACCTGGATGGCCTTCCAACTTTGCCCCGGGTGACGGGAGTGGCGTCAGCAACTTTCCCCTGCCGGATTGGTAGCTTTGATGACCCCTTCAAGGACCTTCCATCTGAATCCGACCCTCCACCTACTATGGATGGGTTCTAGGATTGTCAATGCGGTTAGTAATTTGAACTTTGCTTGTTCCACTATATATATACATTTTTTATTTTTTTTTGTTGGTGCAAGTTCCTTAATTTCCGACCTATGCAGAGGCCTCTCGCATTCAATTCAGCCCTTAAGGCGAGCTACCGGGAGGCGCGAGTGTGCAGATTTAAGGCCGAGAGAGTAGAGAAAGAGGCTACTCTTCTTAGAGAACAGGCTTCCGCTCATGATCTCCGGACCAGGAGCTGGAGAGAAGGCTTGCTAGGGCTCTTCATCGTGCGGAGAGGCGAGGGAAGCGCGAGGTTTCTGCAGTGATCATGGATTGCGCTGCTCAATTAAAGACTAAATTCAGGAAGCTTAGGGGGACCCAAGAGCTCATGGGCGACTTCTGAGAGTTCCTTGGAGCTGTTCGCGCCTTGTCACGGTCAACAACCAACGATTGTGTTTTCCAGACTGAGATGACCATGATGACCAGCTACATGGATTAGTACGAAGGTGTCGAGACTATGATCCTTCCTCTCGAGGAGAAACTGTTAGGATATTGGGATCCCAACCCAGTTTCTGCCGATACGGAAGAGACCGCGACCGGGGTCGCCAACGAGGGGGTCGAGGTGGATCAACCTGTGGGTAAGCTTGGTCGTTCGATGTCAGGAGACTTCCAGTTGGAACCTTGATTGATTTTCTATGTTTTAGATTGTGTTAGCTTCGGACAAGTGTGGTCTTGTTTTTATTTTGGGACTGGCCGCGTGTGTCTTTGAATCCCTGCCACTTTGGGGCTTTTGCATGGATGGATAAACATTTTATTGAATAGATTTGAGATTTAAAAGTATGTGTAGAGGGAAGATTATGAGTTGCCATCTCATAACCCATCTCTTCTTTGTAGACCGTTTTGTTCGTTTCTCGTTTGAGAAGTGCGGAAAAGTTCCGAGAGCGTTTAAATATGAACAAAGAGAAATCCTTTCAGTATCTCATATCTTTTGATATTAATGCCTTGATACGCTGGAGACCAGTGTATTGGATTTAGGGAAAGACCTAGGTTTATTCTTGGTTAAGGCTGTGGGATGACTAATCGGCTTTCGTTTTGCATGTTGCGATTTCAACCTGATTCTGTACCGTTTTAAAGTCCGTGATACGTTCTTCGCTTATACTACTTCTATGATCAGAATCGAGCATCTCTTCAAGGAAATTATTTAGGTCTTCTGGATGTCCACGATCGATCGATTGGATAAACCTACTATAGCTCGACGGTTGTATAGAGCATTAAGATAGCCTATTTATTACCAGTTTCAGGCCCTGTTATTTGCTCTATGTAGGGCATATTATGTGTGTCTAGGTTATGTTCAAGGTCTTTCCAGGTCCAGGTATATGTGGAGATACTTGGAGATTTTGGAGCATTTAGAGGAGAATAATCCGTAGCAAATCATTGAGGGAGTCGAAGTACAAGACTGTCGTCGATCGACGACACTACCTAGGCGTCGACCGATGTTACATGACAAAGATCGATCGATTCTAAACACTTGACATCGATCGATGACCAATTCACAGACAACCAATTTCAAGCCCAAGTTAGAGACAAGACATAAGATTACAAGATTACCCCTAGACGAGTTTTGACCTAGATTTTAGGGTTTTATATTTATACTCTATGTATGACACCAGAAAAGTGTGTGGCTACTGGTGTGGGTACTAGTGTGGCAAGTGTGTGGGGGAAAGTCCTTGTGTGTGCCCCATCACTCCAATATAGTTTTAGGATTTATTTAAGAGAGAAGATTCATAACTCCTTAGGGAGGCTTGTATTGGAACCCCAATATTTTATCTATGCATTATATTCAGATTGTTATTCTTACTTTGATTATGTCTGAATAGTTACCAACTAGATTTATGGTTGAATGATAGCAATCATGGATTAGCCAAAAAGTAGGAATGCTAGGTTAATTTAATATCCATCAATTGAGTTGTGCTTAATGCTTGCATTATAGAGTAGCTAACTATGATATCGAAAGTAGGACATGGACGACTACGAGAGTAGGTTTTGTGCCAGAATAGACTTCATTGAACCAGGTTGTTAGGCGCATGCGAGAGCTGGTCTATTTAGCTTGGTGAACATATCAAATATCGTTCACACTTCCTTATGATTTCACCATCGATTGACATCAGGCCTTACATGTCGATCGATGGTCTTTCCTTTTGCTGACATACGATAGTTGGAGTTAAAAGAATCAGAATAGTTCATATTTGAGTTCTAGAATATTTACATATCCGTGCTTCTTATTCCCTATAATTCATTGAGCTTGAAAATTCTAGATCTAGCATATTTACATTTGCATCTAATTTGTCTATTATCATATTTTCATATTGCATCTACACCTTCCAATAAGGAATATTTCTGTAAGCTGATTACTTGTTACCAATATATATAATCACCTATCTTAATCTTTAGAAATAAGAAATCTATTGTGTGTCATTGTTCTCTGTGAATTAGATCCCTAAGTTCTACACCTGATCTCTCTTGGCAAGAGTATGGTTTTGTGTGTTAAGATTAAGGGTTAATTTGACAATTAATTGTTTTGGATATTTATACTCCGCTAGAGCAATAAACACACCTTTGTCAAATTTGGCGATGTTGCCAGAGAACATTGATCGCCATTACAATTAATTTCGAGGGTTTAGTCTAGGTTTTTTTTTACTGTCAAGTTACTGATTTTTCTTTTTCTTTTTTTTTAGGTGCATGCAAAAGAGTACCAGGAACAATAAAAGACAAGAATTTCTATTTTCAAAACAGAAACTCGAACGTACGATCCGCAAAGAAAGACGACATGCATCGATCGACGGCATGCACTCAGCGTCGACCGACACTTCTTTACGGAAAACATCTACCAACATCCGAACTCTAGCATCGACCGACATTGATCACTTAGCATCGCTCAACAGCATCTCACCCGCATCGATCGACGACAGTAGACGAGTTCAGATGGTTGTGCCTATAGTACTGGTTCAGAATCAGAATGGAGACTTGCATGAACTCAACGGTCATCTGTGTAATGCGGCAAGGCAAAAGATAGACGATCAGGGGGCTGTAATCACTGATAGAGAAGCATAAGCAGAATCAGTCGCTTCATTAGCTCAACAGAAAGCTAACGCCCAAGCTGCTCAGAGAACGCTGGATTACTACAACCGCCCAAACCAGTTCTACGCCAACAGATTCCCCATTTTTCCTCCTGCATTTCAGAGAAACGATTTTGAGATCAAGCCCGCTTTCTTCGGACTTGTAGTGCAGACACCTTACCATGGGTTGCGACATGAGCACCCTATGGATCATCTGGAGCGATTTGAGGATCTAGTGACTGCTATTAAAGCAAATGGAGTCCCTGAAGACTATCTCTTTTGTAAGCTTTTCAAGTAATCACTTGCTGGAGAGGCTTCATATTGGCTTAAACCACCAGGATCCCTAACATCTTGGACTGACATCAAGAACGCTTTCTTGCGTAACTTCTTTGATGACGCAAGAGCAGAAGATCTGAGAAGCATGATTGCTACTTTTTTACAAGAAACTTCTGAGTCTTTCAGAAACTCGTGTATCAGATTCAAGTCATACCAGTTCGAGAGAAGGAAATCAGCTCCAGCTGTGAGCATGGAGCAGATTGACGAGATCAAGGCAAAACTGGATAGCGTTCAGAAAATTTTCAAGAAGCAGGTTACTTTTGCAGAACTAGAAGCAATTGAGTCTGGAGAAGATGAGATTCAAGAAGAGGATGCAAACTACATTGATGGGAATGGTTTCCAGACACAAGGGAATCCAGGCTTCAACATGAATTATTGTATTGGTCAAAGGAGTAACTTTAATCAGAATTCACAGCGAAGGCCCTTCAACAACAACATGACTTATGGATATTCCTACTACCAGAATCCTCCTCCAAAAGGTTCGGAAAGCAAGATTGAAACAATGGTTGACAGAGTTTTAGAGGGACAACAGAAGATGACTGTGGATTTCAATGGAAAGATATATGGTCTGTACCTCAACCTCAATTCAAACTTCGAAAACCTCAACACTCAGGTGAAGAAATTGGAGAATTAAGTGATGCAAACAAGTTAGACCATTAAGAGGCATGAGAGCTTGATTAAGGAGAAAATCGAGGCTAGACAAAAGCACCAAGTAAATGCACTGATTGATGATTATTTCTGGCAGGATGTGAAGAGAGAGAAGCCCCAAGACATGTTACAGCCTAGAATGGGGGTCATCCTGATTGTGGATGTATGTTTAAATCGGATAGACCAAGAAATGATCTATTGATCGATATGTCTAGAATCTAACTTGCAAACCTGAAAAAAAATGAAAATGAAATGAGATGCGGTTTATAACATGAACTAAACAATGAAAATAAGTAAATAAAAAGGATAGATAGGATGGAATTAGGCTGCTGGATATGTATCACACTCAGGCTAATCAAAAGATGATTGATATGGATTGATATGGTGCTTTGGTTGCTGGATGTGTATCACTCTCATGCTAGGCAAACGAATGGGATGGAATTGAGGATGGATTGAGGACGCCACAAGACTCTATTGAAGGGAGGCTTAATAAGTTGTGATGCTTTGGAGCTGATTCTCACAAACTCTAAAGACTTAAGACAATATTTTGGGTAAACTAGAAAAACTGGATAATCATTCATAAAAATCAAAGTAGGGTTGTTGTACAATGAAGCAAAGATTAGAGCTTTATAGGATCGGCAAAGACAGACTCTAAGATTCTAAAAATGATTAAAGGAAAGAAATAAAATCGAAATAAAAGTCTTGGAAGCAAAGGCTTTGATAGTTCCAAGAATAAGGCCATTAGCTTGATTTTGGTGCACCTTCAAAGGAAACTTTTATCTTGATATCTTGGTGAAATACCCACGAAATAGGAGTCTCTGGCTGCTTATTAATCTCCTAAAGGTCTTGTTTTCTTCTGGTTTAAAGGAATATAGCCGTTGGTCCTTGCTCCTTAAGTTGTGAAGATCTTCCTTGATTGCATATGGGGTGTCTGGATAAGGAAAGTAGATGACAATGAGAATCCCCCTGATCCTCTGGGTTCTGGTGCATCTAAGCACATATTCAATACCTTCTGGATGTCTTAGATTGTCTCCTGGCTCCCAATTAAAGGTTTTGTTCAAGCCAAACTCAATTGGTTGGAAGCTTTTCCCAATTGATGTTGGTTTGGCCAGTTTTGGGAAAATGATTGCATCTTGGTTTTCCCATGACCGATTCTTCTTATTTCGGGCTCTATGGAAAGATAATAAATCCCTCTTGAAGCACATGATTTTTTCTTGATAAGGCCGCTTCATAGTTGGACCGAACTTCACTTCTAAGGGCTGAGACTCGCAACTGGATAGGCTGGAAAACCTCCATTTTGTAAAATCCATAACTTCTTGGTCCGTGAATATTTTCTTGAGATTCAAAGCCTCAGTGATTACTTGATGTGTAAGGCTTCTAATGAAATTGGTTTCAAGCCAAAAATATTTCTGGCTACTGAGATATTCGCCTTGTACTGAACCTCTATCGCTGAAACCTCTAAACTGGTGGGTATGGACAATTTGGTGAGACTCAGGCCGAGCTTCTGGTTTGACTGCATCATTACCTACCTCTTGTAAAGGTTTTGATCTCAAAACTGGATAGCCTACATCAATATAGAGAAAGTCAGCTTTCATTCTCTTTTGAGATTCCAAAGTCTTACCTTGGTATTGTTTCGGTTTGGGAATGAATTGTGCATCAGGTGGTTCTTCTTTGAAAAGATGGGAAATGATCACGCCTCTGTCATGGAAAAGTTCTTGAAACCTCTTATGGATCAGATGGTCCTTCATACTTTTGGTAACCTCGTTTTTGACCATCATTGGAGTTGATTCTCCAAGCAACAAAAGATGATCCGGTGGGATCTCTTTGAAGCTTTCTTCTTTGCAACCTGAAAATTTCTCAACATTCTGGACAAAGACCAAGTGAATCATATCTGATACTGGATTTTTATGAACAGAATGTGTTATGGTCGAATTTACCTTAGTTGCATCAGAATTATGAAGAATAAAATTCTTCTTTGGACAAGTGTGGTTAGATGGCTGCCTCTTTTGCAACTTTTTACCTTGTTTGGTATGATCAACTACTTGTGATACAACATTTTGGTTTTTATTTTCTTCTTGAATTATACCTGGATCAAAACATCTTGGCAAAGACAAGTGTATTATACCAAATAAAAGGGATTTATAAAGTGATAAAAACATTGAACACTTAACCTTTAAGTCAGTTGTGGCAATAGTGATCTTTTGTGCTTTTTCCAAGCATAATCTACAATCTGTTTGACAAGAACAAGTGTATCATATCAAAGAATTTAGATCATAAGGACGTGGAACTACCAAAGAATACCTCAGTGTTGGTGGATTTGAATGACAAAGATTCAATATCGCGTTGGTCTAGTTTCTGGTCAAAAACTAAGAACATCTTGGTTGGTGTTTCTTCTTTTTGAGCAGTGTACACTCCTTGGTTACCTGTACCTATTTCACAATCTCTTGGAAAATACAAGTGTATCAATCCTTTCATGGAGTTAATAAGAATTTTCTGATCTATAGTGAAATGTACCTCAGGCTTTAGCACTTGAACATTCCATTGTTCAGTTTTCGGTTTCCACTTTTGGTGTGGATTTTGGTTGAGATCATGTTCTGGTTCATCCCTTTGAACTTCAGTAAGCATATGGCTCTCATCTGGTATTCCTGTACCAAGAATATACACGTTTAAACCACTATCTAAAGGTGATGTTAAACACTTACCTTGGTTTGATACTTTGGTTACTGGTTTTGCTTCTTTAAGCAACTTGAGTGGCTCCATGTCTTGAGACTTCTTCTGGTCCATCACAAGGACTATGTTTGGTGCTTCCTCTCCCTTGAGTTTCAGTGCCTCAGTGGTATAGTACCTTTTGACAAAGACAAATGCATGACACTAGAATTGGGAACCAATAAATCAGTTTGAAATAAACTATCACTCATTTTAGATAATTCAGTTTTATCTTCTTGTGAAGTTTCTTTCAATACTTTCTGATCTGGGCAAGTTACAGCAAGGTGTTCTTTTCTATGAAATTTATATATAGCCTGCTCCTCAATATTAGAGTAAGAAGACTTACCTTGAACTGTTCTGGTCGGATTGGACAACATGTATGTCCCTGAATTGGCCTCCTTAGGCAGCATGTATGGCTTTGTGCATTGAGCTTCCTCTTGGTCCATTGGAAGGAATGCTCCTGGGGTGTCATCTCCGTGGGATATAGGCTCATTAGTACCTGTAATAACACTATTGGACAAATACATGTGCATCATAAAAGAGGTACATGATTCATGAACCATATCGTCAAGTGTAGGACTTACCTTAGCCTTTACTTGCATAGTAGTTAGTTCTGGTTTTTCTTTGGTCCGGCTCAAAGTGTTTTGGCCGACACTTTTACTCATCTCCATGGCCTTTGGTATGTCTCTCTTCTGGTTTAAGCAATGTCCAGTGGTGTGGCCTTGGTTTGGCCGCATGTTGCCTTGTGAAGGCAAGCTTCTTTGCCCTTCTTTTGACACATCTCTTCTTGCATCTTTGGGAACATGAGTAGGATACCTCCTTGGATATAGTTCTTGAATTTCAGAACTTGTGTAATCTGGTTCAAACTCATATCTCATGTATCTCTACATTTTGATAGTTGGTTCCTGGTAAAACCTTCTATCATCGTGTTCTTGGATCCACCATTTAAAGACATCATCTCTAAGTTGACCAATGGCATAGGACAACCTCTCCTTTCTCTGGATGTTGTTGTAATAAAACCATTCATAAGTGTTCCTCTCCCATCTTAGGTAACCTCTTTTTCCTGAAAATTGTAAGAGCTCAACTTTATCAGCAAGAGATTTAGAATCAAACCGAGAATTATCAACATGATGGTTAAGAGTTTGAAAAGTTGGGTGTGGGTTGATCCTTGGAGGATCTGGTGGCTTTGGATCAAAATATGCAGCCTCTGGTGCATTCAAAAAACTTCTTTCTCCTGGTTGTGGTCGTTGACCTTGTGCTTGTGCCTTGTTCCTTTTCTCCAGCTGAGAAATCTGATTTTTGAGCTCTTGTAGAGCTGCCAACAGTTGGTTCAGTATAGCCATCTGAGTTTGGCCGTGTGCTTCTCCTACCATTTCTTCCTGAAAAAAAAATTTCAAAGATCAAGTGAAAGATATGGGAATTGTTGGTCGAGCAAACAAAACAATGCAACAATGAAACTTATACTAAACCGAGAAATGCAATTATGAACCGAAATGAAATAACTATGCAGAAAAATTATTTTTCTTTTTGGTTTTATGATACAAGCACAAAAATGAAGACAATATGAAATGATAATAAACACAATGAAAAGTAAATATGAAATGCAAACTAACAATGATTTTTTTTTAGTTTTTCATTGTTATACAGATGCAAATAATCAAAAATTGAAACAATGAAGTATTCTTGGACCAAAATGATATAAACTAAGCTAAATGATTTTTAATTTTGTTTTTCAATGCAGAATATGATATGCACGAAATTTAAATGATTCAAATGTCTATCTCCTTTTTTTTTTAAAATGTAAGATTTAACCAAGAAACAAATATGGAATGGAGGTTGTTTTTTAAATGAGGAATGCAAGAAACTAGGAATAGAAACTAAATAAAATGAATGAATGCAAACAAAATGGGAGTTTTATTTTCAACGTGAATCAAATGCAATAATCTTCTTCTCTTTTGTTTTTCTTTTCTTATGAACACTAAAATGCAGAAACTGTTTTTAAGGCCTTTTTTTATTTAATGATAAATGAAAAAAAAGCAAGCAAACGAAATTCGGGGATAGATTGAACCTGATTCAGAAATTTCAGCTCTGATACCAAAATTTTACAGCCCAGAATGGGGGTCTTCCTGATTGTGGATGGAAATTGGATTGACCAAGAAATGATCGATTGATCGATATGTCTAGAATCTACCTTGCAAACCTGAAAGAAGTGAAAATGAAATGAGATGCCATTTATAACATGAAAAAAAAAAAAAAAGTAAATAAAAAGTATATATAGGATTGAATTAGGCTTCTGGATGTGTATCACTCTCACCCTAATCAAAAGATGATCGATATGGATTGATATGGTGCTTTGCTTGCTGGATGTGTATCACTCTCAAGCTAGGCAAACAAATGGGATGGAAGTGAGGATGGATTGAGGACGCCACACAACTATATGGAAGGGAGGCTTGATAAGTCGTGATGCTTTCGAGCTGATTCTCACAAACTCTAACGACTTAAGACAATAGTTTTGGGTAAACTAGAAAAACTGCATAATCATTCATAAAATTCAAAGTAGGGTTGTTGTACAATGAAGCAAAGATTAGAGCTTTATAGGATCGACAAATACAGACTCCAAGAGTCTAAAAATGACTAAAGGAAAGAAATAAAATCGAAATAAAAGTCTTGGAAGCAAAGGCTTTGATAGTTCCAAGAATAAGGCCATTAGCTTGATTTTGGTGCACCTTCAAAGGAAACTTTTATCTTGATATCTTGTTGAAATACCCACGAAATAGGAGTCTATGGCTGCTTATTAACCTCCTAAAGGTCTTGTTTTCTTCTGGTTTGAAGAAATATAGCCGTTGGTCCTTGCTCCTTAAGTTGTGAAGATCTTCCTCGATTGCATATGGGGTGTCGGGATATGGAAAGTAGATGGCAATGAGAATCCGCCTGATCCTCTGGGTGCTGGTGCATCTAAGTACATCTTCAATAACTTCTGGATGTCTAAGATTGTCTCCTGCCTCCCAATTAAAGGTTTGGTTTGAGCCAAATTCAATTGGTTGGAAGCTTTCCCCAATTGATGTCGGTTTGGCCGGTTTTGGGAAAATGAATGCATCTTGGTTTTCCCAGGAAAATTCTTCTTATTTCAGGCTCTATGGAATCCTAATAAATCCCTCTTGAAGCCCATGGTTGTTTCTGGATAAGGCCGCTTCATAGTTGGACCGAACTTCACTTCTAAGGGCTGAGATTGCAACTGGATGGGCTAACTTCTAAGGGCTGAGACTCGCAACTGGATGGGATGGGAAACCTCCAGTTTCTAAAATCCATAACGTTTTAGTCCGTGAATATTTTCTTGAGATTCCCAGCCTCAGTGAGTACTTGATGAGTAAGGCTTCTTCTAAAATTGGTTTCATGCCAAAAGGACTTCTGGTTGCTGATATATTCGCCTTGGACTGAACCTATATTGCTGGAACCTCTAAACTGGTAGGTATGGACATTTTGGTGAGACTCAGGCCGAGCTGCTGGTTTGATGGCTGCATCAAATTCAAGAGAGAGAAGCCCCAAGACAGCGATTTTCGTGTGTAAAATTCCATATCAGTCGGCACTTCTCATTCGCATCGATCGACACCAACCAGTGTGAATCGCTTGATGGTGAAACCTACAGAATCAGTGGCATTGTGTGAATCGACTAACATCGATCGAAACCGTTCTCATGACATCGATCAACAGAGTGATAGAAGAATCGATCGACAGTACATACTCAGCGTCGATTGACAAAAGAGAAACTCAGTTTGACAACCGAACCTCGATGCAAGTTTGATTGTCCGTCCGACCGTGACAGTTTCAGAGAAGACACATCTGAAGCTATGGATACTGATAGAGAAGATGAGGGACACTAAAAGAGGAGGCAAAAGATCCCAAAACATCAACGCGGAGAAGCCAATGAAAAGGAGATAGATAGCTTTGAACAAAAAGAACAAAAAGAGTTTTTAAAATTCCTCTAGATATTTCTTTTGATGAAGCTTATTATACTCACAGTTTATGTATGTTTTCAGGGAAACAAGGGAGACAGATGATGATATAGAGACAATGTTCAATCACCTCAGAGAGAAGATGAAGCAGAGGACCTGTCTGAAGAAGAAAAATGGACCTGGAAAATTTGTTGTTCCATGCTTCATCAAAGGAAACAAATATCCCAACGCCCTTTGTGACATTGGATCTTCAGTGAGCATTATGCCAAAGTCTAGGGCAGAGGAGCTGAACCTGAAAGTGGAACCCTCCAACGATTTTTTTACATTCAGAGACTGCTCAAGAGTGAACTCAGGAGGGATGGTAAAAGATGGTCCAGTGCATATCAACAATACCTTAATCCCAACAAACTTTCATGTGATCCACAGATTAATAGATTAGAACTCTTCTCTTCTACATAGGAGAGCATTCATGGCTACTGTGGGAGCCATATGCGATATGAAGTAACCATGTTGTATCTATCTCTAATTGATCAAAATATTTTTTTTATGAACCTGTCAAGAATAAGAATAAGGCTACTCTGATTGAATTCTGCAATGATCCAAAGCTTGTGGCCACATGCTTATGTGATTACGAGTTCGGTGATGAATCGGAAGAAGGAGCATCGATCGATACCCCACTAATGTAGCTTTTATTATGCACTCTCAAAATTAACCCTATCAGCTACTTTTTACTCTACTCAAATAAGAGGTTCAGTTGTAGTACTTAGGGATGGAATACACAGGGAGCGTGGGCACACAATAGACTATAGATGTTTAGATTAAGCTATGCAAACTATTAAAGAAGTAATAGTAGAAAAAGTAAGCAGGCGATTTGTTTGATAACAATAAGATGAAATAGCTAGGTCTAGGGATTTATCAATCAATAGATTCAAAAACCAAATAAAGGATGTTAAGGTTTCTATAGATCAAACTCTAGAACTTGAATTAATTAAGCAAGTAATCCAGCTCTTGCATGTAATTACTAATCAGATGCCTAAGTTCTATGTTCCAGCTCTCGCATGCAAACAAGGATCGAGCGTGGATCGGTACCAATGCTTGGGTATCGATCGATACTACCTTAGACAAGAATTAACACACATATAGATAATGTTCAACTAGATCCTAGACCAACTCTTGTATGTGCCTAGATATCTAATCCACACAAGGCTCGGGTTCCGTTAATTAATTGCAGTCTCGTGCCTCTCAATTGTCCTATGATTCTAGGTTCAAGCAATCAATCACACTCTCATGCTATTCCACTACTCTAGATCCTAGTATTACAATCCACCCTGGTGTAGAGATCTATAGATAACCTACCAAATCCTATGACTATTAGTTTGACATTAAGAGCATGAAATCCCTAAACCTAACAAGATGATTACTCAGACATGGAAGAAATGACAAAAATCATATTCTGAATAAATAATAGATATATAAATCAATATAAAACCAAAGGAGTTCCAATCAATCTCTGAAGGAGAATTGATCTTCACTTTAAAACTTAAGACAAAGAATAAAATGAAGCTTAGCCGTCAACAATGGCTTAGAAAACTATATAAAATAAGTCTAAGCTCGTCCATGGGTATTCTGGTAACATGCCATGACATCTGGGCTTAAGTCGGCCATAAAAAATTCGGGCCAGTCTTTTGGGATCACCGTCGATCGATGTTAAGGCTCTGCCGTCGATCGAAACTCATTTATCCCCTCAACAGCTTCCTCCCGCGAGAAAGACAGACCACTCTCCAGTAAAACGGGCATTGTAATAATCCTCACGAGCCAACGAATTTTTGGTCGAGAAATTTTCTGCTTGACTACTACAGAGTTGGTCGACAAGATTCAAAAATAAATTCGACCCGATGGATTAATGTCTCAACGGGACTTTAATGCGGTCGAAAGGACTTCCCTTGATAGTTTTCGTCAAGTTTTAATTATGTTGGTCGAATTTGATTCAAGCTGAACGAGTTTAGCCGAAGTAGGACAAGAATCAAAGGTCCGAAAAATTCTAGCCGAGTTTTAATTATGTTGGTTGAATTTGATTCAAGCTTTTCTCCTAAGGTGTTTGCGAAGATAGGGTTCTCTAGATCTCACTCTCTTCTTTGGAATTCTTTCTTTTGCTGCCTTCTTGTCCATGGCAGATTCATGTTCGTCCAACTGGTGTCAATCAATATATGGTGTGTACCGTCAATCGATACTGTCAACGAAAGAGGTTTCAGCTGGAACCAATTTCCCTTGTTCTGGTGTACCAACATCCTGCTGATTGGTGGTCACTGTTAGCCTTTCTGATGAACTGTGTGCATTATGGCTTGACATGTGCGTGTGTTGATCAATGCTCATCTGCTGTCGTCGCTCTTTTGTCGCCCGTTGATGTCGATCGATGTTGTCAAGTTGATGTCGATCGACGGAGTCTGTTTTAACACAATACGAGTTGGGAGGAAGGGGGTGTCGTGTGGTGAAGTCTGAGTGGCTCTGAATTTTCACCGTTCCTGCGTACTCTTCTATGGGTGTGGATCGATGCTCATCTGATGGTGTTGATCGAAACCAGTGCGAGCTGCCAAAGGTCATAGAACTTTCGACTAGAAAAGCACCTTCTTCCAGCTTCTTATGCTCGATTACTTCCCCAAAGTTATTATCTAAGATGGCATCAACCTGGTGCCTCTTGCTCTCCCTAGCTTTCCCTTTAAGTAGAGATTCTTGCCTCTTCACAGCATCTGTTGTCTGAGAAATATGGGTGTTTAGCATCCTAACATGGGTTTTCATGGCTTCTAATTTTCCATTCAGCGCTTTGTGGATAAAATCCAATCTCAGATTTGAGTACGCACTCATCTTCTACTGAATTTCTATGGCTTTTTCCATCATAGATTCCATCCTCTGAATATGGTCCTGAACAGATTTCATTTATATGATTCTCGTCCTCTTCTGCAGCCTGTTCCACCAACGAGACTTCATGTACAAAATCAGTTTTGTCCTCGACCTCAATGAACTTGTCATTTTTCGTAACACCTGATTGCATTCTGTGAGTATCCAAATTCGTAATACTGTTGCTAGACACAAAGTTCTGAATCAGTCTCTTAGCTTCCTTTGGAGTCCTAGTCCCAGAGTTCCCTTCGCTTGCATGATCCAACATTATATTATACTGCGCATCAATACCTTTAGAGAAGAATCCCAGCAGTTGAACCTCCGTGAAACCATGATGTGGACAGTCTTTTTGGTACCTCCAAAATCTGTCCCAAGAGCTTCTAAACCCTAGAGTAGGTCTATGAGAGAATGTCAAAATCTTATCCCTTAGCTCTTCGGTCTTTTCATCATCAAAATAATTATTCAGAAACGCAGTCTTGACAACATCCCAAGTAGTGAGAGATATTGGTGGTAGAATTTTCAGCTAAACAAGTGCATTGCCAGAGAGAGAATACTTTAATAACTTGCATAGAAGATAGTCTTTAGTTTCTTTATACTCCAGGATGCTAGAAACAAAATTCTCTAGTGTTTCAATTTTGTCAATGGGATCTTCATGGGGAAGACCATGAAAGGGGTGCTCGCACACATGAGTAAAATATGCAGGTCTTATCAGGCCGTTGACCCCCTGAATTTCTCGAGGTTGAATCGCAGACATCTTAACATAGAATCGAGAAGGCCTGATCAACTCTTATATTGATCGATGCTCAGGGATTACAGCCCCATGTGCATCTAATTTCTGACATGCTGCAACCCTTCGGGTCATGCAGGTCTCCATTCCCATCCCTAGTGAGAATAAGTGCCGCAACCATCTCTACTCGCCGTTTACTGTCGATCGATGGTAGATTAGACGTGTCGATCAATGTTCGTTCAAGAGTAGTGTCGATTGGCGTCGAAGTGTTGTTTTCAATCGATACTAGAAGTTTCTCTCTGCGGATGATGCGTTCAATAGCTGCTGGGTCTGAGAAAAGTAAGTTTTTTTCGTTGTTGCTCCCGGTACTGCTCTGCATGTACCTGAAAGACAAGGAAAAAATTGTGTAAGTAACTGAATAATAAAATAAAAACCGAGACTAAACCTATTAATCAAGTCTAATGGCGATCCTCGCTCCCTGGAAACAACACCAAATTTGATGTAGCTTTTATTATGCACTCTCAAATTAACCCTATTAGCGACTTTTTACTCTCTCAAGTAAGACGTTCAGTTGTAGTACTTAGGGATCGAATCCAAAGGGAGCCTAGGCACACAATAGACTATAGATGTCTTGATTAAGCTATTCAAACATTCTATTAAAGAAGTAATAGTAGACAAGTAAGCAGGTGATTGGTTTGATAACAATAAGATGAAATAGCTAGGTCTAGGAATTTCTCAATCAATAGATTCAAAACACAAATCAAGGATGCTAAGGGTTTTATAGATCAAACTCTAGAACTCGAATTCAATAAGCAAGTAATCTAGCTCTCGGATGCAATTACTAATCAGATGCCTAAGTTCTATGTTCCAGTTCTCGCATGCAAACAAGGATCGAGCGTCGATTGATACCAATGGTTGGGTATCGATCAATACTACCTTAGGCAAGCATTAACACACATATCGATAATGTTCAACTAGATCCTAGACCACCTCTCGTATGCGCCTAGATATCTAGTCCACATAAGGCTCGGGTTCTGTTAATTAATTGCACTCTCGTGCCTCTCAATTGTTCTATGACTTTAGGTTCAAGCAATCAGTCACACTGTCGTGCTATTCCACTACTCTAGATCCTTGTATTACAGGCCACCCTAGTGTAGAGATCTATAGATAACCTAGCAATCCGATGACTATCAGTTTGACATTAAGAACATGAAATCCCTAAACCTAACAAGATGATCACTCAGACATGGAAGCTATAACACAAATCATAGTCTGAATAAATAATAAATATATAAATCAATATAAAACCAAAGGAGTTTCAATCAGTCTCTGAAGGAGAATTGATCTTCTCTCCAAAACTTAAGAGAAAGAATAAAATAAAGCTTAGACGTCAACAATGGCTTAGAGAACTATATAAATTAGGTCTAAACTCGTCCAGGGGTATTCTGGTAACTTGTCATGACATATGGGCTTATGTCGGCCATAAAATAAGTCGGGCCAGTCTTCTGGGATCACCGCCGATCGATGGTAAGGTTGTGCCGTCGATCGGCACTCATTCATCCCCTCGACAGCTTCCTCTCGCGAGGTAGACAGACCACAATCCAGTAAAACGGACATTGTAATAACCCTCACGAGCCAACTAATTTTTGGTCGAGAATATTTCCACTTGACCAGTACGGAGTTGGTCGACCAGATTTAAAAATAAAATCGACCCGATGAATTAATGTCTCAACGAGCCAACTAATTTTTGGTCGAGTTTTAATTATGTTTGTTGAATTTGATTCAAGCTGGCCGAGTTTAGTCGAAGTAGGACAAGAATCAAATGTCGGAAAAATACTAGTCGAAAACTGTCAGAAAATTATTGACAAGCTTCTTAAAATTCCTTATAAATCGTCATTGGACCTTCAACACCTTGTCTGCCAGCTTTCTCAGTAAAATTCACATGACAAGCACAAGCTTCCTGCATTCTTGCTTGCTGGATAAATCAAGTGAGAAGAACATGATTTATAAACCTTTCTTAAAAGGAAGGAAATGGGAACTGCTGGTGGCTGGGTGTGGTGAAGCAGGACACCAGCTGTCCCTTGCTCATTTCTTCTTTGGGTTAATCTGAGACACTCAGCTTGGACTACTCCTCAGCTATATAACCCCTTCAGTGAGGTGCTTGCACGTTTTGTTGCTGGAAGAAGGAGAGAAATTTCAGTCAAAGAAATCAGAGAGAAAGAAGGAGGATCCGAGAGAAAGATCAAGAATAATTCTGAACGAAATTCATCCACCAGTTAGATCTGTTTGTTTTCGTGAGAAGGATCAGAATGTAAGACCCTAGACCTTGTTCAGCTTCTGATATGAACCGAACCCTCATCTTTGTGATCAGTTCAGCCGCGGGTAAAGCTTGGAGAGGAGAACAGTTTAAGACCATCAAACCATGGCGATCAAGGGTAAGCTTCATCTACCTGCCTTAGCCATGTTCTGATCAAATCCATATGTTTTTTACCTAAGGTCATGGTCGGATCACTTGTTTAAGATGGTGTACTGTTCAGTTTAGTTTACTTTCGGATGGAATCAATCTATAAACTGCTAGCTAAGTGGTTGTGATCTGAATGACGTTAAACCGAAATGAACTGACCTTGTCCTGAATCACCCTTGTCTGAACCAAACTGATATGATATAGGAGGAGTATAACCGAGCTTGAACTGAACTTACTTAAGTAGTTATAGTGAACCAAACTGTCAGAATATTATTATTCAGAACCGAACATATTTGATCTTGTCTAGTACTAGTCTGAGCTGAGCTGTCTACGGCCTGAACTTGTAATATCCTGATCTAGTCTAATTTGATCTGAAATGCTAAGCTTTGTCCTGAACCGAGCTGATTATATCTGATTTAAGTTTCTTCTTCGCAATTGAACTATTGGATTAATGATCTTGTGTACTGAACTGCTTTGTTTTAGGACAGTGGTCTAGGTCAGTGGTGGGATCAACTGGATCCTTCCTTGTGGACGTTCTGAATCAGAAGTGAAGTGGAGTGTCATTAGCTTGAGATTGAGTCTAGTCTTCCTTAGCCAATATCATGTAATCAAAGGTGTGTCTAGACGGATGATGAATAAGTTATGAATGAGTACATTATGATTGCCTACTAAATATGGTTGATTGATTAAGTATTCTCTTTATCTGTATTTAATTATGAAGTTTTTGCCTTTTGTAAACACTAAAGAATTACTAAGAATAATTCATTGAGGTTCCCCTGAGCCTCAGTACTTGTTCTAAAGTACATATATATATATATATATATATGTGTGTGTGTGTGTTTATTATTAAGTAAATGAATATGAATCATGTGAAGTCTTAACATATTCACTGTCCCTAAAGTCCCCGCATTATCATGAAGATCCGATGATGGGGTCTCACACTGGAGGCTGTATAACTGCATGCATCATTAGATGTTCGATCTTGGAATATCTAATGGAGATGACGGTTATATTTATTTTCCCGCTAGGCTTGGTTAACTTTGGTGGTTTTCTGGGTTTAGCATATATATACATGTATATAGTATAAGTTTGAGTTAATGGCGGGTATCGTGGAGGTGATGTTTAAGATATGATTCACATCGATAAAATATAGACCTCACAGATATATATATATATATATATATATAATAAATAAGGAATATATTTCCTCTACATTAAAATGCTGTCAACTGCTCGAGATTCTATTGTTAGGTTTTGGGATGTGGGATTAGACTCATTGAGTAAACTAGTTACTCATGACTCATTTGTGATGCAGGTAACCATAGTAGGTGGGAGACCTTACTTTAGTACGGAAAGGAACAGCATTAGCCAACGGTAGTTTTATTATCCTTGCAAAGTAGTTTTAATCAATCTTATGTATAAATATTTTTTTCCGAAAACCTCAAGGGTAATCTGTAACATTTGTGTATGATGCTTTTGAATGAATAAATATATAATTTATAAAGAATGCTTTTAAATTACGGGTTCCATATGATATTAGTCATTGTCCAGACAAACCAACTATCGGGTATTTGCTCGGTCGGGTTGAAAAGCCTCAGGCGATGTCCAATAGGATCGTTGGTGTTTTCTGATTGATAGTCTAAGGAACTCAGAAGTATTCCGGGAACCTAGATATGATTTTGGGGAGCATCGACTGTGTCATTTCCGGTCATTTATGATTGGGGATGTCACAAAGGTTGTATCAAAGCATGGTTATACGATTCTAGAGTGGGACTTGTTTCAAATGTTTTACAAGTCAAAATGAGTGGCAAGGATAACTAGGATATGCTGGCTGGTTCCTTCATCTTAGGATAGCTAGTCATGGGTGGTCACCTTATCTTTAACTTTCATAGTAGTTGTACCAAGATAAGCTCGACAGGGTGGAGTTAACTTACCGATTTTGATATCTTTTTTCTCAGAGATATAGGAGATATAGTCGACACATCGAACACATACATGGGTCTATGTGTTATCGATGTCAAAGTGGATGTTGTTTGTAATGATCCGGTTCAAAGAGATCTGACTGCATATGAACACTCAGATGCACTTATTCTTCCGGCTGCTCAAGTCTATCCATCTTATTCTCAGACATACCAGAAATGGAGCTGTACAAGCCTGATTGATTCATCAAGTGTTTCAATCTTAGCGTTGGTGGCAGAGATAGTTTGACTGTATTACAAGACGATGGACGCACCAGCCCCATTCTGTTGCAACAAGACATCTTGACGTTTCTAAAGAGGATAAATAAGTTCGGACCACAAGATATTGAGGAATGATTAAACCGTTCGACGTACACTTTGGATTGGGGAAGATTTCGAATACAACATTAGAGGCAAAAGACAGACGTAGCCCATTGCTTCGAGGATTTCAAGAAGGGTATGCAAGCATACAACATCAAGAAGGATTCAGTGAGTTGGTCATTAAGCGTCTAGCGTCATTTAAGGAATGTTCGTCCAAGTTAGAAAGATTTATTTTAAGAGTTCAAGATGGAGTGTTTTCTACCCAAAGCATGGGACCGAATGGAGATTCCATTTATGGAGTTAGCACCGTTAGATGTTTCCGCAAGAAGGTTGAGGTCGAGTGAATCTGATCCATCCATTATGGATTGGAAGATGAGCCAAAGATCATAAGGACGTTCTCTGTGGTCTTAATCCCAAACCATTGGAGTAACTAAAGATTGTAGTGCTTAAGTGCTTTGAGGAGAAAATATAGTATGATGTGTATGTTAAGAGATCTGTCACTGCCAAGGGAGATTCTTCGTGCCATTTGGACAGTCTAATGGCTACCAGGTTCAGATCGAAGGTCAGTTTCAGCCAGGACAGTAGGGTCGTGATTCTTAAAGTGTAAGGAGTCCTAGACGCTTACGTCATCCCCAGTTTGGTCATTCCTCTGAAGAGTAAGTATGTTATTCTACCCTTTCCCATGAAGTTACCCGATCCTTTTACCTATACCTAGGGTACCAGTTGTTAAACTTGTTTGTGTTTCCCTACCATTAGTCCCGACCCAATTGTTAGGCTATTTGGGTAGAGCCTACACTTTAGAATTTCTTTGACCATCAAAACTCTTGAAAGGTATAATCGCAGGTTTGCTTCTTATTTCATTGTTTGTTGTGTTAATTTTTTTTTAAAAAATAATATGAATAATTAAATAAATAAGTGGATGTTTGATCAAGGTGTCATAATAGACCTTGTAAAGGGACGAAACTTTTCCGCCCATATTGTGTTTGATTTGGGAACTACACAAAGTTGTAGTTCTCGAGTAGTGTCATAGATTTAGGGAGGATTCACTTTGGTGAATTCAAGTATATCGTTCTTATTCGTGGAAGTACTAGCTACCATTTAGAATTAGGGTATGCCTTTGTATGCCATCCCCATTCCTTAGTACTTCCATTAGAGCGGTATGTTTCTACCTAGAGTAAGATTGGCTATATAGGTTCCGAGCTCTGTTAGGATGTGGTAGAAGAAAGAAGTTCTTGGGAGAATAATAGTCACCGTTGGCCAACAATGGTATTCTACCAATTGTTGAAGCGTCGCTCATACCAGGCTTGGAGAGTTAAAAACCTTTTGGGAAAAGATGAAGATGAGTATTCCATAATCTTGAGTCTTGTGAACATAGAAGATAAAAAGGAGCAGACTATAGAGGACAGTCTGATAATCAGAGAATTCAAAGATATGCTTAAGGCGCCAGAAGGATTGTCGACAACTAGAAGTAACATATTCAGTACTCATCTTGAACTTGGATTTGCTGCAATACCCTAGACAGCTTAGAAAGTGGTTCTATTCAAGCAAAGTAGCAGATAAAAGATTTGTTTGGAGAAAGATTTTGTTCGATTTAGTTATTTTCCATGGAGTGTACCCATGTCAGTGGTAAAGAAGAAGAACTAGAGTTTGTGGTTATGTTCGACTATAGTTAAATCAAGAACGTGACCATAAAGGTCAAGTAACAAGTTCTAGAATTGGAGAGTGCTTAAGATCAGCCGCAAGGTGCAGTTTTGTTCAACGACGTTTGATGGACGCTGCACGTTCTATTAAATTCTTATGCACGGGAATGAGAAGTTGGATCCCTTAGTCAGTATGTTGGAACAAGGAGTTGATGCAGATTTAGAAAGAGTGCTACTATTACAGAATGGTTGTGTCCAATCTCTGTTATCGAGATTTGAAGTTGTTTGGATGGGCCAGTTACCATCAGAATTTTTTCAAGAGTTCGAAACCTTATCAACGCTGAGATGATCGCCTGAGAATGGTGTTATCGTGGAATGGAGTAAAAGGATTGAAGAAGGAAGCAATCAGTTAGAGGAAGCCACTACGTCTACACATATCTTAGATTTGCATGATCCTAACCTTCCATATATTATTGCATAGACGTATCATGTGTTAGGTTAGGTGAATGATGATGAAAGACGATAAGGTAATCATCTATATATCAAAGGAGCTAAAGAAGGATAATGTAAATTATCGGATGCACGAGCTGGATTTGGCTGCAGTTTTATTGCAGATCAAACTTTTGCAATCCGTTTAGTATGGAGAAAGGATGCAAGTGTACACTGATTAAAGAAGCCCTAAGAAAAGAATATTTAGTTGCTTTTGCTCTAAGGAAGGGGAAATTTGGTGTCGATATTGAGAAGGAACTCAATAATCATGAAGATGAATCAGAATGATTAATATGATTGTCTTATTAGGAGAGAACATGGAATCTCCAATATTGCAAGTAGTAAATAAAGATGGCTTACTCATTTTTATCCGAGGAACTTAGTTGAAGAATGAGAACTTAAGGAAAACAAGAAAGGAACTTAATAAAGAGAATTTCAGAGAAGAATATGAGAACTGTGCGATGTACAAATTCAGTAAGAGGACACGTGGGAAAGGAACCTAAGTCCTACCTGAAGTTAAGCATGATGATTAGAAAAGAGATGTTAAGTGAACCCCGAGAGATACTGATGAATGAAAGAAAAGGTGTGACCATAATGGAAATGGAAATGCCAAGGTTGTTAAGATATCAGAGGATGTATCAGTACAGAAAGTCTGGAGTCGGCGTACAAGAGTACTCAATTTGTGAATAGAGCTTGAATAAATGGACTTGTTGGATCCTTAGTTGCTGGACAGAATAAAGAAATAAGAAAGCAATGGAACCAGATTTTGAAATGGTAAACATCAATGAGATTGAGTTGTTCAGAAGATTATGAAGAGGGGCTCAGATAGATTAGAGGTGTATAGAAGCTTACGAGAATTTATTTTGGGAATGGGTCAGTGTGTGTATTTGTTAGTAGCACCCTTGGTTTGGATCATGTTAGCGTGATTGATCGTGCATGTTCTTGTTTGATTGTTGCCCGGTTGATCAAGTTGAAATTGACTAGACCCGTGATGTTACCTTCAGTATGGCACATCACCTAACGTTCCACATTTGCATGTTGATTATATGGGAGGAATGAAGATATAAGGATTTCACAAGTGATGGTATTCAGAGACTCGAGGCGGTCAAAAGAAGTAAGTAAGCCGCAGTTGACGAGAGTTATGTTGTAGTAATGAATTGTTATCAGAGTTAGAAATTGTTGTCATTCAAGTATCGGTATGTCACCGTATGAAGCTTTGTATGATCGACCTTGTTGAACACCAGTGTGTGGGAACAAAGTTTGTTAACGAATAAACCTTGGTCAAGAGATAGTAGATGAGGCTTCCGAGAAAGTAACGATAATTTAAGCAAATATGAAGAAAGATAAAAAACCTCAGAAGAAGTACGCTGACCGCGGTAGAAGAGAAGTCATCTTTGTAGTGAATGATCTAGTCTTACTGAAAGTAGCTGCCCAGAAAGGAAGGGATCGGTCTGGGAAAGTTGGAAAATTGGCAACCCACTATATTGGTTCATACAGAATTATTTCTAGAGTTGGAGAAGTAGCCTACCGACTTGAACTTCCACCCGATATGCATATGCACCTAGTATTTCATGTATCAATGTTGTGAAAGCATATTCCGGATCCGAATATGGTCGAGCCACAATGACAAAAGAATCTTCAAACCAACCTCACTTATCTTGAAGTTCCTTTGCGGATAGCGAGCGTTGTATAAAGAGATTGAAGAATAGAGAGAGTTCTCAAGTTCAGTTATTTTGGGACAAGCGACAGAAAGCTGTAGTCACATGGGAAGATGAAGATAAGTTGAGAGTTGATTAACCAGAACTCTTCTTCTATTCCCCAAATGTCCAGTAAAGTGTCCACTTGTATGTTTTGAGAATTTGGGGACAAATTCTTTTGAGGGGGGAAGAATGTAATAACCCTCACGAGCCAATGAATTTTTGCTCGAGAAATTTTCCGCTCGACCAGTTCAGAGTTGGTTGACCAGATTTAAAAATGAAATCGACCATATGAATTAATGTCTCAACGTGACTTTCATGCGGTGGAAAGGAATTCCCTTGATAGTTTTTGTCGAGATTTAATTATGTTGGTCAAATTTGATTCAAGCTGGACGAATTTAGACGAAGTAGGACAAGAATCAAAGGTCGAGAAAATTCTAGTAGAAAACTGTCCGAAAATTATCGACCAGTTTCTTAAAATTCCTTATAAATAGTCCTTAGACCTCCACCACCTTTTCTGCCTGCTTTCTAAGTAAAATTCACATGACAAGCACACTCTGCCTGCCTGCTTGCTTGCTTAAAAGGAAGGAAATGGAAGCTGCTGGTGACTGGGTGTGGTGAAGCAGGACACCAGCTGTCCCATGCTCACTTCTGCTTTGGGTTAAGCTGAGACACTCAGCTTGGACTACTCCTCAGCTATATAACCCCTTAAGTGAGCTGCTTGCACGTTTTGTTGCTGAAAAAAAAGAGAGAAATTTCAGTGAAAGAAATCAGAGAGAAAGAAGGAGAAATCGAGAGAAAGATGAAGAAAAACATGAACGAAATTCATCCACCAGTTGGATCTGTTTGTTTTCGTGAGAAGGATCAGAATTTAAGAGAGTTTGATTAAACTCGAGACCTTGTTCAGCTTCTGATATGAACCGAACACTCAGCTCTCTTTGTGATCAGTTCAGCTGCGTGCCAAGCTTGGAGAGGAGAACAGTTTAAGACCATCTAACAATGGTGATCAAGGGTAAGCTTCATCTACCTGCCTTAGCCATATTCTGATCAAATACATGTGTTGTTTAGCTAAGGTCATGGTCGGATCACTTGTTTAAGATGGTGTACTGATCAGTTTAGTTTTCTTTCGAATGGAATCAATCATTGGAAACTCCTAGCTAAGTGGTTATGATCTGATTGAAGTTAAACCGAAATGAACTGACCTTGTCGTGAATCAACCTTGTCTGAACCGAACGGATATGATATAGGAGGAGTATAACCGAGCTTGAACTGAACTGACTTAAGTATTTAGAGTGAACCAAACTGCCAGAATATTATTGTTCTGAACCGAACAGATTTGATCTTGTCTAGTACTGATCAGTGTTGAGCTGTCTACGGTCTGAATTTGTAATATCCTGATCTTGTCTGATTTTTTCTGAACTGATAAGCTTTGTTCTGAACCGAGCTGATTAGATCTGATTTAAGTTTCTTCTTTGAAATCGAACTATTGGATTAATGATCTTGTGTACCGAGCTGCTTTGTTTTAGGACAGTGGTCGAGGTTAGTGGTGGGATCAACTGGATCCTTCCTTGTGGACGTTCTGAATCAGAAGTGAAGTGGATTGTCATTAGCTTGAGCTTGAGTCTAGTCTTCCTTAGCCAATCTCATATAATCAAAGGTGCGTCTAGATAGATGATGAATAAGTTATGAATGAGTATAGTATGATTGCCTACTAAATATAGTTGATTGATTAAGTATTTTCTCTTGATCCATATTTAATTATGAAGTGTTTTCCTTGTGCAAACACTAAAGGATTACTAAGAATAATTCATTGAGGTTTCCCCGAGCCTCAGTACTTGTTCTCAAGTTCTAATATATATATATATATATATTATTAAGTAAATGAATATGAATCATGTAAAGTTTTCTCATATTCACTGTCCCTAAAGAATCCGCATTACCGTGACTTGGTCCTGCGAATGGAACAAGGTCATGAAGACACGATGAAGGGGTCACACTCTGGAGGCCGTGTAGCTGCATGCAGCATTAGATGTTCGATCTTGTAATATCTGATGGAGATGATGGTTATATTTATTTTCCCGCTAGGCTCGGTTAGCCTTGGTGGTTTTCCGAGTTTATAATATAT
Organism: Moricandia moricandioides; assembly: GCA_905132885.1. Classification (NCBI taxonomy): domain Eukaryota; kingdom Viridiplantae; phylum Streptophyta; class Magnoliopsida; order Brassicales; family Brassicaceae; genus Moricandia; species Moricandia moricandioides. The sequence continues at coordinate 62,141 of CAJHQQ010000019.1, forward strand.
ATATATATATATTAATAGTATAAGTTTGAGTGAATGGCGGTTATCGTGGAGGTGATGTTTAAGACATGATTCACATCGACAAAATACAGACCTTATATATATACAGTACATAAGGAATAATTTTCCTTTGCAAATACTGTCGACTGCTCTGGATTCTATTTTTATCTTTTTGGGGTGTGGGATTAGACTCACTGAGTAAACTAGTTACTCATGACTCATTTGTAATGCAGGTAACCAGTAGGGGGAAGACCTTACTTTAGGACGGAAAGGAACAACATTAGCCAGCAGTAGTTTAATTATCCTTGCAAAGTAGTTTTAATCAATCATATGTATAAATATTGTTTTCCGAAAACCTCGAGGGTAATCTATAACATTTGTGTAACGTGATTTTGAATGAATAAATTTATAATTTATAAAGAACATTTTTAACGTACGGGTTCAATATGATATTAGTCCTAGTCCGGACGAACCAGCTATCGGGTATTGCTCGGTTGGGTTGAAAAGCCTCAGGCGATGTCCAATAAGATCGTTGTTTTTTTTCTGATTGCTAGTCTAAGGAACTCGGAAGTATTACGGGAACCTTGGATCTGCTTTCGGGGAGCATCGACCGTAGAGCATCGACCGTGTCATTTCCGGTCATTTATGATCAGGGGTGCCACATGCATAACTTTGGCTGTAGAATCCTGATTGACCTCAAACCGGTGGCATTGAAAAGCTAACTCAAATCTATATCATCTGCCAAAATATCAGTTCAATCTCACTGTGGTAAGGTCTCCATACATAGCTAAAAATCTGACGCATCTGCGTAGTTCTGCATCTGCACAATAATGGTAAATATCAGGCCCTATCACCCACCCAACCCATCGATCGACGGCCTTACAGTTCAACAATCGACCGACACCCACCCTATAGAATCTATCGACACTCAAACATCTGAACAAGTCAAAACCTACCATGGAAATTTTGACTACAACACAGCCTACCTAGAGTAAGAAGAAAACTACAAAAGCGAAGATATAAACTTCTGATATAATACATAGGTTCAGTTTGCACAACAGGCTATCATATGTTCATTCGTAATCCGATCTCCCCATACACCACACATCTTCACTCGGCTGGAATCTTCATGCTTCCTTAGCCTTACCACGATCCAAGTCAGATCCTGAAACCAAACACATCACAACACATACATATAAGTAAATTTCGATATCTTAACAAGCGTATCTAATATTTTATGATTCGGTTCTCTTAGACTAAGTTCCATAAACTAACCAATGAGTTCATAACCACACAGCCATACTCTGACTTCCATATAAGACAACCGCCAATACTTAACCAACACATGTACAGTCTAATCTAATGTGATCTAACCCATCGGCCAGACCATATCATGGACTGCCCATGTTCAGGGCCAAAAAATGACTTCTTTCAAACATGCTCCAAAAATTAATTAAAATTCACTAAAACTCCTGATAAATCCCCAATAAGAGATTTCCATGGTCGAAATCCAATTAATACATCCAGACCACATTGATTCCAACCATGATCAGTCCGGACGAGGCCAAGGACTATGTTCCTGGACAGGCCAAGGCCTTGATCCAGTACCACTGAGTCTGAACCATCAGAAACAACCAGAATATAGAGGGACAGGGATGTATCAGTAATGAAAAGAGAGGAGATGGATCTGGCCTTTATCAAATCGACTAAAGCCCATACGGAATTCCACAGCGGCTAAAGAAGGTTGGATCAGACCAAATCACTCACCTTGGGCGTGCGCTCTGGTGTGCTTATGCTCTTCTCCAAATCCTTCTCCTTACCTCTGGTTCCCATCATCAATCGATCTCCACTTCATACGAACTAACTTCTGGTCGGAAACAAATCACCACCACACACAGCCTTGCTTTGGCCGCACTTTTTCTCTCTTTCTTTCTCTCTCTCTCTCACGAAATTGGCAGAATTTTCCATTCCGAAAATTGTGGCAAATCTCGACCCCAAGGGTATGTATTTATAGAGAAAGGTTGGCGAATAACAGCCTTGGCGAACAGGTATGACTTGGTGGCCGAATGGGTACAACTGGTACCATTCCCACCCTTTTGGGCTGATCGAATAAATGCCCATAAGGCTTGCCCACGTGCCTAGCCTCCTTCCCCAAGCCCACAAACCCATCGGACATCCTTGGCGAACATGGCCGGCCTAATAACCGCTCATGACACAAGCCCCATGGTCAAGACCCAAACACTCCACCGAGCTGAAATGAGCTGGTCACTGGAGCTGACCTAAATTTGTGAGAGCTACACTGAGCTTGACCTAGCTGATTGAGCTAGTAGTCAAGCTACTGGATCTGACCTAAGTTTGTGTGAGATACACTGAGCTGCACTGAGCTTGACCTAGATGATCGATCTACCTCTCCGCACCGACCAGCTCGCATATCACTCGTCCAGCTCCTATTCACTTAAATCCATCTGTTCCTGATTAAGTCTCAGCGTCATGATGACCTTAACCTTCTCTTTCAGCCATGATACGCTTGTCTTTAGGTCTTATGGCCTGACTGGTGCGTCTCCCCGCACCATGGCTGATCCCAAAGGCCTTATCTAGAATCAGGGACATGACAATTCTCCCCCACTTGAGAAGGATTCGTCCTCGAATCCGACCCTAGACTTGTCTCCATGTCAAACTGACTAAACCACTCCGGGTAATAAGCCTTCATCCTTGATTGTGTTTCCCATGTGACTTGCTCACGTCCACTGCACTACCAAATGACCTTGATGAATTGAATGGTCTTTCTTCTCATTGCTTTTTACATCCTGCCTACTAGGCCTGGGCATTTTACCCGGACCCAATAATCTGAACCGGAACCGACCTGAAAAAACCGGTTCTGGTCGGTTACGGGTAATGTCATTGGGTCTTGTTTTGGAGGACCCGCGGGTATTGGACCTGACCCGACCCGAACCCAAGACCCGATAGGGTACCCGAAATACCCAAAACTTCTAGTATATATTAAGTATATATGGGTGTTTTTAGTATATTTTTGTATTAAAAATGTTTTTTTTTAAGTTTGGGGTTTGGGTTTTTTTATATAGGTTTGGGTTGCATGTAAAATTTTATATTTTTAAAAATATAGTTCAAGTAATCTAATAAAAATTTAGGTATTTTCATGTATTCGGATCTATTTTAGGTAAAATTTTAGATATTTTGTGAATTTAAATCTTTCCAGATTTTTATGTGTTTTTGGGTAATTTTTGGACAGGACCCCGGCAGAACCCGACTCGGAACCGAACCGAATCCAAACCAAAAAATTATAATTACCCTATTGGGTCCAACTATCTAAGACCCAAATTAACCCGGACCCGACATGTGCCAAACCGAACCCGAATCAACAAATTCTAATTCCTATTGGGTCTAAATATCTATGACCCGAAGGACGCGGACCCGACATGACCCAAACCGAACCTGACCCGAATGCCCAGGCCTACTGCCTACAATCCGAACCAGGCTTGTTTCTAAGGTGAGGTTCGTGCCTAGATCAGATGGAATCTCAGGTATGACAATCTCTTGCTCTGAAAGACATTTTCTTATTTGAGATATATGGAATACATTGTGAAATGCATCCATATCCGCTTGCAGGTTCAGCTTGTAAGCCACCACTCCAACTCTTTCTATTATCTAGAATGGACCCAAGTACCTTGGATCTTCCTCCGACTTGATACTCTCTTCCGGCCTTTAAAAGTGATCATTTTGAGATAGACCATGTCGTCCACCTCGAACTCCACATGCTTTCTCCTTATATCTGCATTAATCTTGTGGCGATCATGTGCCTCCTTCATCTTGTCCTTAATGAACTTGATCTTCTCGGTTGTTTCTTCCACAATTTCAGGTCCTATCATGCTTCGCTCCCCCACTTGGATCCAGCATAATGGTGTCCTATAAGGCCGCCCATAAAGCTCCTCATATGGTGACATACCAATGCTTGTGTGAAAGCTATTGTTTTATGCAAGGTCCACCAAAGGCAAGTGTCTCTCCCAAGACTCTCCCCAATCCAAGACACACTCCCTTAGCATTTCTCCAATGCTGGATAGTCATCTTCGACTGGACATCTGTTTGTGTATGATAGGCTGTGGTCATGTTCACTCTCGTTCCCAAATCCTTTTGGAAAGCTTTCCAGAAATAAGATGTGAACCGAGGATCTCTATATGAAACAATACTGGCTGGCACACCATCTTGGCGTACCACCTCATCCATGTAGATTTGTACCAAAGGCTCTACGCCATCAGTCTTCTTGATGGGTATGAAATGGGCTGACTTGGTCAGGCGATCTACCCCTACCCAAACTTCATCCTTCCGGTTCCTGGTCATAGTAAAACCAGACACAAAATCCATGGTGATGTGATACCATTTCCATTCTGGAATATGTAGGTTCTTGAGCATCCCACTAGGCACCTGATGCTCAGCCTTGACCAGTTGGCAAGTCGGACACTTAGCCACCCACTCAGCCACATCAGTCTTCATTCAAACCCAATTGTAATACCTCTTGATGTCTTTGTACATCTTGTTCAACCCCTGATGAACAGAGAACTTAGACTTATGAGATTGTCTCATAATCTCTTCCTTAAGCTCCTGACACTTGGAACACTGATCCTTCCATGGACCAAGATCGTACCATCTTGCGTCACTTGGTACTCTGTGTCTTCTTGGATGTACGACTGACCATATTAAAAAAGCAACTCAATGTCCTTACCTGTCTCCTTGCTCTCTCGAAGAAATTACCAAGTCTTTACTGGTGATATGCATCCTCGAAAGACATATCCTTAGGGACCCTCTTCACTCTCTTTTGAAATCCATCAAGTTAAGCCTTGTTAGCTTTTCTCCTGAGCTGTTTGGGAACATAGGTTTCTCTAGATCTCACTCTCTTTTGTGGACTTCTTGCTTTCACTGCCTTCTTGTCCATGGCAGATTCATGTTCGTCCAGCTGGTATCGATCGATATATGGTGTGTACCATCGATTGATACTGTCAACGGAAGAAGTTTCAGCAGGAATCAATTTCCGTTGTTCTGGTGTACCAACATCCTGCTGATTGGTGGTCACTATTGGCATTTCTGATGAGCGGTGTGCAATATGGCTTGACATGGGCGTGTGTCGATCGATGCTTGTCTGTGTTCGTCGATCATTTTTCGCTCGTAGATGTCGATCGATGTTTTCATGTTGGTGTCGATCGACGGAGTCCGTTTTAACACAGTACGAGTTGGGAGGAAGTGGGTGTCATGTGGAGAAGTCTGAGTGGCTATGAATTTTCACCGTTCCTACGTACTCTTCTATGGGTGTCGATCGATGCTCATCTGATGGTGTCGATCGACACCACTGCGAGCTGCCAAAGGTCATAGAACTTTCAACTAGAAAAGCACCTTATTCCAGCTTCTCATGCTCGATTACTTCCCCAAAGTTATTATCTAAGATGGCATCAACCTGGTGCCTCTTGCTCTCCGAGCTTTCCCTTTAACTAGAGCTTCTTGCCTCTTCACAGCTTCTGTTGTCTGAGAATTATGGGTGTTTAGCATCCTAACATGGGTGTTCAGGGATTCTAATTTTCCATTCAGCTCTTTGTGGATAGAATCCAGCCTCCGATTTGAGTACGCACTCATCTTCTGCTGAATTTATAAGGCTTGTTCCATCATAGATTCCATCCTCTGAATATGGTCCTGAAAACAGATTTCATTTATATGAATCTCGTCCTCTTCTGCAGCCTGTTCCACCAACGAGACTTCATGTACAACTCTATTTGCATTCTGTGAGTATCCAAATTCGTAATACTGTCCCTAGACACAAAGTTCTGCATCAGTCTCTTAGCTTCCTCTGGAGTCCTAGTCCCAAAGTTCCCTTCGCTTCCCTGATGCAACATTATATGATACAGCACATCAATACCTTTAGAGAAGAATCACAGCAGTTGAACCTCCGTTAAATCATGATGTGGACTATCTTTTTGGTACCTCCTAAATCTGTCCCAAGAGCTTCTAAACCATTCAGTAGGTCCCTGAGAGAATGTCAAAATCTTATCCCTTAGCTCTTCGGTCTTTGCATCATCAAAAAAATTATTCAGAAATGCAGTCTTGATATCATCCCAGGTAGTGAGAGATCCTGGTGGTATAAGTGCATTCCCAGAGAGAGAATACTTGAATAACTTGCATAAAAGATAGTCTTTAGTTTCTTCATGCTCCAGGATGCCAGAAACAAAATCCTCTAGTGTTTCAATGTGGTCCATGGGATCTTCATGGGGAAGGCCATGAAAGGGATGCTCGCTCACATGATTAAAGTATGCAGGTCTTATCTGGCCGTTGACCCCCTTGATTTCTCGAGGTTGAATCACAGACATGTTAATATAGAATCGAGTAGGCATGATCAAATCTTCTATCAATCGATGCTCAGATATTACAGCCCCATGTGCATCTAATTTCTGACCTGCTGCATTACACAGATAACCCTCAGGGTCATGCAGGTCTCCATTCCCATCTCTAGTCAGAATAAGTGCCCTTTACTGTCGATCGATGGTAGAGTAGACGTGTCGATCGATGTTCGTCCAAGAGTGGTGTCGATCGGCGTCGAAGTGTTGTTGTCGATCGATGCTAGACGTTTCTCTCTGCGGATGGTGCGTTCAATAGCTGCTGGGTCTAAGAAAAGTAAGTTTTTTTCCTTGTTGCTCCTTGTACTGCTCTTCATATACCTGAAAGACAATGAATTTTTTATGTAAGTAACTGAAACAGTAAATAAAAACCTACAATTAACATATTAATCAAGTCTAATGGCGATCCTCGCTCCCCCCGGCAACAACCCCAAATTTGATGTAGCTTTTATTATGCACTCTCAAATTAACCCTATAAGCTACTTTTTACTCTCTCTAATAAGAGGTTCAGTTGTAGTACTTAGAGATCAAATCCACAGGGAGCATGGACACACAATAGACTATAGATGTTTAGATTAAGCTGGGCAAAAAGTTTATTAAAGAAGTAATAGTAGACAAGTAAGCAGGTGATTGGTTTGATAACAATAAGATGAAATAGCTAGGTCTATGGATTTATCAATCAATATTCAAAACATAAATCAAGGATGCTAAGGGTCTTATAGATCAAACTCTAGAACTCGAATTCAATAAGAAAGTAATCCCGCTCACGCATGCAATTACTAATCAGATGCCTAAGTTCTATGTTCCAGCTCTCGCATGCAAACAAGGATTGAGCGTCGATCGATACCAATGCTTGGGTATCGATTAATACTACCTTAGACAACCATTAACACACATATCAAAAATGTACAACTAGATCTTAGACCAACTCTCGTATGCGCCTAGATATCTAATCCACATAGGGATCGGGTTCCGTTAATTAATTGCACTCTCGTGCCTCTCAATTGTCCTATGATTTTAGGTTCAAGCAATCAGTCACACTCTCGTGCTATTCCACTACTCTAGATCCTAGTATTACAAGCCACCCTGGTGTAGAGATCTATAGATAACCTAGCAATCCTATGACTATCAGTTTGGCATTAAGAACATGAAATCCCTAAACTTAACAAGATGATTACTTAGACATGAAAGCAATAACACAAATCATAGTCTGAATAAATAATAGATATATAAATCATTATAAAACCAAAGGAGTTCCAATCAATCTCTGAAGGAGAATTGATCTTCTCTCCAAAACAAAAGAAAAAAGAATAAAATAAAGCTTAGACGTCAACAATGGCTTAGAAAACTATATAAATTAGGTCTAAACTCGTCCAAGGGTATTCTGGTAACTTGCCATGACATATGGGCTTAAGTCGGCCATAAACAAGTCAGGCCAGTCTTTTGGGATCACAGTAGATAGATGGTAAGGCTGTGCCGTCGATCGACACTCATTCATCCCCTCGACCACTTCCTCTAGCGAGGCAAACAGACCAGTCTCCAGTAAAACGGCCATTGGAATAACCCTCAGCGAGCCAACAAATTTTTGGTCGAGAAAATTTACGGTCGACCAGTTCATAGTTGGTAGACCAGATTTAAAAATTAAGTCGACCCGATGAATTAATGTCTCTACGGGACTTTCATGCGGTAGAATGGTCTTCCCTTGATAGTTTTGGTCAAGTTTTAATTATGTTGGTCAAATTTGATTCAATCTGGACGAGTTTAGCCGAAGTAGGACAAGAATCAAAGGTCGGAAAATTGCTAGTCGAAAACTGTCGGAAAATTATTGACCAGCTTCTTAAGTCCTTATAAATCGTCTTTGGCCCCTTCACCACCTTGTCTTCCTGCTTTCTCAGTAAAATTCACATGAAAAGCACAAGCTGCCTGCATGCTTGCTTGCTGGACATATCATGTGAGAAGCACATGATTTATAAACCTTTCTTAAAAGGAAGGAAATGGAAGCCTCTGGTGGCTGGGTGTGGTGAAGCAGGACACCAGCTGTCCCTTTCTCAATTCTGCTTTGTGTTAATCTGAGACACTCAGCTTGGACTACTCCTCAGCTATATAGCACCTTCAGTGATGTGCTTGCACGTTTTGTTGCTGAAAGAAGGAGAGATATTTCAGTGAAAGAAATCAGAGAGAAAGAAGGAAAAACCGAGAGAAAGATTAAGAATAAACATGAACGAAATTCATCCACCAGTTGTATCTGTTTGTTTTCGTGAGAAGGATCGGAATGTAAGAGAGTTTGATTAAACCCTAGACCTTGTTCAGCTTCTGATATGAACCGAACCCTCATCTCTCTTTGTGATCAGTTCAGCCGCGGGTAAAGCTTGGAGAGGAGAACAGTTTAAAACCATCTAACCTTGGCGATCAAGGGTAAGCTTCATCTCCCCGCCTTAGCCATGTTCTTATCAAATCCATGTGTTTTTTAGCCAAGGTCGTGGTCGGATCACTTGTTTAAGATGGTGTACTGATCAGTTTAGTTTACTTTCGGATGGAATCAATCTGGAAACTGCTAGCTAAGTATTGTCTCTTGATCTATATTTAATTATGAATTGTTTGCCTTGTGTAAACACTAAAGAATTACTAAGAATAATTCATTGAGATTCCCCCGAGCCTCAGTACTTGTTATGAAGTACAAATATATATATATATATATATATATATATATTATTAAGTAAATGAATATTAATCATGTGAAGTCTTAACATATTCACTGTCCCTAAAGTCCCGCATTACTGTGACTTGGTCCTGCGAATGGAACAAGGTCATGAAGACACGATGATGGGGTCGCACACTGGAGGTCATGTAACTGCATGCAGCATTAGATGTTCGATCTTGGAATATCTAATGGAGATGATGGTTATATTTATTTTCCCGCTAGGATCCGTTAGCCATTGTGGTTTTCCGGGTTTAGCATATATATGTATATGTAATAAGTTTTAGTTAATGGCAGGTATCGTGGAGGTGATGTTTAAGATATGATTCACATCGATAAAATATAGACCTTATATATATACAATAAATAAGAAATATATTTCCTCTGCCTTCAAATGTTGTCGACTGCTCGGGATTCTATTGTTAGGTTTTGGGGTGTGGGATTAGACTCACTCAGTAAACTATTTACTCATTACTCATTTGTGATGCAGGTAACCAGTAGGTGGGAGACCTTACTTTAGGATGGAAAGGAACAGCATTAGCCAGCGGTAGTTTTATTATCCTTGCAAAGTAGTTTTAGTCAATCTTATGTATAAATATTTTTTTCCGAAAACCTCGAGGGTAATCTATAGCATTTGTGTAAGATGCTTTTGAATTAATAAATATATGATTTATAAAGAATGTTTTTAAGTATGGGTTCTATATGATATTAGTCCTTGTCCGTACGAACCAACTATCGGGTATTTGCTCGGTCGGGTTGAAAAGTCTCAGGCGATGTCCAATTGGATCGTTGGTGTTTTCTGATTGCTAGTTTAAGGAAATCGGAAGTATTCCGGGAACCTCGATCTGCTTTTGGGGAGCATCGACCGTGTCATTTCCTGTCATTTATGATTGGGGATGTCATAAAGGTGGTATCAGAGCATGGTTATACGATGCTAGAGTGGGACTTGTTTCAAATGTTTTTCGAGTCAAAATGAGTCGCAAGGATAACTAGGATATGCTGGATGGTTCCTTCATCTTAGGATAGCTAGTCATGGGTGGTCACCATATCTTCAACTTTCATAGCAGTTACACCAGGTTAAGCTCGACGGGGTGGAGTTAACTTACCGATTTTGATATCTTCTTTCTCAGAGATATAGGAGACATAGTCGACACAACGGACACATACATGGATCTATGTGTTATCGAAGTCAAAGTGGATGTTGTTCGTAATGATCCGGTTCAAAGAGATCCGAATGCATATGAACACTCAGATGCACTTATTCTTCCGGCTGCTCAAGTCTATCCATCTCATGCTCAGACGTACCAGAAATGGAGCTGTACAAGCCTGATTGATTCATCAAGTGTTTTAATCGTAGCGTTGGTGGCGGAGATAGTTCGACTGTATTACAAGACGATGGACGCACCAGCCCCATTCCGTTGTAACAAGACATCTTGACGTTTCAGAAGAGGATAAATAAGTTTGGACCACAAAATATCAAAGAATGATTAAACCGTTCGACGTACACTTTGGATTGAGGAAGATTTCAAATACAACATTGGAGGCAGAAGACAGACGTAGCCCATTGCTTCGAGGATTGAAAGAAGGGTATGGAAGCATACAACATCAAGAAGGATCAGTGAGTTGGTTGTAAAGCGTCTAGCGTCATTTAAGGAATGTTAGTCCAAGTTAGACAGATTTATTTTAAGAGTTCAAGATGGAATTTTTCGACCCAAAGCATGAGACCGAATGGAGATTCCACTTATGGAGTTAGCACCATTAGATGTTTCCGCCAGAAGGTTGAGGTCGAGTGAATCTGATCCATCCATTATGGATTGGAAGATGAGCCAATGATCATATGGATGTTTTTTGGGGACTTAATCCCAAACCATTGGAGTAACTAAATATAGTATGATGTGTATGTTAAGAGAGCTTTCACTGCCAAGGAAGATTCTTCGTGCCATTTGGACAGTCTAATAGCTACAACGTTCAGATCGAAGGTCAGTTTCAGCCAGGACAGTAGGGTCGTGATTCTTAAAGTGTAAGCTGTCCTAGATCGCTTACGTCATCCTCAGTTTGGTCATTCCTCTGAAGAGTAAGTATGTTATTGTACCCTTTCCCATGAAGTTACCCGATCCTTTTAACTATACTTAGGGTACCAGTTGCTAAACTTGTTTGTGTTTCCCTACCATTAGTCCCGACCCAATTGTTAGGCTATTTGGGTAGAGCCTACACTTTTGAATTTCTTGGACCGTCAAAACTCTTGAAAGGTCAAATCGCATGTTTGCTTCTTATTTCATTGCTTGTTGTGTTAATTTAAAAAAAAAATATGAATAATTAAATAGATAAGTGCAAGTTTGATCAAGGTGTCATAAGTCACCTTGTAAAGGGACGGAATTTTTCCGCCATATTGTGTTTGATTTGGTGACAACACATAGTTGAAGTTCTCGAGTAGTGTCATAGTTTTAGGGAAGATTCACTTTGGTGAATTCAAGTATATCGTTCTTATTCGTGGAAGTACTAGCTGCCATTTAGAATTAGTGTATGCCTTCATATGCCATCCCCATTCCTTAGTACTTCCATTAGAGCAGTATGTTTCTATCTAGAGTGAGATTGGCTATCTAGATTCTGAGCTCAATTAGGATGTTGTAGAAGAAAGAAGTTCTTGGGAGGATACTAGTCACCGTTGGCCTACAATGGTATTCTACCAAGTGTTGAAGCGTCCCTCATACCACGCTTGGAGAGTTAGAAATCTTTTGGGAAAAGATGAAGAGGAGTATTCCATAATCTTGAGTATTGTGAACATAGAAGATAAAAAGGAGCAGAGTATACAGGACAGTCTTATAATTAGAGAATTCAACGATATGCTTAAGGCGCCAGAAGAATTGTCGACAACTAGAAGTAACATATTCAGTACTCATATTGAACTTGGATTTGCTGCAATAGCCTAGACATCTCAGAAAGTGGTTCTAATCGACCAAAGTACCAGATAAAAGATTTGTTTGGAGAAAGATTTTGTTCGATTTAGTTATTTTCCATGGAGTGTACCCATGTCAGTGGTAAAGAAGAAGAACTAGATTTTGCGGTTATGTTCGACTATAGTTAAATCAAGAACGTGACCATAAGGGTCAAGTAACAAGTTCTGGAATTGGAGAGTGCATAAGATCAGCCGAAAGGTTCCATTTTGTTTCAAGGACGTTTGATGGACGCTGCATGTTCTATTAAATGCTTATGCACGGAAATGGGAAGTTTGATCCCTTAGTCAGTAGGTTGGAACAAGGAGTTCTTGCAGATTTACAAAGAGTGATACTATTACGGAATTGTTCTGTCCAATCTCTGTTATCAAGAGTCGAAGTTGTTTGGATTGGCCAGATACCATCAGAAGTTTGTTCAAGAGTTCGAAACCTAATCAACCGCTGAGCTTATCAACTGAGAATGGTGTTACCTTGGAATGGTGTAAAAGGATTGAAGAAGGAAGCAATCAGTTAGTGGAAGCCTCTACGTCTACACATATCTTAGATTTGCATGATCATAAGCAGCCATATTTTATTGCATAGACGTATCATGTGTTAGGTTAGGTGAATGATGATGAAAGACGATAAGGTAATCATCTATATATCAAAGGAGCTAAAGAAGGATAATGTAAATTATCGGATGCACGAGCTGGAGTTGGCTGCAGTTTTATTGCAGATCAAAATTTTGCAATCTGTTTAGTATGGAGAATGGATGCAAGTGTTCACTGATTCAAGAAGTCCTACAAAAAGAAAATTTAGTTGCTTTTTCTCTAAGGAAGCGGAAATTTGATGTAAATATTGAGAAGGAACTAAATAATCATGAAGGTGAATCAGAATGATTAATATGATTGTCTTATTAGGAGATAACATGGAGTCTCCAAGATTTCAAGTAGTAAATAAAGATGGCTTACTCATTTGTATCCGAGGAACATAGTTTAAGAATGAGAACTTAGGGAAAACATGAAAGGAACTTAATAAAGAGAATTTCATAGAATAATATGAGAACTGTGCGATGTACAAAATCAGTAAGAGGACACGTGGGAAAGGAACCTAAGTCCTACTTGAAGTTAAGCATGCTGATTAGAAAACAGATGTTAAGTGAACCCCGAGATATATTGATGAATGAAAGAAAAGGTGTGAACATAAGGGAAATGGAAATGCCAAGGTTGTTTAGATATCAGAGGATGTATCAATACAGAAAGTCTGGAGTCGGCGTACAAGAGTAATCAATTTTTGAATAGAGCTTGAATAGACGGACTTGTTGGATCCTTAGTTGCTGGACATAATAAAGAAATAAGAAAGCAATGGAACCAGATTTGGCAATGGGAAACATCAGAGAGATTGAGTTGTTCAGAAGATTATGAAGAGGGGCTCAGATAGAATAGAGGTGTATAGAAGCTTAAGGAAATTTATTTCGGGAATGGGTGAGTGTGTGTATTTGAGAGTAGCACCCTTGGTTTGGATCATGTTAGCGTGATAGATCGTGCATGTTCTTGTTTGATTGTTGCACGGTTAATCAAGTTGAAATTGACTAGCCCAGAGATGTTACCTTCAGTATGGCACATCACCTAACGTTCCACATTTGCATGTTGTTGATATGGGATGTGTGGGAACCGAAATTCGCATTGTCGATATCCGTTGAATTAGGAAAGCAGGGTAAAGCCTATTTTCCAAAAGGTTCCGGATATCTGCTAAACCACACGACAATCAGTCAGAATATGAAGTAAATACGAAAAACAAAGTAAGAGTCGAAAAGAGAGTAAATAGATGTCTTATTCCGAATTTTCGTATTAGTGTTTACAACAGTATAGGAGCCTAGGCTATGAGAGCTGTCGGCGAGATCCCTAGTTCTAATAACCTAAGACTGCAAAACCCTGGTTGAGTCGCAGCTCGAATAAGCAAAAAAATGGAAAGTTGTCCATGAGTTAGGATCCTTCGTATGAAGCGCGTGACTCTAGGTGTTTAGTTAACCGTTATCTTCTCATACGATCGACCCGAAGGTTCCAATGTCAATCCTGATCGAGACAGAACAAAGATAAGTTTGATCAAGTATCAAAAGGAAGAGTTCAACGAGGACGATGTGAAACTAGATTGATTCGATCCGACTTGCCGAACGAATGGGTCAGATTGCTCGTGTCGTCTAACTTGCCATATGGACGAGTTGGTCGATCCGTACTGACAAACTCGCCTGTATGGCGAGTTGGTCGGTCCGTGCTGAACAACTCGCCTGTATGGCGAATTGGCTTTGTTTAACTCGCCCGTATGGCGAGTTGGTTGGTCCGTGCTGACCAATTCGCCTGTACAATGAGTTGGCCTTGTCCAACTCATCATATGGGCGAGTTGGTCGGTCCAGGCTGACCAAATCGCCCGTATGGCGAGTTGGTCGATCCATGCTGACCAACTCGCCCGTATGGCGAGTTGGCCTTGTCCAACTCGCCATACGGCTGAGTTGGTCGGTTCGGGTTTCCTTCTTTCGAATTTTGGTCCGAAGACTTGCTCTAAGTCGATTTCGAGGGTGCATTCATATAGAAACACAATTTTTAGATGTTGATTTCGTGAACACCATTTTTGACCCCAACAAACGCGTTCTCCCGATAGGTTTCTGACGTCGATTCTGTCGTAACCGATTTTGACCCCAACATGAGGAAGGAAGATAGAAGGATTTCACAATTGATGGTATTCAGAGACTCGAGGCGATCAAAATAAATATGTAAGCTGCAGTTGACAAGAGCTATGTTGCAGTAATGAATTGTTATCAGAGTTCGAGATTGTTGTCATTCAAGTATTGGTATGTCACCGTACAAAGCTCTGTATGATCGACCTTGTAGAACACTAATGTGTTGGAAAGAAGTTTGTGAATGAATAATCCTTGGTCAAAAGATATTAGATGAGGCTGCCGAGAAAGTAAGGATAATTTAAGCAAATATGAAGAAAGCCAAAAACCGTCATAAGAAGTATGCTGACCGCGGTAAAAGAGAAGTCATCTTTGCAGTGAATGATCTAGTCTTATTGAAAGTAGCTGCCCAGAAAGGAAGGGATTGGTCTGGGAAAGTTGGAAAATTGGTAACCCACTATAATAGTCCATACATAATTATTGCTAGAGTTAGAGAAGTAGCCTACCAAATTGAACTTCCACCCGATATGCCTATGCACCTGGTATTTCATGTATCGATGTTGTGTAAGTATATTCCGGATCCGAATATGGTTGAGCCACAATGAAGAAAGAATCTTCAACCTAACGTCACTTATCTTGAAGTTCCTTTGCGGATATCGAGCGTTGTCTAAGGAGATTGAAGAATAGAGAGATTTCTCAAGTTCAATTATTTTGGGACAAGCGACAGAAAGTTGTAGTATCATGGGGGAAGAAGATAAGTTCAGAGCTGATTACCCAGAACTCTTCTTAGATACCCCAGATGTCCAGTAAAGTGTCCACTTGTATGTTTTGAGAATTCGGGGACAAATTCTTTTGAGGGGGGAAGAATGTAATAACCCTCACGAGCCAATGAATTTTTGGTCAAGAGAAGTTACGCTCGACCAGTTCAGAGTTGGTGGACCATATTTAAAAATGAAATTGACCGGATGAATTAATGTCTCAACGGGACTTTCATGTGGACGAAAGTACTTACCTTGATAGTTTTGGTCGAGTTTTAATTATGTTGTTTGAATTTGATTCAAGCTGGACGAGTTTAGATGAGTAGGACAAGAATAAAAGGTCGAGAAAATTCTAGTCGAAAACTGTCCGACAATTATCGACCAGCTTCTTAAACTTCCTTATAAATCATCCTTGGTCTGTCACCACCTTGTCTGCCTGCTTTCTCAGTAAAATTCACAGGACAAGCACACGCTGCCTGCTTGCTTGCTTGCTTGCTGGACATATCATCTGAGAAGCACATGATTTATAAACCTTTCTTAAAAGTAAGGAAATGGAAGCTGCTGGTGGCTGGGTGTGGTGAAGCAGGACACCAGCTGTCCCTTGCTCACTTCTGCTTTGGCGTAAGCTGAGAAACTCAGCTTGGAATACTCCTCAGCTATATAACCCCTTCAGTGAGCTGCTTGCACGTTTTGTTGCTGAAAGAAAGAGAGAAATTTCAGTGAAAGAAATCAGAGAGAAAGAAGGAGAAACCGAGAGAAAGTTCAAGAGGAAACATGAACGAAATTCATCCACCAGTTGGATCTGTTTGTTTTCATGAGAAGGATCAGAAGGTAAGAGAGTTTAATTAAACTCTAGACCTTGTTCAGCTTCTGATATGAACCGAACACTCATCTCTCTTTGTGATCAGTTCAGCTGCATGTAAAGCTTGGAGAGGAGAACAGTTTAAGACCATCTAACCATGGCGATCAAGGGTAAGCTTCATCTACCTGCCTCAGCCATGTTTTGATCAAATCCATGTGCTGTTTAGCTAAGGTCATGGTCGGATCACTTGTTTAAGATGGTGTACTGATCAGTTTAGTTTACCTTCGGATGGAATCAATCTTTGGAAACTGCTAGCTAAGTTGTTATGATCTGATTGAAGTTAAACCAAAATGAACTGACCTTGTCCTCAATCAACCTTGTCTGAACCGAACTTATATGATATAGGAGGAGTATAACCGAGCTTGAACTGAACTGACTTAAGTAGTTAGAGTGAACCAAACTGCCAGAATATTATTGTTTTGAACAGAACATATTTGATCTTGTCTAGTACTGGTCTGGGCTGAGCTGTCTACAGTCTGAATTTGTAATATACGGATCTAGTCTGATTTGATATGAACTTCTAAGCTTTTTTCTTAACCTAGATTATTAGATCTGATTTAAGTTTCTTCTTCGAAATCAAACTATTAGATTAATAATCTTGTGTACCGAACTGCTTTGATTTAGGACAGTGGTCGAGGTCAGTGGTGGGATCAACTGGATCCTTCCTTTTGGACATTCTGAAAGATCAACTGGATCCTTCCTTTTGGACGTTCTGAATCAGAAGTGAAGTGGAGTGTCATTAGCTTGAGCTTGAGTCTAGTCTTCCTTAGCCAATCTCATATAATCAAAGGTGAGTCTAGATAGATGATGAATAAGTTATGAATGAGTATAGTATTATTGCCTACTAAATATGGTTGATTGATTAAGTATTTTCTCTTGATCTATATTTAATTATAAAGTGTTTGCCTTGTGCAAATACTAAAGAATTACTAAGAATAATTCATTGAGGTTTCCCCGAGCTTCAGTACTTGTTCTCAAGTACTAATATATATATATATATATATATTATTAAGTAAATGAATATGAATATGTGAAGTCTTCTCATATTCACTGTCCCTAAAGTCCCCGCATTACCGTGAATTGGTCCTGCGAATGGAACAAGGTCATGAAGACACGATGATGGGGTCGCACCCTGGAGGCCGTGTAGCTGCATGCATCTTTAAATGTCCGATCTTGTAATATCTAATGGAGATGATGGTTATATTTATCTTCCCGCTAGGCTCATTAGTTTTGGTGGTTTTCCGAGTTTAGAATATTTATATATTTATAGTAGAAGTTTGAGTGAATGGCGAGTATCGTTGAGGTGATGTTTAAGACATGATTCACATCGATAAAATACAGACCTTATATATATACAATAAACAAGTAATAATTTTCCTCTGCATTCAAATGTTGTCGACTGCTCCGGATTCTATTGTTATGTTTGTGAGTGTGGGATGAGACTCATTGAGTAAACTAGTTACTCATGACTCATTTGTGATGCAGGTAACTAGTAGGTGGGAGACCTTACTTTAGGACGGTAGCCAGGGGTAGTTTTATTATCCTTGCAAAGTAGTTTTAATCAATCATATGTAAAAATATTGTTTTCCAAAAACCTCGAGGGTAATCTATAACATCTGTGTAAGATGCTTTTGAATGAATAAATTTATTATTTATAAAGAATGTTTTTAAAGTACGGGTTCCATATGATATTAGTCCTTGTCCGGACGAACCAGCTATCGGGTATTTGCTCGGTCGGGTTGAAAAGCCTCAAGCGATGTCCAATAGGATCGTTGGTGTTTTCTGATTGCTAGTCTAAGGAACTCGGAAGTATTCCGGGAACCTTGGATCTGCTTTCGGGGAGCATCGACCGTGTCATTTCCACTCATTTACCCCCAATGATAACTTTGTCTGTATAATCCTGATTGACCTCAAACCGGTGGCGCATCTGACGCATCTGCGCAGTTCTGCATCTTGAAAATCTCCAGAATCACCAAAGTTCTCTACAACGTACCTGAACATGAAAATACTCTAAAACATAGTACATACAAACATAATAGACTCTATCACCCACCCAACCCATCGATCGACGGCCTTATAATTCAACAATCGACCGACACCTACCCTATTGAATCGATCGACACTGAAACATCTGAACAAGTCAACACCTACCTCGGAGATTTCGATTACAACACAGCCTGCCTCAAGTAAGAAGAAAACTACAAAAACGAAGAAATAATTGAATACCGAGGGATTTCTATGGAAGAGGCTGGTGTTTTTCATGTTTCCCATCAACTTGGGAAATCGACCTCGATCGACGGTAACCATACACTATCGATCGATACTGTGAATGAAGCAGAAACCGAACGTGATTCAACTGCAGAACGTGTAAGACCCGATCCTAGCTCATAAGCCCAACTAGGACCCGCGACCTTACTTAGATAGAAAGAAATAGACATTGTATAGATATAAACTTGTTATTCAATACATAGGTTCAGTTTGCACAATAGGCTATCATAAGTTTATTCGTAATCCAATCTACTCATACACCACACATCTTCACACGGATGGAATCTTCATGGTTCTTTAGCCTTACCACGATCCAAGTCAGATCCTGAAACCAAAAACATCACAACACATACATATAAGTAAAATTCGATATCCTAACAAGCATATCTAATATTTTATGGTTCGGTTCGCTTAGACTAAGTTCCATAAACTAACCATTGAGTTCATAAACACACGGCCATACTCAAACTGCCATATAAGACAACCGCCAACACTTAACCAACACATGGACAGTCTGATCTTATATGATCTAACCCATCGGCCAGACCATATCATGGACTGCCCAAGTTCAAGGCCAAAAATGACTTCTTTCAAACATGCTCCAAAAATTAATTAAAATTCACTAAAACTCCTGATAAAATCCCCACTAAGAGCTTTCCATGGTCGAAATACAATTAATACATCCAGACCACATTGATTCCGACCATGATCAGTCCAAGGATGGGACGAGGCCAAGGACTATGTTCCTGGACCGGCCAAGGCCTTGGTCCAGTGCCACTGAATCTGAACCATCAGGCACAACCAGAATATAAAGGAACAGGGATATATCAGTAAGGAAAAGAGAAGAGATGGATCTGGCCTTTATCAAACCGACCAAGCCCATACGGAATTCCACCGCGGCTAAGTAAGGTTTGATCAGACCAAACCACTCACTTTGGGCGTGCGCTCTAGTGTGCTCATGCCCTTCTCCAAATTCTTCTCCTTGCCTCTGGTTCCCATCTTCAATCGATCTCCACTTCACATGGACCAAGTTCTGGTCGGAAACAAATCACCACCACACACGGCCTTGCTTTGGCCGCACTTCTTCTCTCTTTCTTTCTTTCTCTCTCTCACTAAATGTGCAGAGTTTTCCCTTCTGGAAATTGTGGCAAATCTCAACCCCAAGAGTTTGTATTTATAGAGAAAGGCAGGTCAATAATTTCCTGGGCGAACAGGTAGGACTTGGTGGACGAATGGGTACAACTGGTACCATTCCCACCCTTTCGTCATAAACTGCCTCCAACCGCCCTTCTTCCTTTAGGGCTGATCGAACAAATTCCCATAAGGCTTGCCCACGTGCCTTGCCACCTTGCCCAACCCACAAACCCATCAGGCCTCCTTGGCCAACATGGCCGGCCTCATAACGGCTCATGACACAAGCCCCATGGCAAGACCCAAACACTCCTCTGAGCTGAGATGAGCTGGTCACTAGCTGTCCCATCTGATTGAGCTAGTAGTCAAGCTACTGGAGCTGACCTAAGGTTGTGTGAGTTACACTGAGCTGCAATGAGATTGACCTAGCTTCTCGAGCTAGTACTCCAGCTGATGGATCTGACCTAAGTTTGTGTGAGCTACACTGAGCTGCACTGAGCTTGACCTAGCTGATCGAGCTACCTCTCAGCACCTTCCAGCTCTCATATCACTCTTCCAGCTCCAATTCACTTACCTATATCCGTTCCTGGTTAAGTCTCAGTGCCCTGATGCCCTTAACCTTTTCTTTCAGCCATGATACGCTTGTCTTCAGGTCTTATGGCCTGACTGGTGCGTCTCCCCACACCATGGCTGAGCTCAAAGGCCTTATCTAGAATCAGGGACATGACAAGTCTCCCCCACTTGAGATGGATTCGTCCTCGAATCCGACCCTAGACTTGTCTCCATGTCAAACTGACTAAACCACTCTAGGTAATAAGCCTTCATCCTTGATTTTGTTTCCCATGTGACTTTCTCACGTCCACTGCACTCCCAAACGACCTTGACCATTTGAATGGTCTTTCTTCTCATTGCTCTTTACATCCTGCCTACTAGGCCTGGGCATTTTACCCGGACCCAAAAATCCGAACCGGAACCGACCCGAAAAAACCGGTTCGAGTCGGATACGAGTAATGTCATTGGGTTTTGTTGTGGAGGACCAGTGAATATTGGACCTGACCCGACCCAAACCCAAGACCCGATAGGGTACCCGAAATACCCAAAACTTCTAGTATATATTAAGTATATATGGGTGTTTTTAGTATATTTTTGGTATTAAGAATATTTTTTTATAGTTTGGGGTTTGAGCTTTTTGATATAGTTTTGGGTTTCATGTAAAATTTTATATTTTTAAAAATATAGTTCAAGTAATCGAATAAAATTTAGGTATTTTCATGTATTCGGATCAATTTTAGGTAAAATTTTGGATATTTTGAGAATTTTTGGTAATTTTTGGATAGGACCCCGGCAGGACCCGAACCAAACCAGACTCGGATCCTAACCGAATCCCAACCGAAAAATTTTAATTACCCTATTGAGTCCAACTATCTAAGACCCAAATCAACCCGGACCCGACAGGTGCCGAACCGAACCTGAACCGACAAATTCTAATTACCCTATTGGGTCTAAATATCTAAGACCCGAAGGACCCGGACTCGACATGACCCAACCTGAAGACCCGAATGCCCATGCCTACTGCCTACAATCCGAAACGGCCTTGTTTCTAAGGTGAGGTTCGTGGAATCTCAGGTATGACAATGTCTTTCTTTGAAAGACATTTTCTTAGTTGATATACATGGAATACATTGTGAAATGCATCCATCTCTGCTGGCAGGTTCAGCTTGTAAGCCACCGTTCCAACTCTTTCTATGATCTAGAATGGACCCAAGTACCTTGGATCCAACTTCCTTCGACCTGATACTCTCCTCCGGCCGTTGAAAGTGATCATTTTGAGATAGACCATGTCGTCCACCTCGAACTCCACATGCTTTCTCCTTTTATCTGCATAACTCTTGTGGCGATCATGTGCCTCCTTCATCTTGTCCTTAATGAACTTGATCTTCTCAGTTGTTTCTTTCACAATCTCAGGTCCTACCATGCTGCACTCCCCCACTTGGGTCCAGCATAATGGTGTCCTATAAGGCCGCCCATAAAGCTCCTCATATGGCGACATACTAATGCTTGTGTGAAAGCTATTGTTGTATGCAAACTCCACCAACGGCAAGTGTCTCTCCCAAGACTCTCCCCAGTCCAAGACACACGCCCTTAGCATCTCTCCAATGTCTGGATAGTCCTCTCCGACTGGCCATCCATTTGTGGATGATAAGCTGTGGTCATGTTCACTCTCGTTCCCAAAGCCTTTTGGAAAGCTTTCCTGAAATAAGATGTGAACCGAGGATCTCTATATGTAACAATACTGGCTGGCACACCATGTAGGCGTACCACATCATCCATGTAGATTTGTACCAAAGGCTTTACGCCATCGGTCTTCTTGATGGGTTTGAAATGGTCTGACTTGGTCAGGCGATCTACCACAACCCAAACCGCATCCTTCCGATACCTGGTCGTAGGAAAACCAGACACAAAATCCATGGTGATGTGATCCCATTTTCATTCTGGAATAGGTAGGTTCTGGAGCATCCCACGAGGCACCTGATGCTCAGCCTTGACCAGTTGGCAAGTCGGATACTTAGCCACTCACTCAGCCAAATCAGTCTTCATTAGAACCCAATGGTAATACCTCTTTATGTCTTTGTACATCTTGTTCAACCCCGGGTGAACAGAGAACTTAGACTTATGAGTTTGTCTCATAATCTCTTCCTTAAGCTCCCTGACACTTGGAACACTGATCCTTCCATGGACCAAGATCGTACCATCTTGCGTCACTTGGTACTCCATCTTATCATTCAAAGCAACCTTCTGGAGGTTCTCATCCAAGCTTTGCGCTTGTCTGATCCTGGTAAGGAGATCAGCCTGGTTCACTGCCTCTAAACCCAATGGCTCGTCCTAGCTGGCCAGTGTGTTCAGCTGCAATGACCGAGCCAAACCTTCCAATACATCTGCCTCCTTCTCAGCTGATATCTCGGCTCTCCTCCGGTTCAAGGCGTCAGCCACTAGATTGGCCTTACCCGGATGGTAAGCTATGTCCAGATAATAATCTGCCACAAACTCCATCCATCCCCTTTGTCTCAAATTCAACTCTGGTTGAGTGAAGATATATTTGAGACTCTTGTGGTCGGTTAGAATCTTAACCTTGGCACCATACAAGTATGATCGCCATATCTTGAGGGCAAACACCACTGCGGTCATGTCGAGGTCGTGGGTTGGGTAATTTCCCTCATGCTTCCTCAATTGCCTAGAGGCGTAAGCAATGACCTTCCCACGTTGGGTCAGTACACATCCTAGCCCTGTGATGGAGGCGTCTGCGTATACCACATATGGTTGGTCAGCCTCAAGCTACACCAGTATAGGTGCACTGGTCAGCATGTCTTTCAATGCAGAGAAACACCTCTCACATTCCTCTCGACATAAAAACTTCACATCCTTGCCAGTTAGTTGTGTCATGGGTTGAGCCAAACTTGCAAACCCTTAAAATTTCCTGTAATAACCAGCAAGACCTAGGAAGCTCCTAACCTCCGTAACATTCTTGGGTCGAGGCCAGTCCCGGATAGACTTGATCTTTTTTAGATCGACCGAGACTCTCTGGTCGGACACGATATGCCAAAGGAACCCAACACTTCTTCGCCAAAAACTTCACTTGCTCAACTTGGAAAATAGTTGCTGCTCCCTCAACCGTCCCAACATTGCCCTTAGATGCCAGATGTAGCTTTTATTTTGCACTCTCAAATTAACCCTATAAGGTACTTTTTACTCTCTCAAATAAGAGGTTCAGTTGTAGTACTTAGGGATCAAATCCACAGGGAGAGTGGGCACACACTAGACTATAGATGTTTCAATTAAGCCAGGCAAAAAGTTCGTTAAAGAGGTAATAGCAGACAAGTAAGTAGGTGATTGGTTTGATATCAATAAGATGAAATAGCTAGGTCTAGGGATTTATCAATCATTTGATTCAACACACAAATCAAGGATGCTAAGGGCTTTACAGATCAAAATCTAGAACTCAAATCCAATAAGCAAATAATGCAGCTCTCACATGCAATTACTAATCAGATCCCTAAGTTCTATGTTCTAGCTCTCGCATGCAAACAAGGATCGAGCGTTGATCGATACCAATGCTTGGTATCTATCGATACTACCTCAGACAAGCATTAAGACACATATCGATAATGTTCAACTAGATCCTAGACCAACTCTCGTATGTGCCTAGATATCTAATCCACACAGGGCTCGGGTTCTGTTAATTAATTCCACTCTCGTACCTCTCAATTGTCCTAGGATTCTAGGTTCAAGAAATTAGTCACACTCTCGTGCTATTCGACTACTCTAGATCCTATTATTACAAGCCACCCTGTTGTACATATCTATAAATGACCTAGAAATCCTATGACTATCATTTTGACATTAAGAACATGAAATCCCTAAGCCTAACAAGATGATTTCTCAGACATGAAAGTAATAACAAACATCATATACTGAATAAATAATTGATATAGAAATCAATATAAAAGAAAAGGAGTTCCAATCAATCTCTGAATGAGAATTAATCTTCTCTCCAAAACTTAAGACAATGAATAAAATAAAGCTTAGCCGTCAACAATGGCTTAGAAAACTATATAAATTAGGTCTAAACTCGTGCAGGGGTATTTTGCTAACTTGCCATGACATCTGGCTTAATTCAGCCATAAAAAAATCCGGGTCTGTATGCTGGGATCACCGTCGATCGATGGTAAGGCTGTGCCGTCGATCGACACCCCTTCATCCCCTCGACAGTTTCCATTCGCGAGGCAGACAGACCGCTCTTCAGTAAATTGAGCATAACTTTAGATCTAACCGTCTGATGGACCTCAAACCAGTGGCATTGGAAATCTAATTCAAAGATATATCTTTTATCAAACTATCAGCTCAATCGCACCCAGGGAAGGTCTCCATCCATTGTTAAACATCTGACGCATCTTCGCAGTTCTTCATCTCTAAAAGCTCCAGAATCACCAAAGTTCTTCAAAACGTACCTGAACCTGAAAATACTATCAGCTCAATACACCTCTTCGTAAGAGGGTGTCTATCGATGGTAGGCCTGTGTGGTTGATTGATGGTCGCGATCCGACGTCGACCGATGGTGCCTCTATGGTGTCGATCGATGGTGGGCTCATATAGTCCGTAAAAATAAAATAAAACTCAAAATAAATAGTAGTATAAGTAAAACCTTAATTAAAAACTTACTAAACATTGGATTGCCTCCCACTCAGCGCTTGGTTATAGTCATAAGCACGACGTTTTGGAAATCTGATTCAGCCCGGATGAGAAGGAGAATTTGCTCCAGAACAGCTCTCAGTGTCCCTCTTCCTCATTTTGTTTATGTTGTTGATAAAAGCTCTTGGAGAAGCTTCCCCTTTGTCTTTCATATCTGGATCACATAGCACCCTGACCTTGGTAAAAGGTTGCTGACTTCCTTTGCAGCACATCCTATAATCAAAACTTCCCTCATAACACCGCGAAGGAACCAGTGATAAGAAATCTGTATCTACCTTCTTTTTCATTTTCTTCTTCCTGGCCCTTCCGGCAGACTTAGGCATTTCAATCACAGGTTGTTCTAAAATCAGGAGAGTGTCGATCGACGCTATTAGGCGAGTGTCGATCGACGGCGATGCTGGTTCTGTGGTTTCGCTGTTTGAATCCGTTTCTGGTGCTGGATCTTCAAACGGCACTAGCCATGAAAAACCCCGCACTTTTGGTATTTCCCACAGGATCATAGAAGACATTTTCATCAACATTAGTAAGGCACATCCTATTCTTCTTGAGATCACAAACTGCCCCTAATGTAGCCACAAAGGCTCTTCCAAAGATAAGAGAAGGTTCTCGACCTGATTTATTTCCTAAAACATGAAAGTCCACAGGAACAGTGCATTCACCTATTTCTACTTCAACATTCATGATCATGCCTGATGAGTTTAACTTTGGGTTATCCGCGAAGGTGAAGCTATCTTGAGAAGGTTCCACCTTAAATCCTAACAGGTCGGCAGTGTCCTTGGCCATGATTGTAACACCCCCAGACCGTCCTAGACATATGGTCGACCAACCGGCCAACAATCAAACAAGAACATGACTGATAGACCGACCAACACCCAGGGTTAG
Organism: Moricandia moricandioides; assembly: GCA_905132885.1. Taxonomy (NCBI): domain Eukaryota; kingdom Viridiplantae; phylum Streptophyta; class Magnoliopsida; order Brassicales; family Brassicaceae; genus Moricandia; species Moricandia moricandioides. The sequence goes on from CAJHQQ010000019.1 coordinate 87,986, forward strand.
AGATAAAATGAGCCAAACGGCCAGCCAACAATAAAACAAGAACATGACTGACCGTCCAACCCAACACCAATGGTCCGGAAGAGCTACATGACGGGCTAGGGACAATCCGGTTAGATTAATAGAACTTACTCCGCGACCTAGACCAGTTCATCCACTAACTCGTCCCGCTAAAACATGGCTTAAGGCTTTGCAACCCGTACCAAGAGTTAGCGCTTCCGTTAGATCAAGGCCTAAGGCTTTTCAACACGTACCAACAACTAACGTTGTGTTAGACCGGACTAGTCAAATATCAGAGTACTCATGATGCCCGTATTAAACAAATACTATATTGAAATAACGAAATATACAAACATTGAATAATTCAAGACTACGCCCGGCCTAATGCCTAATCGAGTCAAAACAACGAAAATCAAAACACCGTTTACAGAAGGCATGAAAATCTACACCGGTGGTCCTAACTTCCAGCACCAAGATATCCGATCATCCTTACTAAAGCGACCAGAATAAAGGACAACGGGGTTGGATGAGTAACATAATGGTACTCAGTGAGCTATGGGCCTCTGCCTACAACCTATAAACTAACCCAGACAATCCAGAATAACAATCAATCTAGCCCTAGCATGCAAACAATGCTAAGGCTACATAATCAATCCCTAGTTAACCGTATATATGCCTTATTTGAGTACTCATGTAGTGTTAGACACTTAGAATATACAAGTATCGTTAACCGGTCGACCAACAATCAGACAAGAACATGATCAGCCAATCAATGATACCGCATATCTTTCAATATCCACCACCCATCATAAGTATTCGCTCAAAAAATATAACAGCCAACTTTGGGCCTATACTAACCAAAGAGACACCAAGCCTAATCTAGTACCTAACCCGAAATTAGAACTAAATGTTAGAAACCTGCAAGACAATCAATAACCAATATTCAACAATAATAAGATACTAACTAACCACAAGTCTACTATAACTCGTAACACCGTATTTCTGTGTTACACTTACCCTAGGGTTCCATAACCATTTATTAAACATGACCCTATAACACAACACTCTAACTCGACACGACACTCTAACCTGGGCCCTGGTGACTTAGTGTTCATCCTCTCTATCGGCAATATCCTACATCCCTACCACAAAGGCCAGAAGAAGGAACTTTCAACCGACCGCGGCCCACAGTCCATCGGGTCACCGCGCGACAGCCTACAGTCCATCGGGTCACTGCCATGTTACACCGTCGTGTAACACTCAGCCCTAGGCCATGACCCCGTCTCTCTGAGTCTTCCCGATCCAGAGAATAAGGGTTTTCCTTAAACATGCTGAATACGAGGGAAAGGAAACACTAATCAACCCCTAGACAAGCCTAACATGGGCTGCTTACGCACATGCTGTCGGCAACATACACTCTACAAAACTTTTATCCAGAACCTAACCTAAGGCTAATGTTCCAGATCCTAATTAGACTCGACTCTACAACACTAACCAAGGGTACCAGTAGTCCGGCCTATATGGCCTAAGACCCTTAGTACTAACATATAATAAACTAAAGAAGAGTATCATAACTAAATAAATGAACCAATTAGTCACTCCCTTACCAAGAGCTTGCTAACCTCAATCAACAATCTTACTTAAACAAGCAAGCATTTAACTAATCTAGCATTCAATCAACTCAAGCAAACCATTACCCATATAGTTTGGCCTCCCACTACGAAACTATCTTTAAAGATAACGGGAACCTGCACTCAACGATATCAACAAGCAAGAATATAAAACATGATACACCCTAGTCCTAGTCAGGTTATTAACTCAGTCTTAATTTCATTTCATCTAAGCTTAGCCCGTGCTAAACTGAGTCCGGTTCAATAAATAACCCTAAGGAGTCTATCATGCAATAACGTGAGCATTCTACTCTATATGCGACTCGATCTATCCTAAGTTCCAAGTGGAATTCAAGCATAACCATAAAACTATCCTAAATTCCAAGTGGAATTCAAGCATAACCATAAAAATATCCTAAATTCCAAGTGGAATTCAAACAAACGAACTCTCATTGTTCTATGCCGATAAGCAGCTGGTTGATCGGAGAGGACATGGCCAAACCCATTGCTGATGTCTTGAATGGACTGGGCTGGACTGATCTTGACTTGGACAGAACCTCCCATTGTACTGGTCTTGACTGAACTCAAATCTAGCAGAACCTTGTCTAGGCGCTTACTCAAAATCGGTAGAGAAACTGACCTCGAAAATTCTCAAAAACTCCCGAAAAAGCTTGGAAAATCTTGCTTTCTTTTTCTACTTTTCTCTCATGTTTTTTTACCGGCTTGGACAGGTCTGGATGTGTTGAAATGATCTGGGGTCGTGGGGTATTTATAGGATGCAGAAACCAATCAGATTCAGGTTGGTGGCAACCCGTGTGTCGCTTCGCATGGCACAAGACGCATCCACGGCGGTACCTCGTGCTCCACATGGCTGGATTCTTGACCAGGATGGCATGAACGGTGACACCACGTCCTCCATATGTTTTATTCAAGTCCTGGCTTCATGCAAGGTAACACCACAGCGCCCACATGTCGATCAGCATGCTTCGGTTGCATGCGCGACGACACCTCGTGCTTTGACATGTCAAGCCGCATGTCCTGCTTCCATGCACGGTGACACCTCGTGCTTGTATATACAGAGAGCTTGCCAGGCAGTTGACACCACGTCCTGATCACATGCATTGAGACATCTCGAGTTGCTCGGTCCATTCGCCCGCTTTCAACCCTTCAGGTATATTTTTGACCCGCGATCTATCCCGCATATTTTTCCGCTCTCATTCTGATGCACTGAATATTTTTAATAATTTCCAATCTGAATTCTGACCTTGACGGAAAATATTTCCTGAGTCTCTGGCTCCCCAAGAAATACCATAATACCAAAATTAGTGTTTTCGCCCAACTTCGGGTTTTGCCGTCGTGCTTCGATCCATCGTGCTTAATTCCCGTCCTGCTTCCGAATTATATATATCTCCGTAATAATATTTTAGTGATACGAAGTTTTGCTGAAATCTTTGTGCTTAAGAAAGGTCGTGCTTCTAAAACATCGAGCTTGTAAAATTTCGTGCTTCTAAAAACGTGATGCTTCCAAAACATCCTTCTGATCAATCTAACTCATTGTCTAACCATGGTCGAGTATCTTATTCGCCTCACGGTTCACTCACTATCAATTCTTCAACATCCTCGTATTTGAAAATTTCCCGATCGATCCTTATTGCCTACGACTCGACCACCAGGTTGATGCTTGACCACTCTTCCATTTTCTCCAAACCATGTTAAGTTTTATATTACCAAAACTCAACATTCCTCATCAACTTTGATCACCAAAAGCTTGTCTCCAAATTCCAAGTTTTCGATCTCGACCATTTTACCCATTCGGGAAGGTTACTACATTCTCCCACCCCCCCCCTCCCCCTTAATAGAATATGTCCTCGAATTCTTAGATGTCCAAGTGCTCAGCTTCACCACATGCTCTTCCCTGATGAAAATTTCTCCTTAAATTACTTTGTGTTACGGTCTTGGTCATTTGATGTGTTTCTTCGTCGGCTCACCTTTAATGTCTTCTTTTGATATCTTTGGTCTCCATCCGGATTCCTAATTCTGAGCTCACTCTATCTTGATACATTCCATAGCATTTTCCTTAGTCTTAAATCCTTTCTTTTCTTTACTTCTTGATTTCCTATGCTTCATTTCATTCGTAACTCATCTTCATAACTTTTTACTTTGCCTGCCACTGTCCCTTGAGTTTGCTCCTCCAGCTTGCCACGATCATCTTCATATCTCTTCACTTGAATGATTACTCATTCTCATATCTCTTCACTTGCCTGCCACTGTCCCTTGAGTTTGCTCCTCCAGGTTTCCAAAATCACCTTCATATCTCTTCACTTGAATGTTAACTGAGTCGTCTTCTTGCTTTTACTCTGCCATACACTCTCATTTCCCATGATACTATCTTGTCTGTTAGATAGAAATCATCCTTGTTCCTGATTACTCAAAACCTTTCTCGATCTTCCTTTTTTCCAAAAACTGACGAAGTACTTTCCACTGAAGCCTTGTTCCTTCCCATTTTTCTAGTACATACCACAGTCCAGTTCCTCTGAACATATCTTCACTCTTGTTGTTCGGCTTTGGGTTTTTGGCCTTGAACTCTCTTGACTTTAAGGTTTCCGTCCATAAAGATCAGATCAACAAACACACTTACTAGCTGCAACTTAATAGAACACTTCACATGCAAGTTAGTCAACAACTACCCCAATATATACAATCAACAACCTAAACACATTGCTAACCAATCAACCTAACAACGCTAACTAGCAACCAAAGAATTCTATCCAAGCAACCTAGAAATTCTAGATTCCACTATCTCAATCCTAGTTCCTAAACCAATAAATCCTATCGCTGGACATGACCGGTCTCCCTAATGCATTTTGTGACTCTTTTGACTCGATATATATTTGAAACCAATTAAATCATGAGTTCCGGAAGCATGGACAAAACCATGCTCTGATACCACCTCTGTAACACCCCCAGACCGTTGTAGACATATTGTCGACCAACCGTCCAACAATAAAACAAGAACATGACCGATAGACCGACCAACACCCAGGGTTAGAGATAAAATGATCCAAACGGCCAGCCAACAATCAAACAAGAACATGACTGACCGTCCAATCCAACACAAATGGTCTGGAAGAGCTACATGACGGTCTAGGGACAATCCGGTTAGATTCACAGAACTTACTCCGCGACCTAGACCAGTTCATCCACTAACTCGTCCCGCTAAAGCATGGCTTAAGGCTTTGCAACCCGTACCAAGAGTTAGCGCTTCCGTTAGATCAAGGCCTAAGGCTTTTCAACCCGTACCAACAACTAACGTTGTGTTAGACCGGACTAGTCAAATATTAGAGTACTCATGATGCGCATATAAAACAAATACTTTATTGAAATACTTTATTGAAAGAAAGAAATATTCATACATTGAATAATTCAAGACTGGGCCCGGCCTAATGCCAAATCGAGTCAACACAACGAAAATAAAAATACCGTTTACGAAAGGCATGAAAATTTACACCGGTGGTCCTAACGTCCAGCACCAAGCTACCCGATCATCCTTACTAAAGCGACCTGAAAAAAGGAGAAGGAGTTGGATGAGTAACCTAATGTTGCTCAGTGAGCTGGCGGCCTCTCCCCGCAACCTATAAACTAACCCAAACAACCCAAAATGACAATCAATCTAACCTTGGAATGCAAACAAAGCTAAGGCTACACAATCAATCCCTAGTTATACATATATATGCCTGAGTTCAGTACTCATGTAGTGTTAGACACTTAGACCAACAAGTATCGTTAACCGGTCGACCAACAATCAGACAAGAACATGATCGGCCAATCAATGATACCGCTTAGCTTTCAATATCCACCACCCTTCATAAGGAATCGCTCAAACAATATAACAGCCAACTTCGGGCCTATATTAACCAAAGAGACACCAAGCCTAATCCGGTACCTAACCCGAAATTAGAACTCAATTTTAGAAACCTGCAAGAAAATCAATAACCAATATTCAACAATAGTAAGATACTAACTAACCATGACTCTACTATAACTCGTAACACCGTATTTTGGTGTTACCTTAACTAAACACGACCCACTAACACAACACTCTAGCTTGACACGACACTTTAGCCAGGCCTTGGTGACTTAATGTTCATCCTCTCTATCGGCAATATCCTATCTCCCTACCACAAAGGCTAGAAGAAGGAACTTTCAACCGACCGCATCCCACAGTCCATCAGGTCACCGCGCGACAGCCCACAGTCCATCTGGTCACTGCCACATTACACCGTCGTGTAACACTTAGCCCTAGGCCATGACCCCGTCTCTCTGAGTCTTCCCGATCTAGCGAATAAGGGGTTTCCTTAAACCCGCTGAATACGAGGGCGAGGAAAAACTAATCAACCCCTCACCAAGCCTAGCATGGGGTGGTTGCACACATGCTGTCGGCAACACAAACTATACACAACTTTAATCCAGAACCTAACCTAAGGCTAATGTTCCAGATCTTAACTAGACTCGACTCTACAACACTAACCAGTAGTCCAGCCTATATGACCTAAGACTCTTAGTACTAACATTTAATAAACTAAACAACAGTATCATAACTAAGTAAATCAACCAATTAGTCAGTCCCTTACCAAGATCTTGCTAACCTTAATCAACAAGATTAATTAAAAAAACAAGCATTTAACTAATCTAACATTCAATCAACTCAATCAAACCATTACCCATATAGTTCGGCCTACTGCTATGAAACTATCTTTAAAGATAACGGGAACCTGCACTCAAACATATCAACAAGCAAGAATATAAACATGATGCACCCTAGTCCTAGTCAGGTTATTAATTCAGTCTTAATTCCATTTCATCTCAGCTTAGCCTGTGCTAAACTGAGTCCGGTTCAATAAATAACCCTAAGGAGTCTATCATGCAATAACGTGAGCATTCTACTCTGTATGCGACTCGATCTATCCTAATTTCCAAGTGGAACTCAAGCATAACCATAAAACTATCCTAAATTCCAAGTGGAATTCAAACAAACCAACTCACATTGTTCTATACCGATAAGCAGCTGGTTGATCGGATGGCCAAACCCATTTCTGATGTCTTGAATGGACTGGACTTGACTGATCTTGACTTGGACATAACCTCACCTTGTACTGGTCTGTACTGATTGACTGAACGCAACTCGAGCAGAACCTTTTCTAGGCGCTGACTCAAAATCTGTAGAGAAACTGACCTCAAACACTATCAAAAACTCTCGAAAAAGCACGGAAACTCTTGCTTTCTTTTTCTACTTATCTCTCACGTTTTTAACTGGCTTTGGAAAAGTCTGGATGTGCTTAAATGAGCTGGGGTCGTGGGGTATTTATAGGAAGCAGCAACCAATCAGATTCAGGTTAATGGCAGCCCGTGTGTCGTTTTGAATGGCTCTGGACGCATGCACGGCGGCACCTCGTGCTCCACATCGCTGGATGCATGACAAGGATGGTATGAAAGGTGACACTACGTCCTCCAGATTTCATATGAACGTCCTGAATTCATGCAAGGCAACACCACAACACCCACATGTCGATCAGCATGCTTCGGTTGCATGCGCGACGACACCTCGTGCTCCGACATGTCAATCCGCATGTCCTGCTTCCATGCACGGAGACACCTCGTGATTGTGTATACAGAGAGATTGCCAGGCAGTTGATACCACGTCCTGATCACATGCATTGAGACACCTCGAGCTGCTCGGTCCATTCGCCAAATTTCGACCCTTACGGAATAATTTTGACCCACGATCTATCCCGCATATTTTCCTGCTCCCATTCTGATGCGCTGAATATTTTCAATAATTTCCAATCTGAATTCTAACCTTGACGGAAAATATTTCCCAAGCCTCAGGCTCCCCAAGAAATACCATAATACCGAAATTAAGGTTTTCTCCCAACTTTGGGTTTTTCGTCGTGCTTCGATCCCGTCGTGCTTACTTCCCATCCTGCTCAATTCTCGTCGTGCTTCCGACTTATTTTTGTCTCCGAAATAATATTTTAGTGATAAAAAGTTTTGCTGAAAATTTTGTTCTTAAGAAATGTCGTGCTTCTAAAACTTCGAGCTTCTAAAACGTCGTGCTTCCAAAAACGTGATGCTTCCAAAACGTCCTTCTGATCAATATAACTCATTGTCTAACCATGGTAGAGCATCTTGTTCAACTCATGGTTCACTCATTATCAATTATTCGAACACCTCATATTTGAAAATTTCCCGATCGATCCTTATTGCCTACGACTCGACCACCAGGTTGATGCTTGACCACTCTTCCATTTTCTCCAAACCATGTTAAGTTTTATATGACCAAAACTCAACATTCCTCATCAACTTTGATCACCAAAAGCTTGGCTCCAAATTCCAAGTTTTCGATCTCGACCATTTTACCCATTCGGGAAGGTTACTACATTCTCCCACCCCCCCCCTCCCCCTTAATAGAATATGTCCTCGAATTCTTAGATGTCCAAGTGCTCAGCTTCACCACATGCTCTTCCCTGATGAAAATTTCTCCTTAGATTACTTTGTGTTACGGTCTTGGTCATTTGATGTGTTTCTTCGTCGGCTCACCTTTAATGTCTTCTTTTGATATCTTTGGTCTCCATCCGGATTCCTAATTCTGAGCTCACTCTATCTTGATACATTCTATAGCATTTCCCTTAGACTTAAATCCTTTCCTTTCTTTACTTCTTGATTTCCCATGCTTCACTCATTCTTAACTCATCTTCATAATTTTTATTTTGCTTGGCACTGTCCCTTGAGTTTGCTCCTCCAGGTTGCCACGATCATCTTCATATCTCTTCACTTGAATGATTACTCATCTTCATATCTCTTCACTTGCCTGCCACTGTCCCTTGAGTTTGCTCTTCCAGGTTTCCAAAATCAGCTTCATATCTCTTCACTTGAATGATCACTGAGTCGTTTTCTTTCTTTTACTCTGCCATAACTCTCTCATTTCCTAGTACATACCACAGTCCAATTCCTATGAACCTATCTTCACTCTTGCTCTTCGGCTTTGGGTTTTGCCAGTGAACTCTTTTGACTTTAAGGTTTCGGTCTTTAAAGTTCCGATCAACAAACAAACTTACTAGCTGAAACTTAATAGAACACTTCACATGCAAGTTAGTCAACAACTCTCCTAATATATACTAATCAACAACCTAAACACAATGCTAACCAAACAACCTAACAATGCTAATTAGCAACCTAACAATTATATCCAAGCAACCTAGAAATTCTAGATTCCACTATCTCAATCCTAGTTCCTAAACCAATAGATTCTATCGCTGGACATAACCGGTTTCCCTAATGCCTTTTTTGACTCTTTTGACTCGATAAAATATTTGAAACCAATTAAATCATGAGTTCCGGAAGCGTGGACAAAATCATGCACTGAAACCAACCGGCCAACAATCAAACAAGAACATGACCGATAGACCGACCAACACCCAGGGTTAGAGTTGAAATGAGCCAACCGGCCAGCCAACAATCAAACAAGAACATGACTGACCATCCAACCCGACACCATGGTCTGGAAGCGCTATGTGACAGGCTAGGGACAATCCGGTTAGAGTCATAGAACTTAGTCCGTGACCTAGACCAGTTCATCCACTAACTCGTCCCGCACAAGCATGGCTTAAGGCTTTGCAACCCGTACCAATAGTTAGCGCGCTTCCATTAGATCAAGGCCTAAGGCTTTTCAACCCCTACCAAGACCAGACGTTGTGTTACCGGACCAGTCAAATATCAAAGTACTCATGATACGCATATAAAACAAATACGTTATTGAAAGAAAGAAATATTCATACATTGAATATTAAAGACTGGGGCTGGCCTAATGCCAAATCGAGTCAGCACAACGAAATCAAAATATCATTTACAAAAGGCATGAAAATATCCACCAATGGTCCAAACGTCCAGCACCAAGCTATCCGATCATCCTTACTAAAGCGACCCGCAAAAAGGACAAGGTAGTTGGATGAGTAACCTAATGTTGCTCAGTGAGCTGGCGGCCTCTGCCCGCAACCTATATACTAATCAAAATAACAATCAATCTAGCCCAAGCATGCAAACAAAGCTAAGGCTACACAATCAATCCCTAGTTAACCATATATATGCCTGAGTTCAGTACTCATGTAGTGTTAGACACTTAGACTATACAAGTATTTTTAACCGGTCGACCAACAATAAGACAAGAACATGATTCGCCAATCAATGATACCGCATAGCTTTCAATATCCACCACCCTTCATAAGGAATCGCTCAAACAATATAACAGCCAACTTCGGGCCTATACTAACCAAAGAGACACCAAGCTTAATCTGGTACCTAACCCGAAATTAGAACTCAATGTTACTGTAAGACAATCAATCACCAATATTCAACAATAATAACATACTAACTAACCACGACTCTACAATAAATCGTATCACCGTATTTCGGTGTTGCACTTACCCTAGGGTTCCATAACCCTTTACTAAACATGACCCTCTAACACAACACTCTAACTCGACATGACACTCTAACCTTGGCCCTGGTGACTTCGTGTTCATCCTCTTTAGCGGCAATATCCTATCTCCCTACCACAAAGGCCAGAAGAAGGAACTTTCAACCGACCGCGGCCCACAGTCCATCGGGTCACCGCGCGACAGCCTACAGTCCATCGGGTCACTGCCATGTTACACCGTCGTGTAACACTCAGCCCTAGTCCATGACCCCGTCTCTCTGAGTCTTCCCGATCCAGAGAATAAGGGTTTTCCTTAAACATGCTGAATACGAGGGCAAGGAAACACTAATCAACCCCTAGACAAGCCTAACATGGGCTGCTTACGCACATGCTGTCGGCAACATACACTCTACAAAACTTTTATCCAGAACCTAACCTAAGGCTAATGTTCCAGATCCTAATTAGACTCGACTCTACAACACTAACCAAGGGTACCAGTAGTCCGGCCTATATGGCCTAAGACCCTTAGTACTAACATATAATAAACTAAACAACAGTATCATAACTAAATAAATCAACCAATTAGTCACTCCCTTACCAAGAGCTTGCTAACCTCAATCAACAAGATTAAGTAAACAAGCAAGCATTTAACTAATCAAACCATTACCAAGATAGTTTGGCCTCCTGGTATGAAACTATCTTTAAAGAGAACGGGAACCTGCACTCAACCATATTTACAAGCAAGAATATATAACATGATGCACCCTAGTCCTGTCAGGTTATTAACTCAATCTTAATTCCATTTCATCTCAGCTTAGCCCGTGCTAAACTTAGTCTGGTTCAATAAATAACCCTAAGGACTCTATCATGCAATAACGTGAGCATTCTAATCTGTATGCGACTCGATCTATCCTAAGTTACAAGTGGAACTCAAGCATAACCATAAAATTATCCTAAGTTCCAAGTGGAATTCAAACAAACCAACTCACAGTGTTCTATGCTGATAAGCAGTTTGTTGATCGGAGAGGACTTGGCCAAACCCATTGTTGATGTCTTGAATGGACTTGACTGGACTGATCTTGACTTGGACAGAACCTCCCATTGTACTTGTCTTGACTGAACTCAAATCGATCAGAACCTTCTCTAGGCGCTGACTCAAAATCGGTAAAGAAACTGACCTCGAAAACTCTCAAAAACTCTAAAAAAAGCTCGGAAACTCTTGCTTTCTTTTTCTAATTTTCTCTCACGTTTTAAATTGGATTTGGACAGGTCTGGATGTGTTGAAATGATCTGGGTTCGTGGGGTATTTATAGGAAGCAGAAACCAATCAGATTAAGGTTGGTGGCAGGCTGTGTGTCGCTTCACATGGCTCCAGACACATGCACTGCGGCACCTCGTGCTCCAGCTGGCTGGATGCATGACCAGGAAGGCATTAAAGGTTACACCACGTGCTCCATATGTCTTATGCACGTCCTGGCTTTGTGCAAGGCAACACCAAAGCACCCACATGTCGATCAGCACCCACATGCGCGACGACACCTCGTGCTCCGACATGTCAAGCCGTATGTCCTTTTGCATGCACGGTGACACCTCGTGCTTGTGTAGACAGAGATCTTTCCAGGCATTTGACACCACGTCCTGATCACATGCATTGAGACACCTCAAGCTGCTCGGTCCATTCGCCCGATTTCAACCCTTCCAGAATATTTTTGACTCGCGATCTATCCCGAATATTTTTCCGCTCCCATTCTGATGCGCTGAATATTTTTAATAATTTCCAATCTGAATAATGAACTTTACGGAAAATATTTCCCGAGCCTCTGGCTTCCCCGAGAAATACCATAATACCAAAATTAGGGTTTTCACCCAACTTCGGGTTTTCCCGTTTTGCTTCGATCCCGTCGTGCCTACATCCCGTCCTGTTTCTGACTTATTTTTGTCTCCAAAATAATATTTTAGTGATACAAAGTTTTTCTGAAAACTTCATGCTTAAGAAATGTCGTGATTCTAAAACATCGAGCTTCTAAAACGTGATGCTTCCAAAAACGTGATGCTTCCAAAACGTCCTTCTGAAAAATATAACTCATTTTCTAACCATGATAGAGCAGATTATTCGACTCATGGTTCACTTAATATCAATTCTTCGACCACCTCGTATTTGAAAATTTCCCGATCGATCTTTATTGCCTACGACTTGACCACCAGGTTGATGCTCGACCACTCTTCCATTTTCTCTGAACCATGTTAAGTTTTATATGACCAAAACTAAATATTGCTCATAATTGTTTGATCCCCAAAAGCTTGGCTCCAAATTCTAAATTTTCGATCTTGACCATTTTACCCCTTCGGGAAGGTGACTAAAATGATGTTGACTGCATATCCAGTATCACAGAGGGCGTATGGGAAATTGGTGTCATGTATACAGCATGGAGTCAGAAACTTCCCAGGATCTTGTTCCTTCTTCAATGTCCTTATACGTCTCCTTGCGCTCTCTAAAGAAATTACCATTCAGCCTGGTTAGCTTCTCTCCTGAGATGTTTGGGAACATAAGGTTATCTAGATCTCACTCTGTTCTTTGGACTTATTTCTGTCGCTGCCTGCTTATCCATGGCAGATTCATGTTCATCCATCTGGTGTCGATCGATGCTCGTCTGCTGTCGTCGATCTTTTAACGTCCGTTGATGTCGATCGATGTTCTCCTGCTGGTGTCGATCGACGAAGTCTTTTTTAACACAGTACGAGCTGGGGGGATGCGGGTGTCGTGTGGCGAAGTCTGAGTGGCTCTGAATTTTCACCGTTCCTACGTACTCTTCTATGGGTGTCGATCGATGCTCATGTAATGGTGTCGATCGACACCAGTGCGAGCAGCCAGAGGTCATAGAACTTTTCACCTTCTTCCAGCTTCTCATGCTTGATTGCTTCCCCAAAAGTCATTACCTAAGATGGCATCAACCTGGTGCCTCTTGATCTCCCCAGATTTCCGGTTAACTGGAGCTTCTTGCCTCTTCACAGCTTCTGTCGTCTGAGAATTATGGGTGTTTAGCATCCGGACATGGGTGTTTATGGCTTCTCATTTTCCATTCAGCTCTTTGTGGATAGAATCCAACCTCGGATTTATGTATGCACTCATCTTTTTCTGAATTTCTATGGCTCGTTCCATCATAGATTCCATCCTCTGGATATGGTCTTGAAAAAAGATATCATTTATATGATTTTCGTCCTCTTCTGCAGCCTGTTCCACCAACGAGAATTCATGTACAAAATCAGTTTTGTCCTCGACCTCAATGATCTTGTCATTATTCGTAACACCTGATTGCATTCTGTGAGTATCAATATTCCTAATATTGTTGCTAGACACAAAGTTCTAAATTAGTCTCTTAGCTTCCTCTGGAGTCTTAGTCCCAAAGTTCTCTTCGCTTGCCTGATCCAACATTATATGATTCTATGCATCAATACCTTTGGAGAAGAATCCCAGCAGTTGAACCTCCATGAAACAGTGATGTGGACAGTCTTTTTGGTACCCCTAAATCTGTCCCAAGAGCTTCTAAAGCCTTTAGTAGGTGCTTGAGAGAATGTCAAAATCTTATCCCTTAGCTCTATGGTCTTTGCATAATCAAAAAAATTAGTCAGAAATGCAGTCTTGACATCATCCCAAGTAGTGACAGATCCTGGTGGTAGAAGTTTCAGCCAAACAAGTGCATTCTCAGAGAGAGAATACTTGAATAACTTGCATAGAAGATAGTCTATAGTTTTTTCATGCTCCAGGATGCTAGAAACAAAATCTTCTAGTGTTTCAATGTGGTCCATGGGATCTTCATGGGGAAGGCCATGAAAGGGGTGCTTGCTCGCATGAGTAAAGTATGCAGGTCTTATCTGGCCGTTGACCCCCTGGATTTCTCGAGGTTTAATCGCAGACCTCTTAACATTTAATCGAGTAGGCCTGATCAACTCTGCAATCGATCGATTCTCAGGGATTACAGCCCCATGTGCATCTAATTTCTTACCAGCTTCATTACACATATAACTGTCAGGGTCATGCAGGTCTCCATTCTCATCCCTAGTCAGAATAAGTTCCACAATATCTCCACTCGCCGATTACTGTCGATCGATGGTAGATTAGAAGTGTCGATCGATGTTCGTTCAAGAGTGGTGTCGATCGACGTTGAAGTGTCGTTTTCGATCGATGCTCGACGTTTCTCTTTGCGGATGGTGCGTTCAATAGCTGTTGGGTCTGAGAAAAGTAAGTATTTTTTTCCTTGTTGCTTCTGGTACTGCTCTGCATGTCCCTGAAAGACAAGAAAAATTTTATGTAAGTAATTGAAACTGAAAATAAAAACCTAGACTAAACCTATTAATCAAGTCTAATGGTGATTCTCACTCCCCGGCAACGATGCCAAATTTGATGTAGCTTTTATTATGCACTCTCAAATTAACCTTATAAGCTACTTTTTACAGTCTCAAATAAGAGGTTCAGTTGTAGTACATAGGGAACGAATCCACAGGGAGCATCGGCACACAATAAACTATAGATGTCTAGATTAAGTCAGGCAAACAGTTTATTAAAGAAATAATACCAGACAAGTAAGCAGGTGAAATAGCTAGGTCTAGGGATTTATTAATCCATAGATTCAAAAAAACAAATCAATGATGGTAAGGGATATATAGATCAAATTCTAGGAGTCGGATTCAATAAGAAAGTAATCCAGCTCTCGCATGCCATTTACTAACAGATGCCTAAGTTCTATGTTCCAGCTCTCACATTCAAACAAGGATCAAGCTTCGATCAATACCAATGCTTGGGTATCGATCGATACTACCTCAGACAAGCACTAACACATATATCGATAATGTTCAACTATATCCTAGACCAACTCTCGTATACGCCTAGATATCTAATCCACACAGGGCTCGGGTTCCATTAATTAATTGCACTCTCGTGCCTCTCAATTGTTCTATGATTCTAGGTTCAAGCAATCAGTCACACTATCATGCTATTCCACTACTCTAGATCCTAGTATTACAAGCCACCCTAGTGTAGAGATCTATTGATAACCTAGCAATCCTATGACTATGAGTTTGACATTAAGAACATGAAATCCTAAACCTAACAAGATGATTACTCAGACATGAAAGCAATAACACAAATCATAGACTATATAAATAATAGATATAGAAATCAATATAAAAGCAAAGGATTTCCAATAAATCTATGAATGAGAATTAATCTTCTCTCCACAACTTAAGACAATGAATAATATAAAGCTTAGTCGTCAACAATCGCTTAGAAAACTATATAAATTAGGTCTAAACTCGTGCAGGGGTATTTTGGAACTTGCCATGATATATGGGCTTAAGTCGGCCATAAAACAAGTTGGGTCTGTCTTCTGGGATCACCGTCAATCGATGGTAAGGCTGTTCCGTCGATCGAAACTCATTCATCCCCTCGACAGCTTCCATTTGCGAGGCAGACAGATCGTTCTTTAGTAAATCAGGCATAACTTTTGATCTAGCCGTTCGATGGACCTCAAACCGGTGTCATTGGAAAGCTAACTCAAATCTCTATCTTATATCAAAATATTACCTCAATCACACCGTGTAAAGGTCTCTATACATTGCTAAACATCTGACGCATCTGTGCAGTTCTGCATCCCTAAAAGCTCAAGAATCACCAAAGGTCTCTAGAACGTACCTTAACCTGAAAATACTCTAAATCATACTCCAAAAACATATAATAGACTCTAAATAGGGATAATATCATGGCACAATAGTGGTAAATATCAGGCCCTATCAATGCCTCTCATGGTCTTCCTTGCTCTTGGAATATACTAGTATGTCATCTATAAAGATGATTACAAATTCATCCAAGAAATCTTGAAAGATACCATTCATCATCTTCATGAATGTTGCTAGTGCATTGGTCAGTGCAAATGGCATGACCACAAACTCATAGTGGCTGTACCTTGTCTGCAAGGTTGTGTTCCTGACATCAGTTGGTTCAATTGGGATTTGATGATACCCTGAAGCCAAATCAATCTTGGAGAAACACTTTGCACCTTTGAGTTGATCCAACAACTCATCTATCCCAGGTGATGGGTACTTGTTTTTCACAGTCACCGGTTCAACCCTCGATAGTCAATGCACAACCTAAAGCTACCATCCTTCTTTTTCACGAAAAGAACTCGAGCTCTCCAAGGTGATACACTAGGTCTAATAAAACCCTTATCCAGCAACTCCTCAAGTTGCTTCTTTAGCTCGGCCATCTCAGCAGGTGCCATACGATAGGGACTTTTGGATAATCGGACCGTCCCTGGTTCCAGTTCTATTATGAATGGGTCCGACTTATCAGGGGGAATGCCTTGTAGCGCCCTAAACACATCATGGAACTCCCGGACCAGCGGTATTACCTCTGGGTCACCACCCCCTACGACCTCCTTAGTGGCGATTGTGGCCAGATATGCTTCACAACCCTTCCTCAGCATCCTCTCAACATGGATCGCTGAAACCACCAAGCATCCAGAGATCAGACGTATACCTTGGAACCTGATGGGAGATCCACACCCACTCTCAAACTGCAACGCCCCCAATGACAGTCTAGAGTGGCACGATTCTTTCCAAGCCAGTCCATCCCTAATATCACCTCATGACCCTTTCTTGGACACCACTAGGATGTCCTGAATCACCCCTAGTGAATTCATCACTTTCCCACCGAACGCATTCACTACCCCAGGACAATCCCCCATTCCCAACTGGAACAACCCCTTTCCAAGCATACCTGGTCTCACAAAACTATGTGTAGCTCCAATATTGAAAAGTACGTGTGTTTCCACACCACCAATACTTAGGGTCCCTACACATGACCCAGTCTAAGTGTCTAACCATTCTAAGTTCCGTACCATGCAATTCTACTGAATTGAAAATGAACAAGATCAGCTTTATTACCAATGATCGCTTGGAATGGTACAGCCTTGTCTGCATCCTTGGACAGCTCATGCACATGTTGGGTGATGTCTGCCCACAGTTCTGGTCCTGTTTGCCAGCGTCTCCGCGTTTCCTGCCTGACCCGGTGGACAGCATAGGGCAGTCCTTACAGAGATTCCCCTTCCTACCACAGTAGTGGCAAGTCCTGGTGTCACCATTCGCCCCTTGCTCCTGCCTAGGACAATCATAGACTGAGTGATCCATCTTGCCACAACGAAGACAAGCTCCCATCACTCTCCAGCATTCACCTCCATAGTGTCTTCCACACTTAGGGCACTCAGACCTACCACTTGAGGTTTTACCCTCCTCAGCCTGATCCCTCTTTCTCTTACGGTCACCATTATGACCACTAGAAACCACTTGGCTCCTAGGTTTCAGCTTGGCCTCCTCGGCCATGTTAGTCTCCAGCATGGCCATCCTCTCGACCAATTCAGAAACTGTGTGAAAGGTACGGACTGAGCAGTAGGTTTGGAGCTTGACCCTGAGACATCTTATGAACCGACGAACCTGAACTGACTCATCCTCTAACTCCTTATCCACATAGTGCCTGAGTCGGTTGAACTCCTCCTCATACTCTTGAACTGTCCTGCGACCGTGGACCAGGTCCAAGAACTTAGCCTCCAAACGATCCCATGCCTCAGCTGGGAAGTACTTATGGTTGAACTCAACCTTAAAGTCTGCAAAGCGCTCAATGGTGCCATTGGTACGCTTATCCAGAGACGACCACCAGTTGTGGGTGCCCCCTCCAGGAAATGAACTACAATGTCCTTCTGGTAATCCTCTGGACAACGGGATGAGCTGAAGTTGTGAACCAGTCTGCTCCTCCACTCATCTGCCTCAAGAGGATCAATAGTTCCAGCAAACTGTTTGGTGCCCATACTAGTTATCTGCTCCAGCATCTTCAGGTAATCCACCTTCTTAGCTACCCTAGCTGGGGGTTCGATCTCAATCACCTCTGCCATCTTTTCCACTTGCTTCTGAGCCACTCGACCAGCTGCCTGAGCTGCTGCAGTTTGACCAGCTTGATGATTCCCAATGGGAATAGCTGTCATGATCGGAGTGGGTGGACTCAAAGGTGTGAACGCCTGGGTCAAAGCCAGCATCGGAGCTCCCATAGCCTTCATGGCTTCGAGCACATCATGCATGGATAGTTCCGCAGCCTTTGACCAACTGTCCTACCATTCGCAGCAACATTCCGGCCATCAAAGTGTCCAGCATGTGAGGATTCTCCCCCATCCTCCAGCTCCATTCGTTGCTGCCTTCCAGTTCCATTAGATCCATCCGCTCTATCAGCTAGTCCAAACTCTTGTTCCATCTGATGTTCAGTTCCATCCACACGAACCTCAGTAGGGTTGAGCTGAACAGTAGACAATCCGGTACAAGCGTTGACCACATACGTTTGAATTGGCAACACCACGGTTGGATCCACCCCATCCGCACCCACATGTCCGGATGCTCCAGCTGCCTCCTTACTCTTCCGAGACTTAGACTTGCTTTTTCCACCCTAAGACTTAGACTTGCTTGTCTAAATCAGATTTTTCTATTTCATTTTATGTCCAATATTTTTCTACATCATTTTGAATCACATAAGGTTCATTCAATTTGATTCATACAAATACTAAAAACATCTAAGATTAGATAGAAAGAAATAGTCATTGTATAGATATAAACTTGTGATTCAATACATTGGTTCAGTTTGCACAATAGGCTATCATAAGTTCATTCATAATCCGATCTACCCATACAACACACATCGTCACTCGTCTGGAATCTTCATGTTTCCTTAGCCTTACCAAGATCCAAGTCAGATCCTGAAACCAAACACATTACAAGACATACATATAAGTACAATCCGATATACTAACAAGCATATCTAATATTGCATGGTTCGGTTCTCTTAGACTAAGTTCCATACACTAACCAATCAGTTCATAACCACACGCCCATACTCAGACTGCCATCTAAGAGAACCGCCAAAACTTAACCGACACATGGACAGTCTGATCTAATGTGATCTAATCCATCGGCCAAACCATATCATGGACTGCCCATGTTCAGGTCCAAAAATGACCTCTTTCAAACATGCTCCAAAAATTAATCAAAATTCACTAAAACTCCTGATAAATCCCCACTAAGAGATTTCCATTGTCAAAATCCAATAAATCCATCCAGACCACATTGATTCCGACCATGATCAGTTCGGACGAGGCCAATGACTATGTTCCTGGACCGGCCAAGGCATTCGTCCAGTGCCACTGAGTCTGACCATCAGACACAACCAGAATATAGAGGGGCAGAGATATATCAGTAAGGAAAAAATAATAGATGGATCTGGCCTTTATCAAACCGACCAAAGCCTACACGGAATTCAACTGCGGCTATGGAAGGTTGGATCGGACCAAACCACTCACCTTGGACGTCCACTCTGGTGTGCTCATGCCCTTCTCCAGATCCTTCTCCTTGCCTCTGGTTCCCATCATCAATCGATCTCCACTTCAAACAGACCAACTTCTGTTCGGAAAAAAATCCCCATCACAAACGGCCATGCTTTGGCTGCATTTCGTCTCTCTTTCTTTCTTTCTCTCTCTCTCACGAAATGGGCAGAGTTTTCCATTCCGGAAATTGTGGCAAATCTCGACCCCAACGGTCTGTATTTATAGAGAAAGGTCTGCCAATAACTACCTGGGCGAACAGGTATGACTTGGTAGCCGAATGGTTACAATTGGTACCATTTCCACCCTTTCGCCATAAACCACCTCCCACCGCCCTTCTTCCTTTTGGGTTGATCGAACAAATGCCCATAAGGCTTGCCCACATGCCTGGCCTCCTTAACCAATCCCACATACCCATTCGACCTCCTTGGCCAACATGGCCGGCCTCATAACCGCTCATGACCCAATCCCCAAGGTCAAGACCCAAACACTCCACCGATCTGAGATGAGCTGGTCACTAGCTGTTCCAGCTGAGGGAGCTAGTAGTCCAGCTACTGGAGCCGACCTAAGTTTGTGTGAGATACACTGAGCTGCACTGAGGTTAACCTAGCTGATCATGCTACCTCTCCGCACCGTCTAGCTCCCATTCACTTGCTTCCATCCGTTCATGGTTAATTCTCAGCGTCCTGATGCCCTTAACCTTCTCTTTCAGCCATGATACGATTTTCTTTAGGTCTGATGACCTGACAGGTGCATCTCCCCGCACCATGGCTGATGAAGTTTTTATTATGCACTCTAAAATTATCACTATAATCTACTTTTTACTCTCTCAAATAAGAGGTTCAGTTGTAGTACTTAGGGATCAAATCCACAGGGAGCGTTGGCACACAATAGACTATAGATGTTCAAATTAAGCTAGGCAAACATTTTATTCAAGAAGTAATAGTAGACAAGTAAGCAGGTGATTGGTTTGATAACAATAAGATGAAATAGGTAGGTCTAGGAATTTATCAATCAATAGACTAAAAAAACACATTAAGGATGCTAAGGGTTTTATAGATCAAATTCTAGAACTCGAATTCAATAAGCAAGTAATCCAGCTCTCGCTTGCAATTACTAATCAGATGCCTAAGTTCTATGTTCCAACTCTCGCATGCAAACAAGGATCGAGCATCAATCGATACCAATGTTTGGGTATGAATCGATACTAATGCTTGGGTATCGATCGATACTACCTCAGACAAGCATTAACACACATATCGATAATGTTCAACTAGATCCTATACCAACTCTCGTATGAGCCTAGGTATCTAATCCACACAGGGCTCGGGTTCTGTTAATTAATTGCACTCTCGTGCCTCCGTATCATTCTTGGGTCGAGGCCAGTCCCGGATAGACTTGATCTTTTCCGGATCGACCGAGACTCCCTGGTCGGACACGATAAGCCAAAGGAACCCAACACTTCTTTGCCAAAAACTTCACTTGCTCAACTTGGCAAGTAGTTGCTGCTCCCTCAACCGTCCCAACACTGCCCTTAAATGCTAGATGTAGCTTTTATTATCCCCTCTTAAATTAACTCGATAAGTTACTTTTACTCTCTCAAATAAGAGGTTCATTTGTATTACATAGGGATCGAATCCACAGGAGCGTGGACACACAATAGACTATAGATGTTTCGATTAAGCCAGGCGAACAATTTATTAAAGAAGTAATAGCGGACAAGTAAGCAGGTGATTGGTTTGATATCAATAAGATGAAATAGCTAGGTCTAGGGATTTATCAATCAATAGATTCAAAACACAAATCAAGGATGCTAAGGGCTTTATAGATCAAATTCTAGAACTCGAATTCAATAATCGAGTAAGGCAGCTCTCACATGCAATTTCTAATCAGATGCCTAAGTTCTATGTTTTAGCTCTAGCATGCAAACAAGGATCAAGCGTTGATCGATACCAATGCTTGGTATCTATCGATACTACCTCAGACAAGCATTAACACACATATCGATAATGTTCAACTAGATCCTATACCAAGTCTCGTATGCGCCTAGATATCTAATCCACACAGGGCTCGGGATCTGTTAATTAATTGCACTCTCGTGCCTCTCAATTGTCCTATGATTCTAGGTTCAAGCAATTAGTCACACTCTCGTGCTATTCGACTTCTCTAAATCCTAGTATTACAAGCCACCATGGTGTAAAGATCTATAGATAACCTAGCAATCCTATGATTATCAGTTTGACATTAAGAACATGAAATCCCTAAACCTAACAAGATGATTACTCAGACATGGAAGAAATAATAAAAATTATAGACTGAATAAATAATTGATATTGAAATCAATATAAAAGAAAAGGAGTTCCAATCAATCTCTGAATGAGAATTAATCTTCTCTTCAAAACTTAAGACAATGAATAAAATAAAGCTTAGCCGTCAACAATGGCTTAGAAAACTATATAAATTAGGACTAAACTCGTGCAGGGGTATTTTGCTAACTTGCCATGACATCTGGGCTTAAGTCGGCCATAAAAAAAGTTGGGTCTCTCTTCTGGGATCACCTTCAATCGATGGTAAGGCTGTGCCGTCGATCGACACCCATTCATCCCCTCTACAGCTTCCATTCGTGAGGAAGAAAGACCGCTCTTCAGTAAATCGGGCATAACTTTAGATCTACCGTCCAATGGACCTCAAACCGGTGGCATTGGAAATCTAACACAAAGATCTATCTTTTATCAAAATATCAGCTCAATCGCACCGTGGGAAGGTCTCCATCCATTGCTAAACATCTGACGTGTCTGCACAGTTCTGCATCTCTAAAAGCTCCAGAATCACCAAAGTTTTTTGAGAACGTACCTGAACCTGAAAATACTCTAAGCAAGTGTGATATAGTGGCAGGATGATCCACTTTGGTATGTCTAGTAATCTCTGCAAACAACCTTCTAAGAATTGTGCTAAAGTGTGATTAGTCAATAATAAATCTTGATCATAATCCTCTTCTTGACTCAATAAAACTTTTTGAAAAACTTATATATATATAGTAAATAAAACTCAAAAACAATAAAATAGCATTAGTGAACCTCCCCAAGACTTAAATTACATTGTCCCCAGTGTAATCTGTCCTGAATTAGATAGGAAAAATCAAATCATAAGTAAATAGCTTAAGTAGAAAACTCGATACCTTTCTCTATAAGAGGGTGTCGATCGATGTAGGCATTTGTGGTCGATCGATGGTCACGATCCAACGTCGACCGATGGTGCCTCTATGGTGTAGATCGATGGTGGACTTAAATAGTCTGTAAAGATAAAATAAAACTCGAAATAATTAGTAGTGTAAGTGAAACCTAAATAAAAACTTACTAAACAGTGGGTTGCCTCCCACTCAGCGCTTGGTTATAGTCTTAAGCTCGACGTTTTGAAACTCTGATTCAGTCCGGATGAGAAGGAGAACTTTCTCCAAAACAGCTCTCAGTGTCCCTCTTCCTCATTTTGTTGATGTTGTTGATAAAAGATGTTGCAGAAGCTTCCCCTTTGTCTTTCATCTCTGGATCACATAGCACCTTGACCTTGGTAAAAGGTTGCATACTTCTTTTGCAGCACATCCTATACTCAAGACTCCCCTCATAACATCGGGAAGGAACCGGTGACAAGAAATCTGTATCTACCTTCTTTTTCTTTTTCTTCTTCCTGGCCCTTTCCCCAGACTTAGGCTTTTCAATCACAGGTTGCTCTAAAATCTAGAGAGTGTCAATCGACGCTATTAGGCGAGTGACGATCGATGGTTATGCTGGTTCTGTGGTTTCGCGTTTTGAATCAGATGCAGGTGATGGATCTTCAGACGACTCTATCCATGAAATATACCCTGCACTTTTGGTCTTTCCCACAGGATCGTAGAAGACATTTTCAACAACATTAGTAAGGGCATCATATTCTTCTGGAGATCACAAACTGCCCCTACTGTAGCCATAAAGGCTCTTCCAAAGATAAGAGAAGATTCTCGACCTGATTTTCTTCCCGAAACATGAAAGTCCACAGGAACAGTGCATTCACCTATCTCTACTTTAACATTCTTGATCATGCCTGCTGAGTTTACCTTGGAGTTAACTGCGAAGGTGAAGCTATCCTGAGAAGGTTCCACCTTTAATCCTAACAGTACGGCAGTGTCCTTGGCCATGATGCTGATTGCAGATCCAGTATCACAGAGGGTGTATGGGAAATTGGTGTCATGTATACAGCAGGGAACAATAAACTTCCCAGGATCTTGTTCCTTTTTCGGTGTCTTCTTGGATTTACGGCTGACCATATTAAAAAGAAACTCAATGTCCTTACCCGTCTCCTTGCTCTCTCTAAAGAAATTAAAAATTTTGTACTGGTAATATGAATCCTCGAAAGACATATCCTTTGGAACCCTCTTCACTCTCTTTTGAAATCCAGCAAGTTCAGCCTTGTTAGCTTCTCTTCTGAGGTGCTTGGGAACATAGGGATCTCTAGATCTCACTCTCTTCTTTGGACTTCTTTCTTTTGCTTCCTGCTTGTCCGTGGCACATTCATGTTCTCCCAGCTGGTTTTGATCGATATATTGTGTGTACCGTCGATCGATACTGTCAGCGTAAGAGGTTTCAGCTGGAATCAATTGCCCTTGTTCTCGTGCATCGACATACTGCCAATTGGTGGTCACTGTTGGCCTTTCTGATTAGCGGTCTGCATTATGGCTTGTCATGGGCGTGTGTCGATTGATGCTTGTCTGCTGTCGTCGATCGTTTGTTGCCCATTGATGTGGATCAATGTTGTCATGTTGGTGTTGATCGACATAGTCCGTTTTAACACAATACAGGTTTGGATGAAGTGGGTGTCGTGTGGCGAAGTCTGAGTGGCTCTGAATTTTCACCGTTCCTACGTACTCTTCTATGGGTGTTGATCGATGCTCATCTGATGGTGTCGATTGACACCAGTGCGAGCTGCCAAAGGTCATAGAACTTTCGACTAGAAAACCACCTTCTTCCAGCTTCTCATGCTCGATTACTTCCCCAAAGGCATTATCTAAGATGACATCAACCTGGTGCCTCTTGCTCTCCCCATATTTCCCTTTAACTAGAGCTTCTTGCCTCTTCACAGCTTCCGTTGTCTGAGAATTATGGGTGTTTAGCATCCTGACATGGGTGTTCATGGCTTCTAATTTTCCATTCAGCTCTTTTTGGATAGAATTCAACCTCAAATTTAAGAATGCACTCATCTTCTGTTGTATTTCTATGGTTCGTTCCATCATAGATTCCATCCTCTGAATATGATATTGAAAACATATTTCATTTATATGACTCTCGTCCTCTTTTGCACCTTGTTCCACCAACGAGACTTTGTCCTCGACCTCAATGATCTTGTCACCATTCGTAACACCCGATTGCATTATGTGAGTATCCATATTCCTAATACTGTTGCTAGAAAAAAGTTCTGAATCAGTCTCTTTGCTTCCTCTGGAGTCCTAGTCCCAAAGTTCCTTTCGCTTGCCTGATCCAACATGATATGATACTGCGCATCAATACCATTGGAGAACAATCCCAGCAGTTGAACATCCGTGAAACCATGATGTGGACAGTCTTTTTGGTACCCCCAAAATCTTTCCCAAGAGCTTTTAAGCCCTTCAGTAGGTCCCTGAGAGAATGTCAAAATCTTATCCCT
Source organism: Moricandia moricandioides (assembly GCA_905132885.1). Lineage (NCBI taxonomy): Eukaryota > Viridiplantae > Streptophyta > Magnoliopsida > Brassicales > Brassicaceae > Moricandia > Moricandia moricandioides. The sequence goes on from CAJHQQ010000019.1 coordinate 113,149, forward strand.
TAGCTCTTCGGTCTTCACATCATCAAAAAAATTAGTCAGAAACGCAGTCTTGACATCATCCTAGTTAGTGAGAGATCCTGGTGGTAGAAGTTTCAGCCAAATAAGTGCATCTTCTGAGAGAGAGTACTTGAATAACTTGCATAGAAGGTAGTCTTTAGTTTATTCATGGTTCAGGATGCTAGAAACAAAATCCTTTATTGTTTCAATGTGGTCCATGGGATCTTCATGGGGAAGGCCATGCAAGGGGTGCTCGCTCACATGTGTGAAGTATGCAGGTCTTATCTGGCCGTTGACCCCCTTGATTTCTCAAGGTTGAATCGCAGACATGTTAATATATAATCGAGTAGGCCTGATCATCTCTGCTATTGATCGATGCTTAGGGATTACAGCCCCATGTGCATATAATTTCTGACCTGCTGCATTACATAAATAACCCTCAGGCTCATGCAGGTCTCAATTCCCATCCCTTGTCAGAATAAGTGCCGCCACCATCTCTACTCGCCGGTTATTGTCTATCGATCGTAGAGTAGAAGTGTCAATTGATGTTAGTCCAAAAGTGGTGTCGATCGACCTTGAAGTGTTGTTGTCCAAGAGTGGGTCTGAGAAAGTAAGTATTTTTCCTTGTTGCTCCTGGTATTGCTCTGCATGTACCTGAAAGACAAGGAAATTTTTATCTAACTGAAACAAAAACTAAAAACCTAGACTAAACATACTATCAATTCTAATGGCGATCTTCGCTCCCCACCAACAACGCCAAATTTAACGTAGCTTTTATTATGCACTCTCAAATTAACCCTATAATCTACTTTTTACTCTCCCAAATAAGAGGTTCAGTTGTAGTACTTAGGGATCGGAATCCACAGGGAGCGTGGGCACAAAATAGATTATAGATGTTCCGATTAAGCTAGACAGACATTTAATTAAAGAAGTAATAGTAGATAAGTAAGCAGGTGATTGATTTGATAAAGATAAGATGAAATAGCTAGGTCTAGGGATTTATCAATCAATATATTCAAAACACAAATCAAGGAGGCTAAGGGTTTTATAGATCAAATTCTAGAACTTGAATTCAATAAGAAAGTAATACAGCTCTCGCATGCAATTATTAATCAGATGCCTAATTTCTATGTTCCAGCTCTCGCATGCAAACAAGGATCGAGCGTCGATCAATACCAATGCTGGGTATCGATCGATACTACCTCAGACAAGCATTAACACACATATCGATAATGTTCAACTAGGTCCTATACCAACTCTCGTATGCACCTAGATATCTAATCCACACATGGCTCTGGTTCCGTTAATTAATAGCAATCTCGTGCCTCTCAATTGTCCTATGATTTTAGGTTCAAGAAATAAGTCACACTCTCGTACTATTCCACTACTCTAGATCCTAGTATTACAAGCCACCCTGGTGTAGAGATCTATAGATAACCTAGCAATCCTATGACTATCATTTTGACATTAAGAACATGAAATCCCTAAACCTAACTAGATGATTACTCAGACATGGAAGCAATAACACAAATTATAGTCTGAATAAATAATAGATATAGAAATCAATATAAAACCAAAAGAGATCCAATCAATCTCTGAAGGAGAATTGATCTTCTATCCAAAACTTAAGACAAAGAATAAAAGAAAGCTTCTCCGTCAACAATGGCTTAGAAAACTATATAAATTAGGTCTAAGCTCATCCAGGGGTATTCTGGTAAATTATGGTGTCTTATGGGCTTAAGTCGGCCATAAAACAAGTCGGGCGTGTCTTCTGGGATCACCGTCGATCGACACCAAGGTTGTTTCGTCGATCGACACTCATTCATCTTCTCGACAGTTTCCTCTCGCGAGGAATACAGACAACGCTTCAGTAAATCGGTTATAACTTTAGATCTAACCGTCCAATGGACCTCAAACCGGTGGAATTGGAAATCTAACTCAACGCTATATATGCTGTAAACATATCAGCTCAATCGCATTGCGGGAAGGTCTCCATCCATTTCTAAACATCTGACGCATCTGCTCAGTTTTGCATCTCTAGAAGCTCCAGAATCACCAAAGTTCTCTAGAACGTACTTGAACCTGAAAATACTCTAAAAAATACTCCAAACATATATAATAGACTCTAAATAAGGCTCATATTTTGGAAAAATAGTGGTAAATATCAGGCATTCTCAATGGTTGAGCCCAAAGGCCTTATCTAGAATCATGGACATGAAAGAACACGAAAGGGAATATGGTTATCTACAACCAGATGAATTCGGTATTATGAGAGGTCCAGATAGTCACGCAAGAGCTATGGATGGCAGAATTCTACATGTCACGAAGGAAGATGTGGCAAATATACTTGCAATGGCTAATGGAGCTGGAAACCTTTTTGCCCACCAGTCTAATTATCGAGCATCGATCAACGGTCAACATACACCATTGGTTGACACCCATCCGGCATGCCAAGGATATGGTGGAGCATACAAAGAACACAATTCATATTAGAGAGAGGAAAAATTGTTTGAGTCTTGCGGCCTCGCACTAGAAGCTAACTGGGTAATGAACGTGAAAGTGGGCACTCGAGCATTGATATACCATGGATTTTACCTATCTTACCTATTATATATAGAGTATATTTAAAGTATTTTATATGCATTTGGTATTTTTTGGAGTATTTACAGGTCTAGGTACTTAGTGAAAGCAATTGGAGCTTTTGGTTTATTTTAAAGCATTCAGGATTGCTCAGCAGAAACTCAGAGTCAGGTCCAGATTTATGAATGGACCATCGATCGATGTCACACATACTGTGCGTCAATCGACGGTCAAGTCGAAAGCAAGATTGGTGAAGGCTTGAGAAATTACAAATTTTACCCAGAAGTTTCATTAATTGCAAGAACAAGTCCCTGCCGAAATTTAGACTATTTATTAGGGTTTCTATCTTTGTTTTAAGGAGAGCCTAGAAGACCTAAGAGAGTGTGGTCTTCTAAGTTACATCAGAGTTTTAGAGTTTAGAGTTGGAACCCATTGCTACATCTATTGGAGAGAAAGATCTGATCATCTTTACATAGAAGATCTTGAACACCTCATCTTTTTACTCAGTTTATTCTATGAAATTTACCCAGAATTTATACATGTTCTTTATTGCTATGTCTGAGTAATTCTCTATAAGATTTAGGTTTATTCAATGGTAGTAATGTATTGTTTATTTATTAGAATTGTTAGGGTAATCTTCTGGGTTCTTTGTCTAAGTTGAACTTGATCACCTCAGTCTTAGAAATTAGGGTTCCATAACGCAAGCGAGAGCCTGGTTATAACCTGAAATCTATCTTAAATAATCTAAATAACTAGTAACAAACAAGAGTTGAATTAGAAGTTTAGAGAATCCATTAAACCACGAAACCAGTACTGTTTAGAATGAGCATCGATTGATGCCATCTTATTGTCAAGGATTGACGCTCAGTCGAGATGCACGAGAGCGATCTCCAAAACCCTAAGGTTTGAATTTAGAACGATGCTTAATAAAAACCTAGCAATCTATTAGTCTGCATTGTCTAAACCTACCTGAGAATTTTCCCTAAGTCTAATCTCTTAATTTAATACTCACAAACCAAATCAATCTTGAAATCGCTTTTATTGTTATTGTTATAATTCATCTATCTTTAATACGAAAACAATATGTCTATTGTGCAATCCTAGAGTCTTTGTGGATTTCATCCTTAATTACTACATTAACCTCTTATTTGAGAGAGTAAAGTGGGAAATGGGGTTAATTTGAAAGTGAAAATAAAAATAAAACAACCACATCAAATTTCGCGCCGTTGTCGGGGACTCTTTCTTATTGCCATTAGATTTCGTTTAGAATATTGTCTAGATTTTTACTTTACTGTTTGCTAAATTATTCTTTCCGTAAACTTATGACACAAGTTCTTAAAGGACAGAATATGTATTCTGGACAACAACCATCGATTGATGGAGTTTGTCTGGAATCGATCAATGTTAGTCCACTACTATCAGGAGACACTCTTCCATTGCCATCGATACCGATCAGCCGGAAGCAGGTAAGTACACCTTTACTGATTCTGATAATAAGAAAATGGTCTTGGTAGAATCAATGAACAGTAAAAGCAACGAAGCAAGCTAACTAATTAATTATCAGGGAGCTGCGATCCCCAATCAAATCACTAAATCTAAAAATAATGAGGTAAAGCATGAATTGCCAATGCTCGAATACCTAATCCCCAGCAGAACCTATTCAATAGGTCCGCGATTCGATTATCCGATAACCATCCTGGAAGCTATGAGCTTGATATCAAATTCCTAATTATGCCGCGCAAAAATCAGTTCAATGGTTTTCCTACTGAACACCCGAACGATCACATAGAGATGCTAGAAGACATGGTGAACGACGATTTCAATCGCTGCAAAGTTTTTCCTTTCTCCCTAGAAGGTGACGCCATGAGGTGGCTCAACCAGCTACCACCAGGATCCCTGGGTTGTTGGGAAGATATTAGAAACGCCTTCATCAACCACTTCTTTGACGAGGAGAGATACTGGGAAGCAAGAAGGGAAATATCCACTTCCGTTCAAGGTACCCGCGAATCTTTCAAAAAATCCTGGCCAAGGTTCAAGAGCTACCAACTTTCGTGCCCACACCATGGATTCTTAGAGCCTGATAGGGCCTGATATTTACCACTATTTTGCCATGATATCAGCCCTATTTAGAGTCTATTATATGTGTCTGGAGTATGTTTTAGAGTATTTTCAGGTTCAGGTACGTTCTGGAGAACATTGGTGATTTTGGAGCTTTTAGAGATGCAGAACTGCGCAGATACGTCAGATGTTTAGCTATGGATGGAGACCTTCCCACAGTGAGATTGTGATGATATTTTGACATAATATATATCTTTTAGTTATCTTTCCAATTCCACCGGTTTGAGGTCCATCGGACGGTTAGATATAAATTTATGCCCGATACAGTTATGCCTGATTTACTGAAGAGTGGTATGTCTTCCTCGCGAGAGGAAGCCTGTCAAGAAGATGAATGAGTGTCGATCGACGGCACAGCCTTGGTGTCGATCGACGGTGATTCCAGAAAACAGGCCCGACTTTTTTTATGGCTGACTTAAGCCCAGAACCATCAAAAATTACCAAAATAACCATGGACGACCTAAAACCCTATTTATGTGTTTCTGTGCCATTGTTTAGGCACCAAGCTTTATTCTATCTATCGTTCTAGGGTTATGAGAGAATGTAGGAACTCCTTCAGAGTCCTCCTAGAACTCCTTTGGTTCTTTATTTGATTTCTAATCTATATTTATTCTATTCATCTATGATTTATGTGACAAAGATCATGTCTGAATAGATCTCTTGTTATGTTTATGGTTTATTAATGGTATTGATGGATTAGCCAAACAATAGAATTGCTAGGGTGATTATTAGATCTATCAATAGAATTGTGCTTATTGCTTGTGTTCTAGAGAACCTATCTAGAACCCTAATCATAGGATAGTTAGGAGCAAGCGAGAGCATGGTCTAAGACCATAATTAATCATGTTGAGCTAGGTTGTCAGAAACAAACGAGAGTTGATATAATTAATCTACTGAACTTATCAAATTAGGTCATAAAGCTTGACTCAAGAGACCATCTATCGACGCAGGATTATTGCCATCGATCGACGGTCATTCTGTGTCAACAAGCGAGAGTTGAGACATTTGATGTCAATATATTAGATATCGAGTTCTATGATTAATACCCTTGGCTTCTATCCTCTATAATCCACTTGCCTGAAACCCTAGATCTACCTATTAATTATTATTGTTTACTTACCAATCAATCAATTATCTGCTATAGTTTGTTTATTGCTTATTAATCTATTTGACTAACTTAATCGCGACTGTATTGAGTTCATTGTGTGTCCATGCTCCATGTGGATTCGATCCCTAAATCCTACAATTTGACGTCTCTTGGCAAAAGTAGTTTGTAGGGTTAATTTGATAGAGTTTCCATTGAAATACATAAAAACCCTCCTGTCAGAGTCCTAACTCATCAACACTTTCTGTAGAGGACTAAGCTTAGACTATCAAACCATCAGTTGTAGTCGCTCTCGAGCTAACATAGTTTCAATCTACCAGGGTCACACTCGTTTTAGCTGATAGATTCACTATAATTCTGGAAGGTGTACATGAGGACGTACCCGTACATATTCATAACTGCGATATACCTGCAGCTTTCATAGTGCTTAAATACGAGCGAGAACCTCAAAATCCTATTATCTTAGGAAGACCTTTCCTGACCACTGTGGGGCGATCATTGATGTCAGAGAAGGACGTATATGCCTCAACATAGGAAGATACAGATGGTCTTTGACATGGAAAATATAATAAAAAAATCTTTGATTGACGGTCAAACTTACCATATCGATTACCTTTCCGACCTAGCAGAAAAATCATTCACAGACATGTGCTCGAACGAACCTCTAGAAAAAGCAAGCAGATCTTCTGAAGGGGACATCTCTGCGTTAGAAGATCGCACTGGAGAGTATAGGAGGTTAATGGACGCCACAAAAGAAATTTTCAATATTCATGAACTCGATCCATCAACCCTCGTCGATCGACACCCCAATATCACCATCAATCGATACCGTATTTTGACCGATGACTGGAGTAAGGAAAAAGCACCCAAAATCGAGCTCAAACCACTTCAATTTGGTCTTAAATATGCTTTCCTTTACGAAAACCCTTATCATGACATCATAGATGCAAACTTGAGTAGCGGAGAACAAGCATTGTTGCTGAATAAACTTCGGAAGCACCGCAAGGCTCTCGGTTATTCATTAGATGAAATCCCAGGAATTTTCCCCGCTTTATGCATGCATAGGATACACCTTGATGATGAATCAAAATCTTCCATCGAGCATCATAGGAGATTGAATCGCAATCTGAAGGAAGTAGTTAAGAAGGAAATCCTGAAACTTCTAGAAGCAAGTGTTATTTATCTGATCTCAAACAGCAACTGGGTCAGCCCGGTTCATGTTGTCCCAAAGAAAGTAGGAATTACCGTGATAAATAATGACAAAGATGAATTGCTCCGTACTAGAACTGTCACCAGACATAGAATGTGTATCGATCAGATGTTAGAAAGGCTTGCAAGCCACGAATACAATTGTTTTCTTGACGGGTATTCTGGATTCTTCTAGATCTCCATACATCCGGACGACCAAGAAAAGACTACCTTTAATTGTCCCTATGGAAAATTCGCATACCGAAGGATGCCATTCGGACTCTGTAACGCCCCTGCGACTTTCCAAAGATGCATGATGTCAATATTCACCAACATGATCGAAGACTTCATGGAGGTTTTCATGGATGACTTCTCGGTTTATGGTCCAAATTTCAAAGCATGTCTTGATAACATGTGTAAGGTATTAGCTAGATGCGAAGAGAAAAATATAGTTTTGAACTAGGAAAAACGCCATTTCATGGTTAACAGCGGAATTGTCTTGGGACACAAGGTCTCAGCAGCCGGAATTGAGGTGGACAAGGCAAAGATTGACGTCACGACAAAACTGCCACCACCCACTAATGTCGAAGACGTTAGAAGCTTCCTAGGACATGGTGGATTCTATAGGCGATTCAAAAAATATTTTAGCAAAATTTCTAGACCCCTTACTGCACTTATGTGCAAAGAGTTGAAATTCGATTTTACGCCCGAATGTCACGAAGCCTATAAAACAATAAAATCAGCGCTCGTATCTGCCCCTATTGTCCAAACACCAGACTGGGATCTACCATTCGAAATTATGTGCGAAGCAAGCGATTTCGCTGTGGGCGTGGTACTTGGACAAAAGAAAGGCAAAAATTTGCACGCTAGATACTACGCCAGCAGAACTCTGGACGATTCGAAATGTAACTATGCGAAAACAGGGAAAGAGCTATTGGCTGTGGTATTCGCCTTCGATAAATTCCGATCCTTTCTAGTCTGTTCAAAGGTAGTAGTTCACACCGACCACGCAGCATTGAAATACTTAATGAACAAAAAAGACATTAAGCCGAGACTTTTACGGTGGATTCTCCTTCTCCAAGAATTTGACATAGAAATCAAAGATAAGAAGGAAGTGGAAAATGGATTCGCAGATCTCTTATCACAAATAAGAGTAGACGAAGACATCGCTATAGATGATTTCTTAACCACAGAAAATGTCTACTTAGCAGAATCGCCTTTCGTTGGTAGTGTCAATTCGGCACATGAAGCTGTATCGATCGACGAGACACCAATCCCATCAAACGATTATAGCCAAAAAGCATCGATCGATTTTTTCCAGACCCATCGATCGACGATGCATTTGAAAAGGACGATGAAATAATCATTCCAATAAAAATCAACGTCAGTTATAACCTTCCGACTCCAAATGATGATTCTCCCGGCGACAGAAATTTGAGTCGGGGGTGTATTCACTAAACACCACCGATAGACTTTGGTATGCAGATATAGTAAACAATCATGCGGCGGAAGTAGAACCCGAACTCTTCAAAGGGTACCATAAAAATAAATTTTTGAGAAAAATCCGGAGATATCACTTGGAAGAACCTTATCTTTACAAACACTGTTCTGATGGCATATATAGATGATTTGTTGCCGAAAGCGAAACCCAGAAATTTTATATCATTTTCACGGATCCGATTACGCTGGACATTTCACTAGTTTTAAGATAGTGTCAAAAATCCTACAAGTGGGTTTTTGGTGGCCGACTATGTTTCGAGATGCTCAAGCCTACATTGCGAAATGTGATCCCTGCCAAAGAAGAGGAAATGTCAGCAAGAGAAATGAGATGGAACAAAATTTCATACTTGAAGTTAAGTGTTTGATTGCTGGGGCATCGATTTCATGGGCCCTTTCCTTTCTTCGCACGAAAATAAATACATACTGGTCGCTCTAGAATATATATCTAAATAAGTGGAAGCAATAGCAACTCCGAAAAATGATGATGCCGTAGTCGTTAAACTCTTCAAGAGTATTATATTTCCCTGATTTGGAGTTCCGCGAATGATAATAAGTGATGGCGGCACCCACTTCATTGACAAAGTCTTCAAAAAACTGCTCAAGAAACATGGAGTTCACCATCAAGCAGATACACCCTATCATCCTCAGACCACCGGACAAGTGGAAGTATCCAATCTTCCGATCAAAGAAATCCAAGAAAATACGGTATGATCAACCCATAAAGATTGGTCTTTGAAGTTAGATGATGCACTGTGGGCATACAAAACAGTTTTTAAAACACCATTAGGAACTACCCCATTCCACTTAATCTATGGAAAATCTTGTCATCTCCCTGTAGAACGAGCGCATAAAGCCGAATGGGATATAAAAAGATAAACTTTGATGCTAAATTCGCAGCAGAAAAGAGATTAATTAAGCTAAATGAGCTCGACGAAATCAGATATCGCGCCTACGAGAACTCGAAATTGTACAAGGAGAGAATGAAAGCTTATCATGACAAGAAAATTATTTCACAGCATTTCAAACCGAACGATCAAGTACTCCTGTACAACTCTCGGTTAACTATGTATCCTGGAAAATTACGTTCTCGTTGGTCCGGACCCTTCACCATCAAAGACGTCACGCCTTACGGGACAATTGTCCTATTTAATCCTAAAGGAGAAGATTTCATGGGGAAGGAGCAGCGAATGAAACATTATTGGGCTAGAGCTGAAATTTTACATACTCAGACCACACGTCTAGAGGTGCCTAGCCCCGAATGATAAGCCCATTTTTCGCCAAGCTAACGACTTTGAACAAGCACTTAGTAGGAGGCAACCCACTAATATAATAATAAAATAATAAGAATAATAATAATATATATATATTAATACAAATAATAATAAAAACATAAAACAAAAAGAAGAACATATGTAATAGCAATAATTAATTAATTAATAACAAATATATAATAAATATATATTACTTAGTATTTATGCAATTACAAATTTCTAAAGTGAATATGGAGTCGCCGACCAGACAATCGATCGACGGCCCTGTAGGACCGTCGATTGACGATCATTTGTCGAGTAGGTTAACTTGACACGACCCCGATTCATAAATTATTTTCTCCAAAACCGCCAAAAACACACACGAGTTCATCACTCGATTTCTCCTACGATTATTAGCCGATTTTGGTCATTTTTGAGTCTCGATCACTCAATTTTTACCCTTTCTGCCGGTTTAGTTCATTCAATCACTCAATCTTTAAGGTATGTTCTCCAAATCACTTAGTTTAGGGAAATTTTAAGATTTGAAGGAAAATCGAATCTTTTGTGATTTAACTCGAAATTTAGGATGGTTTAGGGTGATGGAGTACTAGATTAGGAGTTATCTACTATGTTTTAACATGATTTGTATGATTTGAGTTCATTATTCTCGATTCCGTAACCCATAATCCACGATGAACCATCGATCGATGCCCATGAGTCACCGTCGATCGATGGCCATGAGGTTTAATCGATCGATGACCATGTGGTACCATCGATCGACGGTTGTTCTTTTAATCTCGACATCGATTCTGATTTGTGCCTTGTTTGATTAAATGAAGATGGACGAGAGGAGAAAAAAAGCGCGGTACTAGGTCGGTAGCTCCAGTGCTCCATGCCGAGACCCTTGGCCCAAAGAGGAGGAGGCCTTTCTTGTGACATTCGAGGACTATCCCAACCCTCGAAAAGCGGTGGCATCGAGGGACTGCACACATCATCCCCTAAGCGAGGATTGGGATAATTTTGACAGCCTCTGCTACAACGCTTGGTAGAGCGTCACCATCGAGCCCACCAAGTTCCCCGATAAGAGAACTCTGAAAAAGTTGGGGCTCTACACGGATTTTAAACAGATGGAGCAGGATCTTGGATTGGGCACCATGGCTACTAAGCCATACCCTTTGTACCCAACCTGGTTCGATAGTGCATATCCACAGCTCAGGTGCTCTACAAGAGCCCCAGGATGAAGCTGGCGCATGAGGCCACCCTGACCTTTCTCATCAGAGGCATCCAGTATAGAAATCCCCATCCCACAGCTCTGTGATATTTATGGCTTCGACATTGGTACCAGCGCCTCTCCAGTTGATGCATTCCCTGGCCTACCTCCCTTCTAGGGAGTCATCGGGAGAGGCCACTTTGACTCCGGCTCAGCCACTGAGATGGACGTTCGTCACCCAACTTTGCGCTACTTCCTGAAGGTCCCTGCCAACACCCTGTTTTGAAAGATGGAGCCCAACAAGGTTAGATTTCAGGAGCTTACATTGTTGTACTATTCCGTTAGGGAATTAGTTGGGTTCGATGACGAGGTCTTTCCTCCACCTCTGAGCAATCAGCAGGTGAACTTGGGGGCTATATTTTCTGAGCATTTGTCGAACCTGAAGGACAAACCCTTCAAGGGTCTCTGGCACGAAGACGGAGACGATAGGGAGCCTCTTGACACCCATCTTCAGCTTTCTTGGCATTTGCTTCGAGGGAGCTTCAGTGGAGAGAGAGTTGCGCTTCATGGATGAGGGTCACCTGACAAGGACCCAGTGGGTAAAGGAGGGACGCTTTTGGTCCTTTGTGGATGATGAGTGACCTCGGATGATAGAGCTGCCTGTACGTGAGGTGACAGACTTCTTTGACAATCTACAGCGCCTCGCGTTCCACCCAGCTGAGCATCACATCCACACAGCACCCCTCAGAGTACGACACAAAGGAAGTCTCCGACCAGCACACCTAGCCGCAGCTGCCGCAGAAGAAGAGCCGGCACAGCCACCTCCACCTCTCCCAGCTTTCCCTCATATTCCAAGAGTGGGTCTTTCCATAGATCTCCATACACGACCATGGTGCTTTCCAGCGAGTCATGGTGGATGAGCTTCGATTGATATGGGCAAGGGTAGAGACGATGTCACGGTGCCAGTGCTTCAGCCGTCCCAGGACCAGAGGCAGATCACCAGCAGCAGCAGCAGCATGACCAGGATACATCAGACGAGGAGTTGTCTCTTCTAAACTCCTTCAACATTTATTTCATTTCCCTTTCAGACTTATACTCATATTTATTTTTCTTGTTGCATGTAGATTTAAACTATCTATTTATTGTTGTTTGGATGTTTTCACCATGTGTCTGAGTTACTAACAGAGCTAACTCAACAAGAGATGATCATAATGGAGAGTTGACACACACTATTCAACTTGCGCGCCTAGCATCGATCGGCGCCTCCTTGTCGCTGTCGATCGATGGTTATTTAACAGAGACTTACGAGTCTTAACTTTATTTATATTACTACTCACTTTAGTATTTCTTCTATTTTTGAAGGTTTACCTGATGGTTCGAATACACCATCGATCGATACCATACGTTCTCCGTCGATCGACGGTGATGGTCTACCATCGGTCGACGCTCACATACTGCAATCGATTGATACTCCTAACAGAGTTGGTATATTCGACTATCTCTAACATTGTTTCCTTATGATTTAATTTTTCCTAACCAACCCGAGGCGGATTACACTGAGGACACTGTAATTTAAGTTTGGGGGAGGTTCACTGATGTTATTTGATATGTTTTGAGTCTTATTTACTATATATATATATGTGTGTGTGTGTGTGTGTGTGTTTTTCAAAAAGTTTTATTGAGTCAAGAAGAGGACTATGATCAATATTTATTATTGACTAACTACACTTTAGCACCATTCTTGGAAGGTTGTTTGCAGAGATTACTAGAGATACCAAAGTGGATCATCCTGGCACTATATCACACTTGCTTAGAAAGTTTGAAGGAACCAAATCTGATTTCCAACACTAATCCTAACATTATTTGCTTGCTTTGGTATTTGGTATACACTAGATCGGATTCCTTCTGCAAGTCTGGAAGGTAAAAGTCTGTGTGCTTCTGATTCCCCCTCCCCTCATCACTCTCCTTTAGATTAAAAAAAGGAATCAAACATGATTTGGTGGCTACAACCATTAAAGCTTGATTCATATGATCCTAGAAAGAGATAAAGGTCAAAAAGAAGTGAACATGATCTGGAGGCAAAAACCATTAGGGCTTGATTCATGGAAGACTATCCAAATATCTCATTCAATTAAAAAGTTAAAATGATACCCTCAAAAGAAGGGCGACATTGACTCAGAAGAAGTGAGAAGAGAGAGGAAAGGAATCGGAGAACACTACTTGTGTGTTCAGACACTTGCAGAGGTAAGAGTCCATATATCCTTTGATTGATACTCCCAAGGTAAAGCTTGCACTTTTATTTTATGCAAAGAAATGAAATCAGTAGAGGGGTGAGTCAGACTAATATTCGCTAAGTTGTTGGTATAATGGATTTGGTTGCTACACTAGGATAGAGTATATAAAGTTTCTCTGTGATTGACTGGATAGGATGTGGCTGCAATAAAGTAAAGTGACGATTATACTTAGACATTATGTGATTCTTCGCTTTTCAAAACCTCTTTCACATGCTTCTTTGCTTGAGGACAAGCAAAAGGTTAAGTCTAGGGAGTTTATATACCAAGAATTATAACTATCTTACCTATGATATATAGAGTATATTTAGAGTCTTTTATATGCATTTGGTATTGTTTTAGAGTATTTACAGGTCTATGTACTTATTGGAAGCAATTGGAGCTTTTTGGACTATTTTGGAGCATTCAGGATTGCTCAGCAGAAACTTAGAGTTAGATCCATATTTGTGAATAGACCATCGATCGACGTCACACAATGTGCGTCGATCGACGGTCAAGTCGACAACAAGATTGGTGAAGGCTTGAGAAATTACAAGTTTTACCCATAAGTTCCAATAATTGCAAGACAAGTCCCTGGCCGAAATTTGGACTATTTATAAGGGTTTTCTATCTTTGTTTTAAGGAGAACCTAGAAGACCTAAGGGAGTGTAGTCTTCTAAGTTACACCAGAGTTTTACAGTTTATAGTTGGGCCATATTGTTACATCTATTGGAGAGAGATTTGATCATCATTACAGAGAAGATCTTGAATTCCTTATCTTTTTACTCAGTTTATTCTATACAATTTACTCAGAATTTATTCATGTTCTTTATTGCTATGTTTGAGCAGTTCTCTATTAGATTTAGGGTTATTCAATGGTAGTAATGTATTGTTGATTTATTAGAATTGTTAGGGTAATCTTCTTTGTTCTTTGTTTAAGTTTCTCTTAATGCTAAGTTGAACTTGATCACCTCAATCTTAGAAATTAGGGTTCTATAGCGCAAGCGAGAGCATGTTTATAACCTGGAATCTATCTTAAACAGTCTAAATAACTAGTAAAAAAACAAGAGTTGAATTAGAAGTTTAGAGAACCCATCGAACCACGAAACCAGTACTGCTTAGAATGAGCATCGATCGATTCCATCTTATTGTCCTTGATCGACGCTCTGTCGGGATGCACGAGAGGGATCTCCTAAACCCCAAGGTTTGAATTCAGAACAATGCTTAATAAAACCCTAGCAATCTACTAGTCTGCATTATCTAAACATACCTGAGAATTTTCCTCAAGTTTAATCTCTTAATTTAATCCTCACTAACCAAATCAATCTTGAAATAACTTTATTGTTATTATTATAATTCATCTAGCTTTAATTCAAAAACAATAAGTCTATTGTCCAAACCTAGAGTCTATGTGGATTTTATCCCTAAGTACTACACTGAACCTCTTATTTGAGAGAGTAAAGTGGGAAATAGGGTTAATTTGAAAGTGAAAATAAAAATAAAACAACCACATCAAGCATCAATCGTCGGCATATCTTGCCCATCGAACGACATCACACCAAAACCAGAATATTTACTTGGAGCAGAAGATACAGAAGATGGTTATCTCAGACCAAATGAGTTTTGAATTTTCAGAGATACAGAAGGACGTGCACGAGATCAGGAAATTTATTTGGACAACAACAACAGCCATCGATCGACGTACATGTACCAGCATCGATGGACATCAAGGAGCAGAAGCACGAGCCTATCCGAAATAAAACATCAATCGGCAAAAAGAAGCATGCATCGATCGATACCAACATTCCAGAAGTCCATGATTTATGTATATCTAACCCCTTTAGGTCAGAAACTCCAGGACTGATCGGTTGGATAAAACCCCTACTGATAGACGATCACGTAGACTATGGAACGAGAGCTTATGATGCTGATGGCAGAAGAATTTTTTATAGGGAAAATAAAGATGAGTATGGCATCTATAGAGATAAGAATGGTAATGCACGAGCTATTAACGAAAGAATTGTGAATGTGCAAGAAGAAGATACCATGGCAGTTCTAGAGAGAGCTACTCTGTTTGAGTACAACTACATATGTTTACCAGAACATGCAGCAAAGATCGCTATGTCTAGGCAGAAACAAAAGACATACAGCAGAGAAGAGATTGATGATATTGTGAATGAGATCTACAAAGCTCAAGAGATGTCATTAGATGATTTTTACAGGAGGCTTGATGATTTCTACTATCCTATAGACAAGTGCCTCACCAGTTTGACTACACGCATGGATGAGATGAAGCAAGATTTATATACTGTTCAAAGACAGCATGTGAGTGGACCAGATAGAGTGACATCGATCGACGGCAGCATCATGACATCGATCGATACTGATTTCGAGAGCCAGAATTACACAGCAGAAAAACAATTAGAAGACAGGTTCAATGAGATTGTTTTTTCTCAAAGCCTCATGAAAGAAGATAGTTCTCAGAAATTGGACGATATATCAGAGACTACAACTGCCAGACTTAGAATGCTACAGAGCAGTATTGAGAATCTACAAAGGAGAATTCATTCAGTGGAGGTTACTAAGGAGATCATAAAGAATGAGAAAGCCAGAGGAGATGAAGCAATGCGAAACTTCGTTGGTACATGGTTTCAGAACAGCAAAGAAGATGTAGACACTTGTTTTCCAAGTGTTGATCCACCTCCATTCTAGTCAGAAAGTTCAATACGTCAAGCTTAAAACTATAACCATGCGCTGAGTGGGAGGCAACCCACTATTTAGTAAGTGTTTATTTAGTTTTTACTTATACTACTATTTATTTTGAGTTTTACTTTGTTTTTACAGACTGTTTAAAAATAATTGATCGACACTATCAAGGCACCATTGGTCGACAATGGATCGCGACCATCGATCGACACTCTCTTACAGAGAGAGGTATTGAGTTCTATACTTAAGCTATTTACTTATGGTTTGATTTTTCCTAACCAATCCGGGGCGGCTTACAATGAGGACGGTGTAATTTAAGTCTGGGGGAGGTTCTCTAATGCTATTTTATTGTTTTTCAGTTTTATATACTATCTATATATAATTTTTTCAAATAAAATTATTGAGTCAAGAAGGAGACTATGATCAAAAATTATTATTGACTAACTACACTTTAGCACTATTCTTAGAAGGTTGTTTGCAGAGATTACTTGAGATACCGAAGTGGATCATCCTGCCACTATATCACACTTTCTTAGAAAGTTTGAAGGAATCAGAGCTGATTTCCAACACTAATCCTGAAACAATTTGCTTGCTTTGGGATTTGGTATACACTCGATTGGATTCCTTCTTCAAGTCTGGAAGTTAAAAGTGTGTGCTTCTGATTCCCCTCTCTCTTCCCTTCAGATTAAAAAAGGAGTCAAACAGGATTTTGTGGCTACAACCATTAAATCTTGATTCATATGATCCTAGAAAGAGATAAAGGTCAAAAAGAAGGGAAAAGGATCTGGTGGTGAAAACCATTAGAGCTTGATTCATGGAAGCCTATCTAAATATCTCAGTCAATTAAAATAAAATAAAATGATACCCTTAAAAGAGGGGACATTGACTGAGAAGAAGTGAGAAGAGAGAGAGGAAAGGAATCAGAGAAGACTACTTGTGTGTTCAGATACTTGCAGAGGTGAGAATCCATATATCCTTTGATCGATACTCCTAAGGTCAAGCCTGCACTTTTATTTTATCCAAAGAAATGAAATCAATAGAGTGGCGAGTCAGACTAGTATTCGCTAAGTTGTTGGTAGAATGGATTTGGATGCTATACTAGGATAGGGTATATAAAGTTTCTCTGTGATTGACTTGAAAGAATGTGGTTGCAGTAGAGTAAGGTGACAGTTATACTTAGATATTATGTGAGTCTTCGCTTTTCAAAACCTCTTTCGCAGGCTTGTTTGCTTGAGGACAAGCAAAAGATTAAGTCGGGGGGAGTTGATATAGCTTATTTATTACTAGTTTCAGGCCATGTTATAGGCTCTATTTAGGGTCTATTATGTGTGCCTAGACTATGTTTTTAGGTCTTTACAGGTCCAGGTACGTTTTAGAGATATATGGAGATACTTGGAGATTTTTGAGCATTTATAGGAGAATAATATGTAGCTGATCATTGAGAGATTCAAAGTACAAGAATGTCGTTGATTGACGACACTACCTACGCGTCGACCGATGTTACATGACCAAGATCGATCGATGCTAAACACTTGACATCAATCGATGACCAATTCGCAAACAGCCAATTTCAAGCCCAAGTTAGAGACAAGACACAAGATTACAAGATTACCCTGGATGAGTTTTGACCTAGATTTCAGGGGTTTATATTTATACTCTATGCATGACACCAAAAAGGTGTGTGGCAAGGGTGTGAGTGCGTTTGCCCCAGCACTCCATTATAGTTTTAGGATTTATTTAGGGGAGAACATTCATAACTCCTTAGGGAGATTTGTATTGGGACTCAAGTATTTTATCTATGCACTATATTCAGATTATTATTCTTACTTTGATTATGTCTGAGTAGTTACCAACTAGATTTAGGGTTGAATGATAGCAATCATGGAGTACCCCAAAAGTAGGATTGCTAGGATAAGTTAATATCCATCAATTGAGTTTTGCTTAATGCTTTCATTCTAGAGTAGCTAACTAGGATCTCGAAAGTAGGACATGGACGACTACGAGAGTAGGTTCTGTGGCAGAATAGACTCAATTGAACTAGGTTGTTAGGCGCATGAGAGAGCTGGTCTAATTAGCTTGGTGAACATATCAAATCTCGTTAACACTTCCTTCTGATTTCTCCCTTGATCGACATCATGCCTTAGCCGTCGATCGATGGTCTTTCCTTTTGCTCGCACACGAGAGTTGGATTTAAAAGGGTTAAAATAATTAATATTTGAGTTCTAGAATATTTACATATTCTTGTTTCTTATTCCCTATATTACATTGAGCTTGAAAACCCTAGATCTAGCATATTTACATTTTCATCTAGTTAGTCTATTATCAAATTTTCATATTTACATTATTAGCATATTTCCATATTGCATCTACACATTCCAATAAGAAATATTTCCTTAAACTGATTACTTGTTACCAATATATATAATCACCTAACTTAATATTTAGAAATAAGAAATCTATTGTGTCATGGTTCTTTGTGGATTCGATCCGTAAGTATTACACATGATCTCTCTTGGCAAGAGTATTGGTTTGTGTGTTAGGATTAAGGGTAATTTGACAATTAATTGTTTAGGATATTTATACCCTGCTAGAGCAATAAACACACTTGTGTCAAGCATGGATAGAGAGATTATGATTCTGATGGCAGAAGAATTTTCCATTGGGAAAATAAAGATGAATATGGCATCTACAGAGATAAAAATGGTAATGCACGAGCTAGAGACGGAATAGTAGTGAATGTGCAAGAAGCACAAATCAGAGCAGTTCTAGAGAAGCTACTATGTTTGAGCAGAGCTACATATGTTTACAAGAATATACAGCAAAGATCGATGTGGGAACCGAAATTTACACCATCGATTTACGTAAACTTAGGAAGTCAATAAAATCTGACTTCCCAGGAGATCCCGAACAATCTGCTTTAAACCAAACGCCAAACAACCAAACAAATTTAAGAAAAAGATTAACGGTAAAAATATGATAAGTAAATTCTGAAAGAGAAAGAGAGCAAAGAGGTTCTTATTCCGTAATTGCATAAGAGCTTTCGTACAGGAAGGTAACGAGCCTTGGCTACAAAATTTGTTTGCTAGATTCTTAGTTTTAGCCTGACTACGAAAAACGTAATCGAAACACAGCTCGATAACTAAACGAAAGTAATTGCCTATTTCTCTAAGTTTGCTGTGAATGCTAACAAAAATTCTTCCTTTGTCTCGCCTCTCGTCTTCTCTTATAAATTTCTTTTCAAGGCGGTTTGGTGCTTCCCTTCCTTCCCCTGGCCGAGTCTATCACTTCGAGAATATTCCCTTTATTATCTCCATCTTCGTCATTATCTTTGTAACTTGACGTTTATCTTCTAATTCCGTGAGATTCATCTTCTTCTGCAAGTAAAGATACACCGTCATAACATTACCGGGCCTGCTTTCGTATGAAATCACAAGTGGGTCTTTAGCCACGTTTTGGGCCTCTTTGGACCGTGTTTCGACTTAAACGTTCTTGCGATCTCTTCGAATGAGTGTTTAATGATACCACGTCGCTTTGTCTAGGAAGTTCACACTTCTCATATAGTTTAGACAACTGTGGTGTTGATTTAACTATTGCCGTTTATACGATAACTGTGAACTTCATCCGAGAAAATGAGTCTTCGCAGTTTTTATCGTAAAGTTCCAACGATAATTCCGATCAAGACAAAATGAAGAGCATTTTGATCGAGACTCGAGAGAGAAACCAAGAGCTTGGTCTCACTCGCCATATAGAGACCTGGGATCCATATTTAATGACCTGGGGTTTGTTTGGCAATCCTTACTCGTTTTATCCGTAAAACCTCAACGGAGACTCCGATTGGGACAAAACGGAAAGCATTATGTTCGCGAATCGAACAATATTACAAAGAATATTCACAGCCGCCATACGTCGACCCAGGCTCAGAGAGGTAAGGTTGCCATATGGCGACCCGGACTTGGAGAGGTAAGGTCACCATATGGCGACCCAGACTTGGTGAGGTCGGGTCGCCATACAGGTCAGGTCGCCATATGTCGACCCAGACTTGGCGAGGTTGGATCGCCATATGGTCACCCAGACTTTTACTGGTCAGGACACCATATGGCGACTCGGACTTGGTGAGGTTGGGATGCCATATGGCATCCCAGACTGGTCGAGGTCTGGTAGCCATATGGTGACCCAGAATTGGTGAGCCCAGGTCCCCATATGGTGACCCGGACTGTGTGGAGTCAGGTCGCCAAATGGCAACCCGGACTGTGTGAAGTCAGGTCGCCATATGGCGACCTTGACTTTGCCAGCCTAGGTCACCATATGGTGACCACGATTTTGTGAAGTCAGGTCACCATATGGTGAGCCCAGGTCGCCGTATGGCGACCCATGCTTCCCGAGTACATGTCGCCATATGGCGACTCGTATGCTATGCTCAGGACTTCTTGATATGATGACTCGCCGGCGGCTTGATCATTCTTTTGAACCAGGACCTTCGGAAGAAACATTTTCTGAGACCTTGAGTCGTTGATTTCGTCGTGACCGATTTTGAACCCAAAATCGCTATATTTATGCAAAAACAAAAGACATACAGCAGAGCAGAGATTGGTTATATTGTGCACGAGATCTAAAAAGTTCAAGAGATATCACTGCGTGATTTCTACAAGAGGCATGATGATGTCTACTACTCTCTAGACATGTTCCTCAACGGTATGACTACAAGCATGGATGAGATGAAGCAAGATTTGGATATTGTTCGAAAATAGCATGCGATTGGAGCAGACATAGTGACATCGATCGACGGATGCTTCAAGCCATCGATCGATACTAAGTTCCATAGACAGAAGCCCGCAGAAGAAAAACAATTAGAAGACAGGTTCGACGAGATTCTTTTTCCCAAAGCCAAATGATGGAAGAAGTTTCTCAACAATGGGAGGATATATCAGAGACTACAGCGGTCAGACTTAGAATGCTACAGCGCAGTATTGAGAATCTACAAAGGAGAATGCATTCAATGGAGGTTGCTAGGGAAATAATAAAGAATGAGAAAGCCAGAGGAGATGAGGCAATGAGAAGCTTCATTTGGACATGGTTATAAAAGAGCAAAGAAGATGTAGACACTTGTTTTCCAAGTGTTGATCCACCTCCATTCTACTCAGAAAGTTCAAAACGTCGAGCTTATGACTATAATCATTTGCTGAGTGGGAGGCAACCTACTTTTTAGTAAGTTTTTATTTAGTTTTTACTTATACTACTATTTTCCGAGTTTTTTTTTTTTGCAGACTTTTTGAGTCCACCATCGATCGAACCCATAGAGGCACCATCAATCGAGAATGGATCGCGCCCATCGATCGACCACACCCGCCTACCATCGATCGACACTCTCTTACAGAGAGAGGTATCTAGTTTTCTACTTAAACTATTTACTTAAGATTTGAATTTTTCCTAAACCAATCCGGGCCGGATTACCCTAGGGACAGTGTAATTTAAGTCTGGGGGAGTGACATGGTGGTCTTTACTGTTCTAGCAGGGTATAAATATCCTAAATAATTAACTATGAAATTAACCCTTAATCCATACACACAAAACAATACTCTTGCCAAGAGAGATCAGGTGTAGTACTTCGGGATCGAATCCACAGAGAACAATGACACACAATATATTTCTTATTTCTAAAAACTAAGGTAGGTGATTATATATATATTGGTAATAAGTAATTGGCTTAAAGAAATATTTCTTATCAGAAAGTGTAGATGCAATATGGAAATATGCTAGTAATGTAAATATGGAAATATGCTAATAATGTAAATATGGAAATATGCTAATAATGTAAATATGGAAATATGCTAATAAACTAACTAGATGTAAATGTAAATATGCTAGATCTAGGGTTTCAGGCAAGTGGATTATAGAGGATAGAATCTAAAGGTATTAATCATAGAACTCGATATCTAATGTAAAAGACGCCAACCTCTCGCTGTGAGTCTAATATATTGACTAAGTCCAATGTCTCAGCTCTCGCTTCTTGACACAGAATGACCGTCGATCGATGGCAATGATCCTGCGTCGATCGATGGTTTCTTGAGTCAAGCTTTATGACCTAATTTGATAAGTTCACTAGATTAACTAAATCAACTCTCGTTTGTCTCTAGCAACCTAGCTCAACAGGATTAATTCCGGTAGTAAACCATGCTCTCGCTTGCGCCTAACTATCCTATTATCAAGGTTCTAGTTAGATACTCTAGAACACAAGCAATAAACACAATTTTATTGATAGATCTAATAATAACCCTAAAATTTCTATTGTTTGGCTAATGCATCAATACCATTAATAAATCCTAAACCTAGTTGATAACTACACATAAATAATCAAAGTAAGAATAATAATCTCAATATAATGTATAGATAAAACACTGGGTTACATTAAAAATCTCCCCAATCCTAGAACTATGATGGAGTGCTGGTGCACACAACAAAGTACAATTAATAGAACCCAGCACTCTAGCACAACACCGCACACCTTTTAGGTGGAATAGATAAAGTATAAATATAAAACACTAAAGATTAGGTCAAAACTCGGCTAGGGGTAATCTTGTAATCTTGTGTCATGTGTCTAACTTGGACTTGAAATCGGCTGACTGCGAATTTATCATCGATCGATGTCAGCTGTGCGGCATCGATCGATCTTGGTCAAGCAACGTCGGTCGATGCCAAGGTAGTGTTGTCGATCGACAACAGTCTTGTACTTCAACTCTCACAATGATCAGCTACGAGTTATTCTCATCTAAATTCTCCAAAACCTCCAAGTATCTCCATATATCTCGAAAACGTGTCTGGACCTGCAAAGACCTTAAAACATAGCCTAGACACACATAATAGACCCTAAATAGAGCCTATAACATGGCCTGAAATTGGTAATAAATAAGCTATATCAGGGAGATTCGCTAATGCTATTTATTTGTTTTTGAGTTTTATTTCTATAATTACATAAGTTTTTCAAAAAGTTTTTATTGAGTCAAGAAGGGGACTATGATCAAGATTTATCATTGACTAACCATGCTATAAGCACCATTCTTAGAATGTTGTTTGGATAGATTACTAGAGATACCAAAGTGGATCATCTTGCCACTATATCACACTTGCTTAGAAAGTTTGAAGGAACCGAAGCTGATTTCCAACACTAATCCTGACATTATCACCTTGCCTTGGTATTTGGTATACACTGGATCAGATTCCTTCTGCAAGTCTGGAAGTTAAAAGTCTGTGTGATTCTGATTCCCCTCTCTCTCTCCACTTGAGATTTAAAAAGGAGTGGAACATGATTTGGTGGTTACAACCATTAAAGTTTGATTTCATATGATTCTAGAAAGAGATAAAGGTCAAAAAGAAGTGAACAGGATCTAGTGGCAAAAACTATTATGGCTTGATTCATGGAAGCCGGTCCAAATATCTCAGTCAATTAAAAAAATAAAAAGATATCCTTAAAAGAAAGGAGACTTTGACTGAGAGAAGTGAGAAGAGAGAGAGGAAAGTGATAAGAAAAGACTACATGTGTGCTCAAGTAGTTGCGGGGGTAAGAGTCCATACATCCTTTGATCAATACTTCAAGGGTAAAGCTTGCACTTTTATTGTATGCAAAGAAATGAAATCAGTAGATGGGTTAGTCAAGCTAGTATTTGCTAAGTTGTTGGTAGAATGAATTTGATTTCTATACTAGGTTAGGGTATATAAAGTTTATCTGTGATTAGCTTGATAAGATTTGGTTGCAACAAAGTAGGGTGACAGTTATACTTAGACATTATGTGAGTCTTTCGCTTTTCAAAACCTCTTTCACAGACTTTGTTTACTTGAGGACATGCAAAAGGTTAAGTCTAGGGGAGTTGATATAGCCTTTTTATAACCAGTTTTAGGCCATGTTATTGGCTCTATTTAGGCCTATTATGTGTGTATATACTATGTTTAGGGTCTCTATAGGTCCATGTACGTTTTGGAGATATATGGAGATACTTGGAGCTTTTGTAGCATTATAGGGGAAAAGAATCCATAGCTGATAAGTTAGA
Organism: Moricandia moricandioides; assembly: GCA_905132885.1. Classification (NCBI taxonomy): domain Eukaryota; kingdom Viridiplantae; phylum Streptophyta; class Magnoliopsida; order Brassicales; family Brassicaceae; genus Moricandia; species Moricandia moricandioides. The sequence continues at coordinate 137,112 of CAJHQQ010000019.1, forward strand.
GAATCGAAGTACAAGACAGTCGTTGATAGAGGACACTACCTTGGTGTCGACCGATGTTACAAGACCAAGGTCGACCGATGCTGCACACTTGCCATCGATCAACAGCCAAATCACAGACAGTCGATTTCAAGCCCAAGATAGAGAAAAATGACGAAGATGCCATGGACGAGCTTTGACCTAGATTTTAGGGTTTTATATTTATGCTTTATGTATTATACAAGAAAAAGAAGTTCTCGAGAGTTTAGTTTTCTATTTTAGATTTAGGGTTTTTAGGGGAGAAGATTCACAACTCCTTAGGGAGATTTGTATTGGAACCCCCCAATATTTTATCTATGCATTATATTAAGACTTTTGTTCTTTCTTTGATTATGTCTGAGTAGTTATAAACTAGATTTAGGGTTGAATGATAGCAATCATAGATTATCTCAAAAGTAGGATTTCTAGGTTAAGTTAATATCCATCAATTGAGTTGTCCTTAATGCTTGCATTCTAATGTAGTTAACAAGGATCTCGAAAGTAGGACATGCACGACTACGAGTGTAGGGTTTGTTCCAAAATAGACTCCATTAAACTAGGTTGTTTGGTGCATGCGAGAGCTGGTCTAATTAGCTTAGTGAACTTTTCAAATCTCGTTCACACTTCCTTCTGATTTCACCATCAATCGACATCATGCGTTAGCCATCGATCGATGGTCTTTCTTTTTTCTCTCATACGAGAGTTGGAGTTAAAAGGGTAAGAATAGTTAATATTTTAATTCTAGAAAATTTACATTTTTGTGCTTCCTATTCCCTATAATCCATTAACCTTGAAACCCTAGGTCTAACATACTTACATTTGCATCTAGTTAGTTTAATAGCATAGTTTCATATTTACATTATTATCATATTTTCATATTGCATCTATACATCTTGATAAAGAATATTTCTGTGACGACCCAAATTTGGGTCTGTTTGTCTCGGCCCAGCATGGCCCGTTTGAGCAGCAGGAAACCCTAGGTAAGCCACTATTTAAACAGAGTTGCCTCACCTTTTTTTTCAGAAAAATCCCTAAGTGTGAGATCTCTGCAGAAACTGAGCCATCGCTGAGATCTGAGGCCGTACCGTCACCACCACCACCGGTAGAGAGCAGATCCGTCGTTGAACTACCACAAAACGTCAAAGGTAAACCAGAACCACCTTTTCCAATTTGACTTTTGTGTAGTCGTTTAGTAAATCGACGATATCTCGTTAACCGCTTGTTATTTTGAAAATCTAAGGCCACCATCGTGTTCGTGACGTCGAGACAAATCCGGAGCTCCAAGATCAGCCCTCCCCGCCGTCCATGCGCCGCCACGCACCGCCCAACCACGGCGCTCCGCGCGTTTAAGACACGCACCACCGCAGGCCACCACATGCACCGCGCGTGAAGTCCACGCGCTGCTGCCACACGCCACCGTCCGCCGCTATCGCCAATTCCGGTAAGTCGTTGCCTCCCCCGTCGCCTCCCCCGTCGCCGCCAGTGACCACCGCCGGTAACTCGCCGATGACCGCCGCCGGTGACTCGCTTACTCGCCCGAGTCGACTCGGCGAGTCAACTTGGTCACCGGGTCAACCGGCTGAGTTGGTTCGGTTTAGGTTAAGCGATTTTAAATTAAAATTATTTCTGGTTTAAATTAATTGAATTTGGGTTATCCTAAACCGGGTTGAAATTAATTTAAATCTGGTCCAATTTAAATCGAATCCGGTTAAGGAAAACCGGTTGGTTCAATTCGATTTCAATTTGGTCAAGGGTTGACCGGCTTGGGTAAGAGTTGACCGGGTTGACCTTTGACATGCGGGTTGACTTTTTGACCAGACCACCGGTTATCCGTTTTTGACCGTTCGAAGGGTGTTCTGACTCGATTTTTCGCCCTGATTTCAGATTTGGAGTCTATTTGAGTAGCTGGAGTTCATAGACAACACTTTCCCCACATTTCTAAGGTGAGGGCTTTTCCCAAACTTCTTGTACACGGCTTAGGATTTTGAATAAACATAATTTAGTTCTAATATGTTCCGTCTTCGTGAATTGAGTCTATTAGAGTCTTCTTGTTTAGTTATTAGGTTCTCTCTTAAACCGGATATAGGATGTTAGAAGGTTCAATTTTAATTGTTCTTTGATAATTGATATTAAATATATACATATATTATGTATAAATATAAATATTTGTTGAGAATTGAGGTGAAATGTTGTGGTCGACTACGGAGACGTACTTCTGTAGAGTGGTTTGTGACCAGTATGTTTTGTGTGGAGATGTTGCGGCACAACATAATCGACCTGTTGTTGCCAAGGCTGAGGTCGATAAATCGTCTACGGGCGTGTGTTACCGAGCACGTATTCGGCGTTGTTGTTTTTGGCCTGTTAGTGGGCAGCGGGTGTGTATCTCGCTAGGACCATTGTTTGTTCTTTGGGTACTTTAGGTACCGTGTTTGTTACGTGTTAGAATTAAATTATATTTATTCAGAATGTTATGACCGGGTCCATGGACTTCGGGTTTAGCACCCCATACCTCACTGAGTGACTCCCCTGTTGCTCACCCCTCTTTCTTCCCTTTCAGGTGAGACTGCTGAGGAGGAGTGATTCATTTCAGTTCGGTGTTTTGGGTGTTTTTCTTTTCAGACTTATGGTTTTACGTTTATGGATATTTTCCCGGATTTTATTCTATTCATGGATTTATGGTGTTACATTGACTACGCGAAGTAATAAAGTGAAGTTTCAGAAAGATTATTATTTATTAAGTTAAACTAAAAATGTGAGTGTTAAAATTTGGTATCAGAGCTGGTTAGCCATCTAGGTTCTGACCCGAGAGGCGTCTTGAGACCTGTCGTGGGGCGTAACGAGGGCGTTGCGTTCTTTGAGAGGGGGTGAATTGTAACATCCCAAGTTGTGATATGTGAAAAGGCTTTAGAGAATTGATTTGGCTACCTATGTCACCAAAGTTGACTTACCTTTTCCGTCACACATCCGTTTAGAACTCCAGGGTTAAGCGTGCTTATGCTGGAGTAGTGAAAGGATGGGTGACCTATCGGGAAGTGATTCGCGATACCGTGCAAGTGAGGCCAAAACACGGGGAAAGATCGGGTGGTGATTGAAGGGACAGTAAACAATGATTTCGAGCCTTGGAAAAATTAACAACCGCCGTCGGATGGGATGGAGCCCACGGGCCAAGAGAGCGGGCGTGGGTGGCCCATTAGCCGTGGGCGGGTTGAGGCGTTATAAGTGGTATCAGTGGTCGCATAGTTCGAGGATGTATTTGAGGCCTTAAAGGGGCCACCACAAGCAACAGGAGATGTTCTTACTATTGAGTTGGAACCAGGAACAACACCAGTTTCGCGGGCTCCGTACCATCTAGCGCCAGCAGAGATGGCGGAATTGAAAAAAACAGTTGGAAGAGTTATTGGATAAAGGTTTCATTAGACCTAGTACTTCACCGTGGGGAGCACCAATATTGTTTGTGAAAAAGAAAGATGGGAGTTTCAGGCTTTGTATCGACTACAGAGGTTTGAACAAGGTGACAATCAAGAATAAGTATCCACTTCCGCGTATCGATGAGTTGTTGGACCAGTTACAGGGAGCTTCGTGGTTTTCTAAGATTGATTTGGCATCAGGTTACCACCAGATTGCGATAGCTGAAGATGATGTGCGGAAAACGGCTTTCCGTACCCGTTACGGGCATTATGAATTTGTAGTGATGCCGTTTGGGTTGACGAATGCACCTGCAGCGTTTATGAAGCTTATGAATGATGTGTTTCGCGAGCATTTGGATAAGTGTGTGATTGTTTTCATCGACGATATCCTGATTTATTCTCGTAGCAGAGAGGAGCATGCCGAGCATTTGCGGATTGTGTTGGATAAGCTTAGGAAGCATCAGTTGTACGCTAAGCTTAGTAAGTGTAGCTTTTGGCAGAGGAAGATTGGATTTGTTGGTCATGTGGTATCAGAGGAAGGGGTTGCAGTAGATCCAGAGAAGATTACTGCAATATCAGAGTGGCCTACACCTAAGAGTGCTACGGAGATCCGCAGTTTTCTAGGTTTAGCAGGATACTACAGGAAGTTTGTCAAAGGTTTCGCCAGTATCGCCAAACCGATGACTCAGTTGACAGGCAAAGATGTTAATTATCTGTGGACATACGAGTGCTCGAAGAGTTTCACTGAGTTGAAACGACATCTGACGAAGACGCCGATTTTGGTACTCCCGAGGCCAGGGATACCCTATGAAGTTTACACTGATGATTCAGGTACTGGTTTGGGAGGTGTATTGACACAAGAGGGCAAAGTCATTGCATATGCATCAGGTCAGTTGAGACCTCACGTGGTTAATTACCCTACTCACGACCTGGAGTTAGCAGCAGTTGTATTTGCGTTAAAAATCTGGAGATCGTATTTATATCGAGAGAAAGGGCAGATTCTTACAGACCACCATAGTCTGAAGTACATATTCACGCAGTCAGACTTGAATTTGAGACAGCGGAGATGGATGGAACTGTTAGCAGATTACAAATTGGATATCACTTATCATCCGGGTAAAGCCAATCAGGTGGCAGATGCCTTAAGCAGGCATAGGAGCGATGTATCAGGAACTAGGGAGGTTCAGGAACTTACTGGGACCCTAGCTAGTCTCAGATTATGTGTGTTACTCTCGAGGGAGAGACGACTGGTCTGGAGGTTCTGGAGCAGGCAGATCTATTGTGGAAGATACGAAAAACTCAGGGAAATGACGAGGCTTTGTGTAAGCAGATCGAGATCGAGAGTATTGGCTATCATACAGCTTCGAGTGGGATGTACATGTACCGGAACCGAGTTTGTGTGCCAGATGATAAGCTGTTAAGGAAAGAATTATTACAGCAAGCACACCATTCGCGTTTTTCTATCCATCCGGGAAACACCAAGATGTACAGGGATCTGAAGCATTACTATCATTGGCCGGGTATGAAGAAAGATGTGGCAACATTTGTATCTCAGTCCCAGACATGTCAGATGGTTAAGGCTGAACATCAGGTGCCTAGCGGGTTATTGCAAAACCTGCCATTGCCAGAGTGGAAATGGGACACGGTGACCATGGATTTTGTGACTGGTCTACCGACGACCTTTGGAGGGAGGAATGCTGTTTGGGTGATTGTGGATAGACTTACCAAATTATCTCATTTTCTTGCGATTAAGAAGACAAACACAGCTGATCAGTTAGCGCAGATTTATATCAGGGAGATCGTGAGGTTGCATGGAGTTCCTGTCAGCATTGTATCCGATCGTGATGCAAAGTTCACATCGGAATTTTGGAGAGCCTTTCAAAAGGCGCTTGGGACAAAAGTCCACATGAGTACAGCTTACCACCCACAGACTGATGGGCAGTCAAGGAGGACTATTCAGACTTTGGAGGATATGCTCAGAGCTTGCATTTTAGATTGAGAAGGAAGTTGGGGAAAATATCTACCTTTAGCAGAGTTTGCATACAATAATAGTTATCATTCGAGTATTGAGATGACACCATATGAGGCACTTTATTGTAGGCCTTGCCGTACGCCATTTTGTTGGACATAAGTGGGTGAGCTACGAGGCATGGAACCAGCTGTGGTTCAAGAGATGGTAGAGCAGGTTGAGATGCTCAAAATTCGGCTTAAGCAAGCTCATGACTGTCAGAAGAGTTATGCAGACAAGCGTCGGAAGGATTTGGAGTTTCAGGTGGGCGATCTAGTATACGTGAAAATGAGAACCTTCCAAGGAGGATCTAAGACTCGGAAGCTAAAGAAGCTTAAGCCGAGATATATGGGCCCATATCCTATTGTAGAGCGGATTGGAGTTGTGGCTTATAGATTGCAGTTATCAGCAGAGCTATCAGATTTCCACGATGTGTTTCACGTGTCAGTATTGAGAAAACTCGTGAGAGAGCCAGAGCTTATTTTTCAGCAGCCACCCGGCGATCTTGGTAAAAATTTGTTTGCACCCATCCAACCTGTTGAGATTTTGGATCGACAAGTAAAGGCGGTTCATGGAATGATGACCATGTTGGTTAAGATTCGCTGGGAGAGACATGAAATCGAGGAGGAGACATGGGAGGCAGAATCTCATATGAGGATAAATTATCCAGAGCTTTTTCAGGATGATATTGGACACTCGGACCATGAGCCGGATTCGGGGTCGAATCCGTTATTAGTGTGGGAGAATTGTAACGACCCAAATTTGGGTCCGTTTGTCTCGGCCCAGCATGGCCCGTTTGAGCAGCAGGAAACCCTAGGTAAGCCAATATTTGAACAGAGTTGTCTCACCTTTTTTTTCAGAAAAATCTTTAAGTGTTAGATCTCTGCAGAAACTGAGCCGTCGCTGAGATCTGAGGTCGTACCGTCACCACCACCACCGGTAGAGAGCAGATCCTTCGTTGAACTACCACAAAACGTCAAAGGTAAACTGGAACCACTTTTTCCTATTTGAGTTTTGTGTAGTCGTTTAGTAAATCGACGATATCTCGTTAACCGCTTGTTATTTTGAAAATCTAAGGCCACCATCATGTTCGTGACGTCGAGACGAATCCGGAGCTCCAAGATCAGCCCTCCCCCACTGTCCACGCGCCGCCCAACCGCCGTGGCGCTCCGCGCGTGTAAGACACGCTCCACCGCAGGCCACCACACGCGCCGCGCGTGAAGTCCACGCGCCGTCGCCGATTCCGGTAAGCCGTCACCTCCCCCGTCGCTGCCGGTGACCGCCGCCGGTGACTCACCGGTGACTCGCCCTCGACTCACAAACTCGGCCGAGTCGACTCGGCGAGTCAACTCGGTCACCGGGTCAACCGGCTGAGTTGGTTTGGTTTAGGTTAACCGGTTTTAAATTAAAATTATTTCTAGTTTAAATTAATTGAATTTGGGTTATCCTAAACTGGGTTGAAATTAATTTAAATCTGGTCCAATTGAAATCGAATCTGGTTAAGGAAAACCGGTTGGTTCAATTCGATTTCAATTTGGTCAAGGGTTGACCGGCTTGGGTAAGAGTTGACCGGGTTGACCTTTGACATGCGGGTTGACTTTTTGACCAGACCACCGGTTATCCGTTTTTGACCGTTCGAAGGGTGTTCTGACTCGATTTTTCGCCCTGATTTCAGATTTGGAGTCTATTTGAGTAGCTGGAGTTCATAGACAACACTTTTCCCACATTGCTAAGGTGAGGGCTTTTCCCAAACTTCTTGTACACGGCTTAGGATTTTGAATAAACATAATTTAGTTCTAATATGTTCCGTCTTCGTGAATTAAGTCTATTAGAGTCTGCTTGTTTAGTTATTGGGTTCTATGTTAAACCGGATATAGGATGTTAGAAGGTTCAACTTTACTTGTTCTTTGATAATTGATATTAAATATATACATATATTATGTATAAATATAAATATTTGTTGAGAATTGAGGTGAAATGTTGTGGTCGACTACGGAGACGTACTTCTGTAGAGTGGTTTGTGACCAGTATGTTTTGTGTGGAGATGTTGCGGCACAACATAATCGACCTGTTGTTGCCAAGGCTGAGGTCGATAAATCGTCTACGGGCGTGTGTTACCGAGCACGTATTCGGCGTTGTTGTTTTTGGCCTGTTAGTGGGCAGCGGGTGTGTATCTCGCTAGGACCATTGTTTGTTCTTTGGGTACTTTAGGTACCGTTTTTGTTACGTGTTAGAATTAAATTATATTTATTGAGAATGTTATGACCGGGTCCATGGACTTCGGGTTTAGCACCCCATACCTCACTGAGTGACTCCCCTGTTGCTCACCCCTCTTTCTTCCCTTTCAGGTGAGACTGCTGAGGAGGAGTGATTCATTTCAGTTCGGTGTTTTGGGTGTTTTTCTTTTCAGACTTATGGTTTTACGTTTATGGATATTTTCCCGGATTTTATTCTATTCATGAATTTATGGTGTTACATTGACTACGCGAAGTAATAAAGTGAAGTTTCAGAAAGATTATTATTTATCAAGTTAAACTAAAAATGCGAGTGTTACAATTTCCTTCAATGATTATTTGCTACTAACATATATATATATATATATATATATATATATCCACCTAGCTTAGTCTTTAGAAATAAGAAATCTATTGTGTGCCATTGATCTCTATGGATTCAATCCCTAAGTACTACATCTGATCTTTCTTGGCAAGAATATTATTTGTGTGTTAAGACTAGAGTTAATGTTATAGTTAATTGTTTAGAATATTCATACTCTGTTAGAACAATAAACACACGCATGTCATGAGTCCCATCCACCACGATGCCCCTTCTCTGATATTGAAAACCAACTATAAAAGCTTCAAAGGATAGAAATAGATACTTAAATCTATTATGAGAATCAAGTTCTATACTAGTGATGAAACCCGGATTTGTTATGCGATTTACTCGAAATATGAAGGCAGCCGCTCATGCCCATCTTCTTCTGATCTTCTCACCAATTCTTTCGCATATAACAATGCTTATGAAGTGGTGTAATCTAGACGCATGCCAAACATATTCTTCATTGCATCTTTGATATGTTGTAGATTCAAGCCATCAGTGATTCCAAAACGATCTATGAAAAGCCTACCAATATGATATGGAGTACAGTGTTTCCGCTGAGCCAGTTGGTCTGACACAAAACATGTATGAATTTTCAGATACTTGGTTACCAAAAACAGGGTTGTTCCATGTTTCCCACTCACTCTAAGCTTTCATCCACACTGATTAACACAACATTTTCCATAAGTAGGGTTTTCATTGACTTATAAATTTTGTAGGAGAACTTACGCTTCACAGCTGTTAACCGCAACTCTGGAACCAATGCATTCCTACAAACAAAACTCCGGTTGACATAGATATTGTTGGCACTCGAGCTTCCTCCTTTAATACCATATGTCGCTTTCAAATCCTCAAAACACATATCATCTTCTTCTTCCTCATTCCCACCCTCATCTTTAACTTTTTCATACTCACTGTAATCTTCACCATCATCAAACTCTTTAGAAACATTAGAGAAATCAGCATCCTCCTCCCCATCATCATTTTCATCTTGAGAAAACTTATCATCATCTTCTTCCCCTTCATCTGAAACTTCATTAGTATCTTCAGCTTCTTTGATTCCATCATTAACTATTCTCATCTTGCCTCGGCTTGATATACAAAGACGTACACCATGTGTTTTAGTTATCTCGAGCAAGTTCCAAACATGTCTATCACTTGTAACATGAATATGAGGAGTGTCTAGAGCCATATGTTGCATCATTGGTTATGGTAATGAGTTGGTTAACTCCGCAACCTTTGTGTTCATGTCCATGTTATAATTCTCTTGAGCTATTTCAACAAGTTCTGCATGTGTAGAACTTTCACTCAAAAAGAACATTATCGCTCATTTGACATTATCAACCACAGAATCTCAAGTCATATTTCACCAACCATTCTCCGTAGACTACATGTAACTGACTCGTTATCTGCAAAAATTCAAACTAAAACACATTAGCAAAAATAGGACATCAACTTCTAAAAATTAATTTTAGAAGACTTCCCGGGAAGTATTCTCTCATTACCTAGAAACTTTAATAAACATGAATATTGGTAACCTAATAATTATCACCAATTAAATTATCAGTTTTATTCAGTATCCCCAATATTGACTAATATACATGAATTAACAAGAAAATATTAAAAAGTCTTTATAAGTTTTGAGAAAATGAAAGTTTATTAAACATTTATGTAGAAGATTTGTACGGAAGTCTTCCGACAAAAGACTTCTAAGAAGTCTACCATTTAGGTCATTTCTACAATTGAAAATTTACAAAGGAAGACTTACATAGAAGTCCACTCTACAACAGACTTCTCTGGAAGTGCTCCTTTGTAAATATTTCTTATTTTTTTTTTAAGTCTCCAAAATACCAGAAGTCTTCTCGAATAAATAGACTGTTTTTTGAGATTGAGAGAATTGTGTCAGAAATTTAACTTTCTTTAGAAGACTTCTCCGGAAATCTTCTCAACTTTCGTTGGAAGTCTTCTCACTGTCGGTGAAAGTCGTCTTAGGTTATTTTTTACAGTTGACAATTAAACTTATTTATTTAATTTTAGTTAGAGACTTCCAAGACATTCTGGCAGAAGACTTCCACGATAACCAAAGATTTGACCAGAATCTCGGAATAAATATTTAGACAACTTCCGTGGAAGTCTCTAATTAAATTTATATATTTAAGTTTTAATTATCAGTTGCAAGATTAACCTAAGATGACGTTCATCGACAGTAGAAGACTTCCACTGACAGTTAAGAAGACTTCCCGAAAAGTCATCTGCTGGAAGACTTCCCGAGAAGTCATCTGCTGGAAGATTTCTCGGGAAGTCTTCTAAGAAAGTCAAATTTTTGACACAATTTGGTCAATTACAAAATTAACTTGTCTATTCCAGAAGATTTCCATGTATTTTCTAGATTTTTTTATTAACAAAGAAAAGTTGGAAGATTTCCATATATGTTGTCCTAGAAAATACACAAAAAGTCTATTGGAAAACTAACCTAAGAATTGTCAAGAATAATTTCTTCTTCTTTGCGAACAGATCTGAAAAAAAATGATTTCATACCTTCAACAAGTGAGATAACTTGCTTAGTTTCTCCAAGCACATATAACTTCACCATAAGAGTGACCCACTTGTTAATGACCAAGAATCATGAGCTTGAATGACTCTATGAACTTTACAAAGTTTATAATCAAAATTTTTGTTTTTGGATGAATATAGAGAGAAACTGAAAGAGATGTAGTTTGTGGGCATAAAACTGAGATGAAGGACTGAAAATCGATTTGAATCCCTTTGTAGATTATCTTCATTATGGTGAGCAGAGGCATTGGATGTTCTTCATGTCTTTGTTTGTTCCGTTCTCTCCATAATGTGTGAATCACTTACTTATTAATAGAGAAGCAAATTTAAAGAGTAATTTTTAATGTGTAAATTATTTACATTCGTACCATACTAAGTTAGCAAGCTCAAAATACTCCTCGTCCTTAATAATTAATTATACTTCTTTTATTAAATTATTATTTACAGAAATTGCCGATGGTATATCATATGTTTATTTTGAATTTATGTGTCTGCTTTAAATTATGGGGAAAATGCGAGAGTATTTAATTACAATGTACAATCATCATCACATGTTTCTTTTTAGTAATATATATATATTTATATAAAATCTGCCTGAAAGATCGGTAATCAGATACGGTTACAAATTTGTTTTGAACAAAATTGTTGAAATCTGACTATTACAAGCCAAGCTTCGCCCACCCACTAAACCCGGCACATGCCGCTAGGATGTTTTCGAAATCCTTCAATATTCGTAACCGTTCTCAACCATCCATGTGACTCTCAGAAAAGTGAGGTTCTCCTTGTTTCCTCGGATGCCGGGAGTTCCCTTGACGTTTCTGGAGTAGCTAGTTTCGATGATCTCCACAAGATCATAACGTTCTCTGTCTATGAAGCGCAAGACAACCAAAGGGGAGAGATTAGATACCTACCAATGCCTTCCGAAGCCACCAAATCCGGCTTTTATATAGTGCCACACGACACTTTGACCGCATCCCAAATCGAGCAATCACTCGCTTCTGCCACCTATGAAACCTTTACAAAGTTGAGCTGTCTCAATAGCCAAATCCTGAAAAGCAGTCTCTAAACATGGGCAAAACAATGTTAGCTACAAAACCGTAGAAATAGAAAGACCAATCACCACGCTGCCGGGATGTGAGCTTAGACGAGATGCTGACTCTGAGGCGGCTAATGACTCCCGAGAACCGCCTAAGCAACCAAGGCCTTTGAGAACCAAAGGACCAATTTCTTGACCACGAACAATCAAACCCTTGAGTCCATAGGGTGTGATTCAACAATGATGAACGAGAGACTTTAACTCGTCAAGTGAAGTCGTCGCCTACTCTTGGAGAAGAACTAAACAGGACGCTGGGAGTAGGGGCTCGGAAAAAGTTGTGAGGCATCAAGAAGACCTCTCATGGCCATAGACGAGCACTCGAGGATAAATGGAAACACACGCACGAATGCAAAGGAGATTTTGTCCATACTTGCACCAAAGCTTAAGCAAAAAAAAAAAATTTACTCTATGCAAAACACTGATCTTATCCTAGTATTGGTTTGAAAGGCATATCGGATGCAAAGGAGATTTTGTGATAGATTTCGAAAATTTAGTAAGAAATCTATACTAATAAAATGGATTTTTTGAGGTTCTTTAGAGCGTCCACATCAGCATAAAATCATTCTTTTAAAAGACGTCACATGGTATTAAAAAATAAATACTCATAAATATACAAAATAAGAAAAAAAAATAAAAATAAAAAGTAAATATATAATTTCAGAAATAGGAATATTACATTGAAAATCTATTCTAATATTAGCATTTGATATAAGAAATATAAATAAATAAGTATACATTATAGGAAAAAATAATTAATAAATAAATACACAATATTAGAAATAAAATATCATATTAAAATAAAAATAAGTAAATATAATTCATACTAATAAAAGAAACTTTTTTTGGCTCCATAGTGCATCCACGTCATCATAAAATCATTATTTCAAAAGACTCCATATGATATTAAAAATAGTTAATAAATAAATATACAATACAAGAAAAAAAAATAAGTAAATATATTATTTCATAAATAGAAATATTACATTAAACATCTATAGTAATATTACCATTTGATATAAAAAATAAAATATTAACTAAGTGTACAATATAAATAAAATAAAATAAATAAATACTAATATAAGAAATAAAATATCATACTAAAATAAACAATAAGTAAATATACAATTCAGAAATAGATATATTACATTAAATATATATCTTAATATAAGATAATGTATAGTAAAATAAAATGTACAGTAAAATAAATAATAAGTAAATATACTATAAAAGAAAATACAAATATTACATTAAGCATCAATCATAATATTATAATAATTAAATATATAATATAACAAAAATAATAAGTAAATAGATGATATAAAAATAAAAAATGTTGCATTAAACATTTATTGTAATATTAGAATAATCAATTCTCGAATATAAGAAATTAAAAAAAAAAATATTACATCAAAAAATAATAGTAATATTAAATAAGTAAATAAATAAAATGTATAGTAAAATAAATAATAAGTAAATATACAATATGAGAAATATAAATATTAAATTAAAAATCTATTGTTACATTAGACTAAATAAATATACAATATAATAAATATATTTATTACATAAAACATATATCCTAATACCAAAATAAGTATATATACAATATAAAAATAATAAGTAAAAATACAATATAAGAAATAGGAAAAATAAATTATACATCAATCTGAAAAAAATCTATTAAAACAAATAATAATTAAATCTATAATATAAGCAATAAAAATATTATATTAAACATCTATCCTAATACTACCACAGATATAAAATCAAGAAATTTAGAATAAGTAAATATACAATATAAAAACAATAAATAATAGGTAAATATATAATATAAGAAATGAAAAAACTACTTTAATCATTTTTCTGAAAAATTTGTAGTTTTACATTTTATTATTGCTAAATATTATTATAAGTAACTATACAATATAAAAAATTAATTAATAAGTAAATATGCAATATAATAAATAGAAATATTACATTAAACATTTATCATAATAGTTTATAATAGGTGAATATATAATAGGAAAATACAAATATTAAATTAAACATCTAGCGTAATATTATAATAACTAAATATATAATATAATAAATAAATAATAAATAAATATACTATATAAGAAATAAAAATATTACGTTTAACATCTATTGTAATATTAGAATAAGTAAATAAAGAAATAAAATAAAACTTGTTGTAAAATAAATGCATAGTAAAATAAATAATAAGTATATATACAGTATGAGAAATATAAATATTACATTAAACATCTAGTATTAGAATAAATAAATATACAATATAATAAATATAAATATTACATAAAACATCATTCATAATACTAAAGTAATTAAATATACAATATATAAATAAGAAATAAATATACAATATAAGCAATATAAAAATAATTAAGTAAATATACGTTATGAGAAATAAAAATATTACATTAAACATCTATCGTATTAAAATAAATAATGGGGGTTTTGCAAAAGTGACTCAAAATTTCAACTCAAATGCAAAACTAACCCACCATTTGGAACTTTCATTTTTCTTATTCACCCTAAATTTTTGAGTTATTCACAAAAATATCATTGTTTTTTTTAAAAAAATAAGTATTTAATTCTATCATCCTCATCTTCACCAAATATTTACAATATTGCCATTGCCATCAATCCCCCAACTACCATGAACAACCAATTTGAAGGTCTTAATGGCAAAAAAAATGACTTTTTCTCTTGCTATCTCATTTGTTATGCACTCAAACCACATCTATTTCACTTTCCTTAAAAATTCATTCAAAAACCTAAGATTTTTATTCCAAACTTTGTAATGTTCATAGAGACGTCGAACCTCATGTATCTTGGTCATTAACGGATTGGTAGCTTGAGTATTGAAGTTTTGTGTGCTTGGAGAAGCCTAAGCAAGTCATCTGACGGTCCAAGGTATGAAATTATTGTTTTTCAGATCTGTTCGCAAAGAAGACTTCTACAGAAGTCTTATGGTCAATGCATATGTTAGTTTTGCAATTGACCATTTGCGTGTTTTGACTAGAAGACTTCCCCAACAGTCTTCTAAAAAGAAGACTTCCCTAGAAGTCTTACGCTAGAAGTTTAGCATGCTTTGATGATAGTCTCCGACCGGCACACAACCATTAAAAGCGCGTAAGAAAAGGTGTTCCCTTAGGCAACCCGAGGAATATGTTATTATCACCTACAATAGAACATTGTCCAAAAGTATAGAGGGAAGCATCTATTGTACTTGGTTAAAGGCGCTGCTTATGCTCATACACTCTTCGACTTTAACCGCTACATGGAGGAGATCCGGAATGCTAACCCGGCACTGGCAACATATTTGGAGGAAGCGGACGTGAGACTATGGTCACGGGTTCATTGTCATGGAGAAATGTACAATATAAAAACGAGCAACATAGCTGAATCTATTAACTCCACTCTCAAGAGAGCAAGAGGATTTTCCCATAGTGTTTCTTTTGGAGTTTATAAGGGAAAATTTGGGAAGGTGGTATTGGAAAAGGCGAGAAGATGCTCTGAATTTCACAACTGAACATAGTCGGGGAGTTGAATACTTATTGGCGATTCGTGAGGAGTTAGCGGATACGATGTCTGTCCAACCAATTGATGGAAGTCGATTCTTTGTGGCAGGTGGCAAACGTGACTGTGTTGTTGATTTGGAACATACTAAGTGTGATTGTGGTATCTATGGAATCGAGAAAATACCTTGCTTGCATGCTATAGCAGCTAGAACCTTTGCTAATCGGCATATTGCAACACTTTTGTGCCCCCTATACTCGAGGGAATATTTGTATGCAGGATACTCACAGAATATATATCCTTGTGGTGGAGAAGTTGAGTCCCAGACTTGTTTTCCTCCAGATGTAAAGCGTGGTCTAGGGCGACAAAAGAAATCAAGATGGCAATCTTGGTTAGAGCTATCTAGGATGATAGGACACAAACCGCGGAAGCTACACAAGGATTATAGCTGCTCAAACTGCAGACAACCTGGTCATACACGTCCAAATTGTCCAAATAGTGAGAACTAATCTTCTGTAAGTCTTCCGGAGGATGTCTTCTGCAAGTCTTTTGCAAGTCTTTGGTAAGTCGTCTGGATGTCTTCTGTAAGTCTTCCGGGGGATGTCATCTTGAAGTCTTCTGTAAGTGTTCGGTAAGTCGTCTGGATGTCTTCTGTAAGTCTTCCGGAGGATGTCTTCTTGAAGTCTTGTGTAAGTCTTCGGTAAGTCGCCTGGATGTCTTCTGTAAGTCTTCCGGATGATGTCTTCTTGAAGTCTTCTGTAAGTCTTCATTAAGTCGTCTGGATGTCTTCCAGCTATCTATCTTATGTCTTGTGCACTTATGTCTTATGTCTTGTGAACTTATGTCTTATGAACTTATCTTATGTCTTATGTCTTGTGAACTTATGTCTTATGAACTTATGTCTTATGTCTTGTGTTGGAATAGGTTCCTTCATTAGAATTAGTTGTACAAAAGATTTGTTCAAGGTTACAAAAGATTTGTTCAATCGTACAGATCCAAGCCCACAATATCGGTTTATGTCCCATTGTTGCCAGGGGTCTCATCAAATAGCTCTGTAGCCATCTTCTCCCTAATACTCTTGATGTTCTTATCAGAAAAGGCATGAGAAAATGATTCCATTCCAAGATCATGACACTCAATGTACTTCAAGGTGAACACACCACAATCACCAGCACAACACTAAGGTACTCTGACAGTCACTCTCGCATATGTGAATGGCTCTAGTGTGTATTTGACTCGCTCTTCGACGGAGGCAGCACATTCAACAAGCAAATAAGGTAGCATCTTGGCAAAAGGCTCCATTAACTCGGTGAGTTAAGCAGGTCTAATATGGGAAATAATGCTGTCCCAGATGGTGATGTGCATGTTTGGAATGGACACCCAAATAACAATCCAATGATCGTTCTTGAAGTTCAATGGCGCATAAATATTATCCACCTTCGATCCTCAAACCTTATTTGTTTGGCAAAATTTGGGTAGTAAACCATCATAATAATCCCAACTCCCTGCAGGGAGCAGCCTTCCTAACCCATTTATATCGGGCTCTGACCTCTTAAACTTCGGGTACTTAAACGTCCACATTATGCTAAACACATGATCAAGAAAGCAAAGCCTATCGGTCCTAAAGTGCCCTGGATTCCTATGAAACCGCTGCCTCAGTAAATTGATAAAACCATCCATATGTTGCATTGAAAACATAACAAGTCAGAAGACTTCAAGAGGACATAACAAGTCAGAAGACTTCAAGAAGGCATCCTCCGGAAGACTTCCAGAAGACTTTCGGAAGACTTACAAAAGACTTCCAGAAGACTTACAGAAGACTTTCAGAAGACGTCCTCCGGAAGACTTACAGAAGACTTCCAGAAGACTTCAAGAAGACTTCCAGAAAACTTCCAGAAGACATCCTCCGGAAGACTTACAGAAGACTTCCAGAAGACTTCGACAAGTAAACCTTAAAAATCTTACCGAGTCGTAGAGCCATTTTAGGGGTGTTTGGATGGTGGAATACCATAGACTTGGCCCCGGTGGTCTTTTATCAAAAGCTACTTTATGATTCTTGAAAAAAGCAAAACTAGATCAACAAACAACAACAAACAACTTAATGTTCTGTGGGACATTAGTACTTACGGATATTTTTTCAAAAATTCTATAAGCAACTTATTGTTCTTCTTGTCAACGGGAGTAATCAGATCATAGCCAAGACCAGCATCCTTGTTCGGTACGATAACTTTGGCTGTGTTGTTGCCCTGATAAGGAGACTGTTGTGATGCAGCAAGCTTCCTATCTCGCTCACTCTTTCCCTGAGGAATGCCATGGTAGCATCTTTCTTTACCCGGCGTCTCTCTTCCTCCCTATCCAAGTCTGATGTAGTTGGTTCAGTTTTGTCCATAATGACAACACTTGGATCTTTCACCTCCAGTACCCGAGGTGCATTGATACTACTCATTTTTTTTGGTCAGTGTCTTTGTTCACACTTCCTGATTTCTTCCCATTCACACTCTCACTCTACCATTTCGAGTTCAGTCCACATAAAATTAACTTAGCCAAAAGTTCCAATCAAAAAAATGAAACACATGTACCATCCATCCAATCAACAAATGAAACAAAATCCATACAAAATACAACTTTCACTTTTTATCTTAGTATTCCTCTTCATTTTGATTTTGGGAGAGGTTTTAGTACTAACCCCTAGTTCGTGCGCAGCCTTATCCAGTTCAGAAACTTTGAGTTGAAGTTCATCGTGGTTGATTCCCACCTTCTTCTCCACAGCTTCAATCCTATCGGCAAGAACCTTGATCTCCTTTAGGCACTGCCCAAACCCATCAGTCATAACTTTCGTCAAGTTCTTAAAACTTTGTTCAAGATCTTCTTTATTAACCCACTCCACAAAATAGAAGTCTCAGTATGAGCTTCAGAACGAGCCTCAGAAGGAGCTTCAGAGACTGTACGAAGTTTCTTCCAGGGTCTTCTTTCTTCCTTGAAAGGAAGCTCAAGAGATTCATCCTTAACAACGATAACCTTTGGATTGGTCCACAGCTTAGTAGCATGGTCTGCCCAGCACTCTTTGCCCCACTTCATCTTACCTTCACCACCACACATGAGATTCACGAGGTTTTTAGCTGCCACATCGGTGTTATCATTGTCCCATTGAGGGAACAATTCACCAATCTCCTTCACCACAAGGTTAACCACGCGAGTCTGCACGAAGTAATGAATATCAAGTTAGATACTGAGACAATAATCACTACCATACTATTGGGAATAATCAGACATACTTGTGTGCATATACCCTCTTTGACAAATTTTCGTCCTTTATGTCCCTTATAAGCCAGCAGAGGAGGACTAGATTTGTTTTGTATGGGCTTTCCATACTCCACAGCAAAGTCGGGCATAGCGAAGTAGATCCAGACTTGGAGTACTTGAACAAACCCATCAATGGTATAAGATTTTGTCAAATCCTTAGCCTTCAAAGAGTCCATAAGGATCTTAAACGCCAATCTCCCCCATGGGTAGGCCTCAAAGTCTTCTATATTCATCACTAGCCTGGCAGGACTAGCCCGTGTAGCGGATGTGGACTTTCTTCCTTCAATGAATCATGTGTAGATGGCTAGGTATCCCAGCCTCATGCGGTCATCCGGAGACCATTGTCCACATCTCCCACACGCCGCCACTATTTGCTGGGAGCTTGGACCAGAATCGATATCAACACCCATCAACTCCCTGAACCGATACAACTCCTCTGCCAGTCGTACATGAGGATTATCCACATGCTCAACATACTCGCAATTAAGACCGGTGAGATGTTCGAACTCAATGAGTGAAAACCTCACCGGCTCTGAACCAATGAGACTCCAAAGCTCGTACTTCTTCTTGACATCAAGCTGAGAACAGAGCATATAGTGAACCACCCTAGACGCCTAACCAAAGTTCAACTCCCAAAAGTTTATGAAGACTCCCAACATAGAGTTCCTCAGCTCCTCCCATTCATCAGCATGGAGAGCATCGTTTACAACAGGAAGTAATATGGGGTCATCAGTATGATATCCAATGCTCTTCAATGGAATGGGCTCTTCCCCCATGGTGAACAACCTCTTCGGGAGTTCTGGTAATTTTGAAGTCTTCCAAAGTCTTCCATCCAGATATCCATTTTATAGGTTGTTCCCCCAGGGTGAACAACCTCTTCGGGAGTTCTGGTAATTCCATTTTATAGCCTGCAAACAATGACAAAACAACATCTCAAACATAAAACAAACACACCAAGAGTTATATGCTAACATCCAGACTATGGAAGACTTTGGAAGACTTACGGAAGACTTCGGAAGACTTATAGAAGACTTCGGAAGACTTACCGAAGACTTACAAAAAACTTACCGAAGACTTACGGAAGACTAACCGAACACTTACCGAAGACTTACATAAGACTTCATGGAAGACTTACGGAAGACTTCATGGAAGACTTACGGAAGACTTCATGGAAGAGTTTCGGATGGCTTCCATAAAGTCTTCTGGATGACTTCCATGAAGTCTTCCGGATGTCTACCATGAACACATACAGATGACTTCCATGAAGACTTACGGGTGATTTCCATGAAGACTTACGGCAGACTTCCGGGAGACTTACGGACAAATGGGTAAACTTGAGGTCGAAAAAGAAATAGAGGAAGAAGTCACGGGAAAAAACGAACAATTTCAGATCTGAAATAAAGAGGAACCGGTTAGTCGGAAGAGATTCGTCGGAAATCGTCACAGTAATCGCCTTAGAAGAGGAGGCTAGGGTTTTCACCAACTTTTTTTTTCTTCTGAAACACCGAAAAGTGAAAAAAAAAACAGTGAAAAAATACTATTTATATGTACGGTAAATTATCAGGTTAGGTTAAATATATTTTGGTTTTTTCCGGTTAATTTCAAATTGAAGGTAAATTAAGTTCAAGTTTGGTTTGGAAAACTTCTTGAGAAGTCTTCTCGGAGTCTCCCAAGAAGTCTTGCATGAAATCTTCTATTGCATTATATGTTAGAAGATATTCCGGGAAGTCTTCTGAAACCCTAAATCAATTAACTAACTAAAAAACACTTCCTTAAACATAAAATAAACTTAGAAAGTGTTTAAAATCATCTTATTAGAGGATCACTAACACATATTCGTCAAATTCAAAAAAATAAAAAGTTCAAAAGATAAGATTTCAAAATGTATGCCTAAAATTACCTACAATACTATAACATATGTTACTAAACCCTAAACCAATGAATATCATGACTCATTCTACATTAAATCATCTAGGTTGAAAACAATTCAATTTTAGTTCATATAAATTTACATTATTTACAAATGTTTGTGGTTACATGATTTCTATTTTTCCTCTATTATAAATATTTTTTCTAAATTTTCTAAATTATTTTTAAGATTTATTGTTTGAGAAGCCAGATAATACCTACATGGAAGTCTTCTCAGAGAAGACTTTCAGAAGACTACTGGACGACTCACGAAAGACTTCCGGAAGACTTTGCCATTAGGCGGGAATTTGAATTTCACTGAAATTCAAGCCGGAAAATTATAGAGTTTTCTGTGAAGTATTCCATGAAGTCTTCTACTGCATTATATGTTAGAAGACTTTCCGAGAAGTCTTCTGGAAGTATTTCGAAACCCTAAAATCAGGTAACTAACCAAAACACACTTCCTTAAACATAAAATAAACTTAGAAAGTGTTTAAAATTATCTTATTAGAGGATCACTAACACATATTCGTCAAATTCAAAAAATAAAAAGTTAAAAGATAATATTTCAAAATCTACGCCTAAAACTACCTACAATACTATCACATATGTTACTAAACCCTAAACCAATGAATATCATCACCCATTCTACATTAAAACATCTAGGTTGAAAACAATTCAATTTTAGTTGATATAAATTTACATCATTTAAAAATGTTTGTGGTTACATGATTTCTATTTTTCCCCCATATAAATATTTTTTATAAATTTTAAAAGACTTATAGGGAAGTCATAGAAGTCTTCCGTAGATGATTTACATGAATTTTTCTCATAGAAGACTTCTTTAGAAATCTTCTCACGCGAAAATGTTATTATGGTAAAATTGAATACATTTTTTTTGTTTGTTCACAAGAAGTTTGTTGTATTTTCACTAGCCTTTTGGATTACTTTTGCATTTGATTGAATTTATGGTACACTTTTGCATTTGAAATCAAATTTTAAGTCATTTTTAGCAATTTTCCCATAAATAAATATACAATATTATAAATAGAAACAATACATAAAACATTAATCATAATACTAAAATAATTAAATATACAATATATAAATAAGAAATTAAAAACAATAATAGCAATAGAAAAATGATTAAAAATCTATCTCAAAAATGTATATTAAATAAACAATAGGTAAATATACAATATAAGAAATATAAATATACATTAAACATATATCGTAATATTACCATAGATATAAAATCAAGAAAATTAGAATAAGAAAATATACAATGTTAGAAACAATAAATAATAAGTAAATATATAATATAAACATGAAAAAACTACTTTAAGCATCTATCTAAAAAATGTATACTTTTACGTTTTATTATTGCCAAATATTTTTATAAGTAAATATAAAACATTAAAAAAATAAATAATAAATAAATGACAATATAAGAAATAGAAATATTACATTAATCATTCCTCATAATATTATCATTTGATATAAAAGCAAAAAAAGTAGAATAAGTAAATATATAATATAAGAAAAATAAACAATAAGTAAATATATAGTATAAGAAATGAAAAAAAAACTAAATTGACATATATCTAGAAAATTTATAGTAAAATAAATAACTAGTAAATATACAATATAAGAAATAAAAATATTACATTAAGCATCTATCAAAATATTATAATAAATAAATATAAAATATTATCATTTAACAGAAAAATTAAGAAAATAAGTAATAAGTAAATACAAAATAAGAAATAAGAATGTTACTTTAAATATCTATCGTAATATTATCATTTAACATAAAATTAAAAAATAGAATAAATAAATATATAATATAATAATAATAAATATATAATATAATAAACAAAAATATTACATTAAACATTTATCATAGTATTAGAATAAGTAAATATATAACAGAAGAAAAATAAATAATAAATAAATATACAGTATACGAAACAGAAAAACTACATTAAGTATGTATCTGAAAAATATATAGTAAATATACAATATAAAAATATAATTATTACATTGAAAATTTATTATAATATTAACATTTGATATAAATTAAAAAAACTGGAATAAGTAAATATATGATATAAAAACTAAAAAATAAATAAATATACAATATAAAATATTTATACAGTTAATATTTTAAATTAAAATAGTTTTATGCGTAGTGCCAATTAAGTCCAGGTAACAATAAAGAAACATATCTTTTGTAGAAAGGAAAATAAAAGAAATGTTCGGTTTTGTCGTGTAGTTGATACTTTGGAATTATAAGACTTATCGGGTCACTGATCGATTCAATCAACTACAATCGCTCTCTAGTTTTACCCTTCAAACATAAGTGGAAGAACGAAGAAGGTAAACTTGAGATCCAAAGTTTTCTTTCGTTCTGCTCTCTCTGTCTATGTGTTTCAGTTTTGATTCTTGTTTCTTATTTAGGAAAGAATAAAAGAGAGAACTTTATGTGATTCATGGATCCTTGATGACAATCTGAAAAGCCCAAGTTTCTTTTTTGATTCCAGAATCTAAATTCTTGAAAATCAATATCTGATTGATTGTATATTGTTTCTGAATGATGAGTGTTACTGTTTTGTGGTCAACTCTTATCAGATCCAATATGAGCATGGAGATTGCAAAAGAAAAGGCTGAGAATCAAACTTGGAGAGACTTGCCCTTAGAGCTTCTCATCGCAGTAATGACTAATCTTGAAATCGAAGACAACGTACGAGCTTCTGCCGTATGCAAACCTTGGTACGAGGCGGCAGTATCTGTTAGAATCATAGACCAGCCTCCTTGGCTCATGTACTTCCCTAAATCAAGAAACTCTTACGAGTTTTACAATCCATCAAACTCCCAGAGACATAAAAAGGAGCTGCCTAAATCATTAGTTGGCTCTAAAGTGCGTTACTCTATAGACGGTTGGCTTCTAATGAGCAAAAACCTTTCAACAGACTTTGTCTTGTTCAATCCTTTTACTCTGGATTTTGTGGTGTTGCCTTATCTTGAGCTGTGGCATGGTTATCAGTTAATGGGATTCTCTTGTGCTCCTACATCAAGCGATTGTGTGGTGTTCATAATCAAAGACTATGATCCAGGCCATGTTACAATCCGTACATGGAGTCCAGGTGAAACCACGTGGACTTCAGTGCAGGTCTCTTCTCAATTTCTTGATGTTAAACATAACTATGTTGTCTTCTCAAACGGTTTGTTTTACTGTCTCAACTTAAGAAACTGCATTGCGGTTTTTGATCCATCTTTACGGACGTGGAATGTCCTTGACGTACCGCCCCCTATATGTCCTGATCACATTGATGATGAGAGCTGGTATGAAGGAAAGTTCATGGTGGGTTATAAAGGAGACGTATTTCTCATATGTACATTTGGAAATGCAGATCCTTTGGTGTTTAAACTCGATCTTACACGAGGTGTTTGGGAGAAGAAGGAAAATATTGGTAGTTTGACGATCTTTGTGAGCATTAATTCATGTGAATCGAAGACGTATGTCCATGAGGGGATGTTAAGGAACAGTATCTACTTCCCTAAGTTATGTGACAATGAGAACCGGTGCGTAACATATTCGTTTGATGATGCGCGATACCATCCGCGTGAGCACAATGTTAATTGGGGAAATCAACGATCTTCTGAGAACATTTGGATCGAGCCTCCTGAGAACGCATTGGAGCTAATCTAAGAGAAAAATGTCAATGTCGTGTACGTATTTTCACGAGTTTGGTGGGAGTTAAGAGGGTCTATTAAAGATAAATTTGTGTTTCCTCTTTAGTGTTTATAGGCTTAACTAAGGCATTGACTCATTGTGATACATCCATTTTATTAAGTAAGGAACAAATTAAAAAGAGAATAAGCGTTTCGATCATTAGAATAATAATGTGTATTAATCTTTTTAGTGATTGAGCATAATTATCCAAGTAGTGAACTGTGGCTTGTACTAGTAGAGTTAATAGGTTAGTGAGAGTTGTGATTAGTGCTGGGAATTTAATTTACGTCCGACCGCGTGAAACACCGTGACTTGATTCTGTTGAAATTTAAAAATTTGTAACACCAAACATTTCTAGTGAAGCTCTGATCATACGAGGAAGAAGCTCAAAAACTTTTATAGTTTTCATTCATCACAACAAATACATGTTGGGGTCAAAATCGGTCACAACGAAATCAACGGCTCAAGTCCTCAGAAAATGTTTCTTCCGAGGTTTTGGCTCACGAAAGTTTTCAAAGAACGTCTAAGCCGCAAGGAGAAATTCATCATACGGTGACTCCCAGACGTAATGTACGGGTCACCACATGACGATCCCTGAACACAACGTATGGCGACCCACTTTCACAGAACACAGGTCGCCATGTGGCAACCCAACAAGAACGGGTCGCCATATGGCGACCTGCACACTCAAGGTACGGGACGCCATACGGCGACCTGTGCACCAAGGTTACGGGTCGCCATACGGCGACCTGTGCACCAAGGTTACGGGTCGCCATATGACGAACTGAACCCGTACAATTCGGGTCGTCATATGGACCTAGACCCACACAGTTTGGCGACCTAGACCCACACAGTCTGGCGACCTAGACCCAAACAGTCTGGCGACCCGGTCTGGTCAAGGTAAGGTCGCCATATGGCGACCTGACCTGACCTGTCCCAGTCCGAGTCCGGGTTGCCATTTGGAAACCTGATCTCACTATGTCTGGGTTGCCATATGGCGACCCGACCTCGACTAGTCTGGGTTGCAATATGGAAAGATGTGTCTCTCCTTTGTATTCCTCTTTGATTCGCGATCGAAATGCTTTTCGTTTCGTCTGAATCTGAGTTTCCGTTGAGACTTTATGATTAAAACAAGTAAGAATCGCCAAACAAACCCCGGGTCGCCAAATACGGCTCCCTTGTCGCCATATGGAGAGTGAAACGACACCCCTTGGCTTCTCTCTCGAATTTCGATCGAAATTCTCTTCGTTTCGTCTAAATCGGAGTTACCGTTGAAACTTTACGATAAAAACCACGAAGACTCATTTTCTCGAATGAAGTTCATGGTTATCGTATAAATGGCAACGATTAACTCAACACCACAACTGTCTAAACTATATGAGAAAGTGTAAACTACCTAGCTAAAGCGACGTCATATCGTTAATCGTTCTTTCGAAGAAATCGTAAGAACCTTTAAGTCGAAATATGGCCCAAAGAGGCATAGAACGCGGCTAAATACCCACTTGCGATTTCATACGAAATTTAGCCCAACAATGTTATGACAGTATATCTTTGCTCGCAGAAGAAGATGAATCTTGCCAAAGGAGAAGATAAATGTCAAGTTTCCAAGATAATGATGAAGATCAAGATAAAAAGGAATATTTCTGCGAAGCGATAAACTCGACCTAGGCGAAAAAAGGAAAGGGGAACCGACCTAGAAGTCATATATAAGGGGAGCTGAAGCTAAAGGCGCGGGGATCCGAAGATTGAGACCTAGAGAAGCTCTGTTAGCTTATTAGGACTTAGGTGGCTAGATCGGGAGAGTTATACTCAGACATTTCTCCATCTTTGTTTGACGATTCTGATTTCCTTAGACTCTACAACTCATTGCACTTCCCTAGGCTTTATTCTCGACAAGCTTGGTTTCTATGACTGGCACTCGATTACCAGACGAACTTGCTCCGGAAGTTCGATCTCTTGGTCCACTCTTTTAATTGAACTACGAACCACTTGATCCTCGAAAGGGGTATGTAGGCAGCCTTACTTAAGGTCCAGTCCCAAATCCTTCAAACCTTTTTCGTCTTTTCCGTCTATTGCTTAGCGAGTTGCAGCCACATCGGTTTCTCTCGACATAGGTGGTAGAGTAAAATTACTCTCGTTTTTCTGCTTGTGTTATACGAATTTCTTTGTGGTCCCGTTTCCAAACAAGCTTCATGTACGCTTTTTTCTGTGGAGCAATTGTACGCAAATTCGAAATAAAGGTCTACTGTTTTCTAATTTTTTTTTGTTTTCTTTCATGTTTTATAAGTTTACTCGATTACTTGTCGTTGACTCTCGCAGAGAATCTGGGACCTCAGAGAAAGTTAGGGTTTCTTGACTTTCCTTAATTTACGGAAATCGATGGTGTGAATTTCGGTTCCCACAGTTTGGCGCTAGAAGGAGGGGGCGGGGGGTACGTATTACTCTAAGTCATGGCCACAAAAATCTTGACCAAAACGATGTCTAGAAATACGAAAGACAATACCGCAGCTCGCAACAACGCTGGTAAAACAACTCCAGTAGTGACTGCCCCCATCTCCAACACTTATGCAAACGCCGCAGTGCTTGAAAAATCAAAAATATAGTCGCGACATTTCACCACAGGCGGAGCACCGAAACGAGCTTGTAATTTATCTCACTAAACAGAAAGGCAACGATAAATCTATCAAACCCCGTAAAGTTCATCTCATTACCGAGTTGGAAAAATCTCAGCACATAAGGGTTCGACCAAAATATGTTTTTCGAAAACTTTTCGGAAAAATTAAACTTTTTCTCCCAGAAATTGCGGAGAAACCCTAGATTGCTCACGTAGAAAGGAAGCACAGAAAATCGGTTGCAAAACCCCCCAATGTTGTACTTCTTCCGAACAATTTTCGAAGAAATGAAGTTGATCTCTGTTGAATCACTCGAAACCTAAAACGGCTGACGAAAACTAAACTAAGCAAAACGATAGATCGTATCCCCCAATGCTAAAACATTTTCTGAAACCTAAGATTTCGTAAAAGGTCAAGCTCCGGTTCTACGTGACATATTCAGTGAATTCTCGATGATTCTCACTTAAACTTACTTCAGGAAATCTACTCAAAATCCCCTCGAATGAATACTGCGAAAACAAGAAAATCTCTGATTAAGTTGACTCCCGATAATGAAGCTCATCACAGACAAAGTTTCAATGCTAAAATTCATAAACAAAATTTGGGGAACAGCCACAAAACGTGATTTTTTCCGAAAAACAGCTCTCGTACAGCCAAACTCGAAAACACACTTACATAACGACTTTCGTAAAATTAAACTCAACAACATTTCACAAAACAGCTTTCGTAAAACTAAACTCATGACATTTCACGGAATACATTTTGTAAAATTAAAGCTCAACAACATTTTACGAAACAACTTTCGTAAAATCAAACGTGACAAAATTTTATGGAACATCGTTCGCAAAGTGAAACGAAGTATTCAATGATACAACTTTTGTAGAAAAAAAATTGAAAACATTTATGAAACAACCTCACCAGCATACCATCAAAACTCGAGTTGGACCGAACGAGCCGTCCAACTCGCCCATTCGGCGAGTTGGACCGAACGACCAGTCCTTTGGATCACCTTTCATTCTCCTTTGAATCCCAATCGAAACACTTTTCGTTTCATCTCAATCGGAGTTTCCTTTGCGATATTACGACAAAAACAAGTAAGACTTGCCGACACTCCTTGGTTTGCCCCTAATCGCCCTCTTGGGCATCCTACTCGACCTTACCTCCATCTTTGCGTTCTCCTTTAAATCATGATCAAAGCATCTTTTGCTTAGTCTCGATTGGAATTACCTTTGGAATTTTACGATAAAAAATGCAAAGACTTGTTTCCTCGTACGAATTCAAATTGATCGTATAAAAACGGCCAACATTAACTTAACACCTTAGTCACGTCAACTATATCAGTAATTTGAACCTTTTTATGAAAATTGACATCGTATCTAAGGTACCCTTTCAAATAAATCGTTAAAACGTTTAAGTCGAAGAACGGCCCTAATAGGTGTAAAACACGACTAAAAGCCCACTTACGATTATTGACGAAATAGAGCCCAATGATATTTTGACGGTCTATCTTTTATTTCCGGGAGAAGATAAAAGTAAAGTTCGGAAGATAAATGTTAAGTTTCAAAGGATAAACACCAATACCGAAAAATATGGATCGAACCAAAACCGCAAGACAGGTTCGAGTCTAAACGCGGGCAAGAAGAACTGATATTTTTACTTTTCTTAAGGGGCGTACAGACACAAGAAGTGGAAGGGGAAACGAGCAGGCAAAATGGAGAAGAGGTGAACCCAAACCTTCGAGAAAACTAAGGTATGTCTGACTTGGAAGTTTTTGAAATCAGACTTGGAATTTCGTTGGAAGGTACTAAGAAATAAAAACGCTTCAAAGATCGCCATAAAACTTTATGGAACTAAGAATCTAGGAGAATATTCCAGCGAGCTAGGTCTTAGGCATTTTCATGTCTCGATCTATTGTTCTGTGACTGTTCAGGCATATCTTGCAAACCAATCTAAACTCTTGGAAAACCGAGAAACGACCGCCACACATACTCAGCTCGCTTCCTATAGAAAGAAAGAACTAGAAACGCGAACGCCGTCTTAAAACCGACTTGTTCCTAGAAATTTTCTTTAAAACCAACATATTCCTAGTTGTCAACCCAAAATTCACCAAGACACAATCCTAGGGTCATCTTTAAACCGACCTAGATTGTCGATCATCCCAATCTTCGAAAGAAACAACGTACACAACCCTTCAAAATATCGGTTCAGCCATTTTCTTTCGTAAAAAAAGGGAGGGAGTCGATACGTATACTATACTCATATACCCCCATACTTAAAAATTTATTTTGTTTTGGCATCAAGAAAACGCTTTCGACAAAGCAAATTATCACAGTAGTAGACAGAAAATCATTTATGCAATGCGATTTCTCATAAAACCGATCATTTATTACTTTCGTATAACTATAACATTTTATACGGAAGAGACTAAGGGGACACAAGATCGGGGTCATGAAAAACGACTTCGCAATGCAGAAAAGAGAATGAGGAAAACACATTCCTCATTCGCAAATATCACGAGTAATTTGCGAGAGAGTGACATGAGGGTTTTTATGTATTTTAGTGCAAACTCTATCAATTAACCCTACGAACTACTCTTGCCAAGAGATGTCAAATTGTAATATTTAGGGATCAAATCCACAGGGAGCGTGGGGACACAATAAACTCAATACAGTCGCGATTAAGCTAGGCAAATAGATTAATAAGCAGTAAATGACTACAGCAGATAATTGATTGATTTATAAGTAAACAAAAATAATAAATAGCTAGATCTAGGGTTTCAGGCAAGTGGATTATAGAGGATAGAAGCTAAGGGTATTAATCAAAGAACTCGATAGATAATGTAAAAGACGACCAGTTCTTATTGCGAGTCTAATTTATTGACTAAGTACGATGTCTCAGCTCTCCCTTGTTGAAACGGAATGAATGTCGATCGATGGGAATAATCCTTCATCGATCGATGGTCTCTTGAGTCGAGCTTTATGACCTAATTTGATAAGTTCACTAAATTAACTAAATCAACTCTCGTTTGTTCCTAGCAACCAAGCTCAACAGGATTAATTCTGGTAGTAGACCATGCTCTCGCTTGCACCTAACTATCCTATGATCAGGGTTCTAGTTAGCAACTCTAGAACACAAGCAATAAGCACAATTCAATTGATATATCTAATAATCACCCTAGCAATTCTATTGTTTGGCTAATCAATCAACACCATTAGTAAACCCTAAACCTAACAAGAGATATACTCAGACATGACTTTTGTTAGATAAATCATAGATGAATAGAATAGAAATCAAATAAAGAACAAACTGAGTTCCAGGAGGAATCTTAAGGAGTTTCTCCCTTCTCTCCTAACCCTGGCACAATAGATAGAATAAAGCTTGGTGTCTAAACAATGGCATTGAAACATATAATTAGGGTTTTAGGTCGTCCATGGGTATTTTGGTAATTTGTGATGGCTTCTGGGCTTAAGTCGGCCATAAAACAAGTCGGTCCTGTCTTTTGGGATCGACGTCGAACGGCACCAAGTCTGTGCCGTCGATCGACACTCATTCATCTTCTCGACAGCTTCCTCTCGAGAGGCAGACAGACCACTCTTCAGTAAATCAGGCATAACTTTAGATCTAACCGTCTGATGGATCTCAAACTTTCTAAGCAAGTGTGATATAGCGGCATGATGATTAACTTTGGTATCTCTAGTAATTTGTGCAAACAACCTTCTAAGAATGGTGCTAAAGTGTGGTTAGTCAATAATAAATCTTGATCATAGTGTTCTTCTTGACTCAATAAAACTTTTTGAAAACTTATATATATATATAGTAAATAAGACTCAAAAAAATGAAATAGCATCAACGAACCTCCCCCAGACTTAATTTACACTGCCCCCAGTGTAATCCGTCCCGGATTGGTTAGAATAAAATATCATAAGTAAATTTCTTCAGAGAGAAACTTGATACCAGACTCTGTAAAAGAGTGTCGATCGATGGCATATGGATGGTATCGACCAATGGTCATGATACCTGGGTGATCGATGTTTATTCTTCAGTGTCGATCGATTTTACACCTGGAAATTTCAACTCTGTTCTTTTTATATTTTTTTCCACAATTGAAAATATTACTCAAAATAGAACACAATATTAGTAATACCTCCCCCAAACTTAAAAAAACACTAACACCAGTGTTATACAGTCTTAGATTGGTGAAGAAAATAAATCATAAGGACCAAACTTTAACAAGTAAAAATTATATACATGATTGTTGATGGTGATTGTTGAATGACACAGTTAACTGGCGATCAATCGATACTCGGGTTACTCCGTCGATCGACAGTGATCAAGTGTCGGTCGATGCTCTATGCAGACTATCTTCCTTAGATCCTTTTTTTAACTGAAATAAAGCAAAAACTAAAAAAGTCAGTAATAAATGAAAGTAAAATAAAATTTAAAACTTACTAAACAGCGGGTTACCTCTCACTCAGCACTTGGTTATAGTCTTTTGCTTGACGTTTTGGAGTTCAGATTCAGTTCTGATGAGATTGGGGACTTGCTCCAAAACAATTCCCAATATCCGATATCTTCAGCTTCATCACCCTTTTTGTGAAAGCATCCATTGACTTTTCTCCTTTGTCTATCATCTCAGCAATAAGGAGTGCTCGAAGCTTTGCAAATGGCTGCGAGAATTAATGACAATTCTGAAGCACCCTTGGTTCTTTTCCTCTTCTTCCAGTTCCTCTTCGTCTTCTCCTTCTTCTTTCTGCTCCTTCCCCCATACTTGTCTGATATCGTGGTGTCTCCATCGAAGATATTATGAAATACTTCAAACTTATTCTGCTATGATCTGTGATGATTGTCAATCGACGCTCTAGTGTTGATATCGATCGATGCTCCAATAGTGGCGTCGATCGATTAACCAATGATGGTGTCGATCGATGCTGCGACCGATGGTCCTTGGTCAACGTCACCTTCATACTTCAATACTCTCAGAGAAACTACTGAATAAAGAGGATCATCAATTACCTCATCGTAGGTATCCATATGCACACTTCCATATGGTGGAATAGGAGATTCAACTTCAAATACAACGCTTGGAACCACAATCTTCACAGGATCATGTATCCTCTTCACTCTTTTGTGAAAGCCATCAGCTTCTTCTGTGTACATAGGTGGTCTCTGATGTTTCGGGACAGCAAGATGTGAGGTTTTGGACACATGCATTCTCTCCTCAATTAGTCATGGTTCAATCATGTAACGTGGCTGTTCGTCCAACAAGGAGTGTCTATCGATGTCGGATGGGCAGTGTCGATCGATATCATCCGGTGGGTGTCGATCGATATCATCCGGTGGGTGTCGATCTATATCATTAGGTGAGTGTCGATCGATGTTAGCCTTTGGTGAAGTCTCTAGATCTTTTCCCGAAGTATGCTGATCACCATCAAGCTTCATCTCCAACTCCTGATCCATATCTTCAAGCTTTTCCTCCAGCTCTAAGAAGTCTTACACATTGACTTTCCTACTCGAATCCAAATACCCAAGTTGTTCTATATTCTCTACCTCTAAAATATCTCGCATGATAAAAACTTGATACATCAGTGCTCTCTAGCGTCGAGTCTGCAATTTACTGAAGAAAACTCGTTCTTTCATGGATGTCGAGTGGTGTCGATCGATAGCCGTGGTTAGTGTTGATCGATTCTGAGGTCTTAGGGTCGATCGACGTTTGGATCTTAGTGTCGATCGACGCCGAGGTCGGATCGATAATATCAGCTTCTTCTGCTCTGCTCGGCTTAGATCCACAAAACTTAATACCCATTGCTATGTACTTGAGAAGCTTTCGTGGAATCTTGTCTTCTTTCGTAATTTGCCAAATTTCAAGGATCTTGTCCCACTTATCGTTAATCTTTTTTTTCTCGAGCTACTGCAGCTTCATCGAGAAATTCATACAGGAATGCTCTTTCAATATCATCCCAGTGAGTCAGAGATAGTGGTTCCAGTCGACTAAACCAGCTAAATGGATTCCCAGAGATATAATAGGGGAATATCTTGCAGAGCATGTGTTATTCAGACACTTCATGAGGAAGATCTTGCAGAGTATTTGGTATTCAGACTAGATTCACAAGTTCTTCGATATATTTCTTCGGATCTTCATGAGATAAACCCTGAAAAGAGTTATGAGCGGCCCAATCATACCATTCACGGCTCATCTGGAAGTCATTTATCTCAGCAACATCAATGACATCAGGTATCACCGCTCCTTGTGCATTAATCAGTTGTCCTATACTGTTGCGAGGGTGACGTTCTTCGTCTCGTAAGGTCCCATTCTCATCAGCCTTAAGTATAAGAACTTCAATTACCTCTGTCTTCTCACGAGTAGTATCGATCGACGGGGAAGTGTGGGTGTTAATCGATGTCATGATGTTAGTATATCGATCGACAGTGAAGTATTGGTGTCGATCGATGCTCGCTTCTCTTTGCTAGTGATCACTGCTTGGAGGGTGTCGACTGCCCTCGTAGACTTATGGATCGTGCGCGAATCTGCAGGTTCCTTTTTTGAAAAACCCAAAAATTCTCTCCTCATTGCTTCCTGGTACTAGTATGTACCTGAAACACAAGAAAATATTTTTATGTAAGTAAACTAATGTTGAAAATACCTAGACTAAATCAAACAATTGAGTCTAATCGAGAATCCTTGCTCCCCGGCAACGACACCAAATTTGTCAGGAGGGTTTTTATGTATTTCAATGCAAACACTATCAAATTAACCCTACGAACTACTCTTTCCAAGAGAGGTCAAATTGTAGTATTTAGGGATCGAATCCACAGGAGCGTGGGCACACAATAAACTCAGTACATTCGCGATTAAGCTATGCAAATATATTGATAAGCAGTAAATGACAATAGCAGATAATTGATTGATTGGTAAGTAAACAATTATAATAAATAACTAGATCTAGGGTTTCAGGCAAGTGGATTATAGATGATAGAAGCTAAGGGTATTAATCAGAGAACTCTGTACCTAATGCAAAAGACGACCAAATCTTGTTGCGAGTCTAATCTATTGACTAACTCCGATGTCTCAGCTCTCGCTTGTTGACACAGAATGACCGTCGATTAATGGCAATGATCCTGCGTTGATCGATGGTCTCTTGAGTCAAACTTTATGACCTAATTCGATAAGTTCACTAAATTAACTAAATCAACCCTCGTTTGTTTCTAACAACCTAGCTCAACAAGATTAATTCTGGTAGTTGACAATGTTCTCACTTGCGCCTAACTATCCTATGATCAAGGTTCTAGTTAGCTACTCTAGAACACAAGCAATAAACACAATTCTATTGATAAATCTAATAATAAATCCAATAATCACCCTAGCAATTATATTGTTTGGCTAATCCATCAATACCATTAATAAACCCTAAACCTAACAAGAGATCTACTCATATATGATTTTTTTCACATAAATCATAGATGAATTGAACAGATATAAAATAGAAATCAAATAACAATAGATAGAATAAAGCTTGGTGCCCAAACAATGGCACAAAAACATATAAATAGGGTTTTGGGTCGTCCATGAGTATTTTGGTAATTTGTGATGGCTTCTGGGCTTACGTCGGCCATAAAAAAAGTCGGGCCTGTCTTCTAGGATCACCTTCAATCAACACCAAGGATGTGCAGTTGATCGACACTCATTCATCTTCTCGACAGCTTCCTCTCGCGAGGCAGACAGACCACTCTTCAGTAAATTGGGAATAACTTTATATCGAACTGTCCGATGGACCTAAAACTGGTGGCATTGGAAAAATAAATCAAAGCTCTATCGTCTGTCAAAATTTCAGCTCAATCCCACCGTGTAAAGTTCTCCATCCATAGCTAAACATCTGACCCATCTGCGCAGTTTTGCATCTCTAAAAGCTCTAGAATCACCAAAGTTCTCCAGAACGTTCCTGAACCTTAAAATACTCTAAAACATATTCCAAATACATATAAATAGACTCTAAATAGGGCTGATATCATAGCACAATAGTGGTAAATATCAGGCTCTATCAGAGACATTCTCAATTTACTTCAATGGTATTCACTCCTCGTAAAACTTACGCGAAACATCCTTCGTATAGCCACACAAGGTTATGTGAAGAAACTTTCGGAAACGAACATAGCAAATTTTAGGGAGAAGTGTTTTGGACGATTTACGTATAGCTAAAAACAAAGTCTTATGACTCATCTCTCAACGAAAAAACTAAACTTTATCTCTTCGCACTACGATCATATAGATCCAATTCTTTAGCGATGCGGCTTGTTGGATTATGCCTCCCATATCCCTTGGTTCTGTTCGAGCAGGCAATCATCCCGCACGGGTTCTTTATCGAGTCTCTTAGGTTTTGTTTTCATCATACAAAAACAAAACAATTTTTGTACGACTATTGGAAACATTATACGAAACATTCATCGTATAACGGATACCTAAAGTGGAATATCGTTTCTAACACCATTGGCCTTCTTAGCATGGAAAATTCTGACTTGGCCAATCAATCTCGACAAACGCTCTTTGGCGCTCGGCCAATTACGCCTTCCGATAAAAGTCTGAACCAAAATTTGGCAACCTCTTTGGGACAATTCTAAACTAACATGACCTTAATGTTAACACGAACGTGCCATGGTTTAATCCGTGACCAGAAACGTCCTCGGCTATGCGGCTGAACACATCCTTCAGACCGAGCGAAAAAATTCGAGCGACCACTGCTCCATCCAGTCACTTAACGGCAAAATGACAATCCACTATTAGTCTAGAAACGCCAAGTGAAAATAATTATCGTATAACCCAGAATCGGAAATCATATGATAAATTCTTAATATCGAAACTTAGTTGTAAACACCAAACGGTTAACGGTAAAATTAAACTTGTCGACAACCGACCAAGTTCAATATGTTCCGCAGTTTACTCTAAGCCCACAACATTTTACAAGTAAAACGTGACACATAAGGAAAAAATTGTAACGAGGCTCCTAAAGCTATATGAGACATCTTTAACTATACACGAAATAAATATCGGGTGGCCGACTCTTTACAAAGCACAGTGAAGCAAGTCGCACATTCTCAGGGTTAAATTTACGCAACCCATTGGTCCTAATTCCTCACTAACAAATCAAACAAATTAACATCCGGACAGGACAACAGTTTTGGCTGTGAACATCCGCAAACAAAACAAAACATTTCTCTGCCGTAAGGTTAAAACAAAACGCTTGCGATGCCACACATCTTTGATCCCGTGAATATTTCAAGCACGAAATGCGGCATACAAAAAAAAACTCGACCTTCACCACAGTGAGACGCCGCTGACGCTCGAAGAACTGTTTTTCGTCAAAACTTTCCGAAACAAAATGCTCACCTTAAAAACAGTCCATCCGCCACTATAAAACACACACACACACACACTCTCAAACACGTGTATTTCGCGAAAGCTTAAAAACCGTAATATCTACCAATAAGTTTGTTACTGATCACAACGAACTCTCAAAGTCCTAAATAGACTAAGTTATCTCACAAGGTTACCGACACAAGTGTGTTTATTGATCTAGCAGGGTATAAATATTCTAAACAATTAACTGTCAAATTAACCCTTAATCCTAACACACAAAACAATACTCTTGCCAAGAGAGATCAGGTGTAGTACTTAGGGATCGAATCCACAGAGAACAATGACACAAAATAGATTTCTTATTTCTATAGATTAAGCTAGGTGATTATATATATTGGTAACATGTATCGGTCCAAGGAAATATTCCTTATTGGAAGGTGTAGATGCAATATGGAAATATGCTAAGAGAATAAATATGGAAATATGATAATAGACTAACTAGATGCAAACGTAAATATGCTAGATATAGGGTTTTCACGCTAAATAAATTATAGGGAATAAGAAGCACAAATATGTGAATATTCTAGAACTCAAATATTAACTATTCTAACCCTTTTAACTCCAACCCTCGTATGCGAGCAAAAGGAAAGACCATCGATCGACGACTGAGGCCTGATTTCGATCGATGGTGAAATCAGAAGGAAGTGTGAACGAGATTTGATATGTTCACCAAGCTAATTAAACCAGCTCTTGCATGCGCCTAACAACCTAGTTCAATGGAGTATATTCTGGCACAGAACCTACTCTCGTAGTTGTCCATGTCCTACTTTCGAGATCTTTGTTAGCTACTCTAGAATGCAAGCATTAAGCACAACTCAATTGATGGATATTAACTTAACCTAGAAATCCTACTTTTTGGCTAATCAAGGATTGATATCATTCAACCCTAAATCTAGTTGGTAACTAATTAGACATAATGAAAGTAAGAATAATAATCTGAATATAATGCATAGATAAAATATTGGGCTTCCAATACAAATCTCCCTATGGAGTTATGAATCTTCTCCCCAAAATAAATCCTAAAACTATAATGTAGTGCTGGTGCACACACACGCACTTGTCTCCCATACACTTGCAACCTACTCTGGTGTCATACATAGAATATAAATATAAAACCCTAAAAGTCTAGGTCAAAACTCGTCCAGGAGTAATCTTGTGTCATGTCTCTAACTTGGGCTTGAAATCGGCTGTCTGTGAATTGGTCATCGATCGATGTCATATGTGCGGCATCGATTAATCTTGGTCATGTAATGT
Source organism: Moricandia moricandioides (assembly GCA_905132885.1). Classification (NCBI taxonomy): domain Eukaryota; kingdom Viridiplantae; phylum Streptophyta; class Magnoliopsida; order Brassicales; family Brassicaceae; genus Moricandia; species Moricandia moricandioides. Next base: position 174,554 of record CAJHQQ010000019.1, read on the forward strand.
CAGTCGACGCCAAGGTTGTGTCGTCGATCGACGACAGTCTTGTACTTTGACTCTCACAATGATCAGCTATGGATTATTCTCCTCTATATGCTCTAAATGCTCCAAGTATCGCCATATATATCCAAAACGTACGTTGACCTGTAAAGACCTTAAAACATAGCCTAGACACACATAATGGACCCTAAATAGAGCCTATTACATGGCCTGAAACTGGTAATAAATAGGCTATGTCAACTCCCCCAGACTTAACATTTTGCTTGTCCTCAAGCAAACAAGCCTGCGAAAGAGGTTTTGAAAAGCGAAGACTCACATAATATATAAGTATAGCTTTCATCTTACTCTATTGCAACCACATCCTATCAAGTCAATCACCAGAGAAACTTTATATACCCTATCCTAGTATAGCAACCAAATCCATTCTACCAACAACTTAGCGAATACTAGTTTGACTCCCCCCTCTACTGATTTCATTTATTTGCATAAAATAAAAGTGCAGGCTTTACCTTGGGAGCATCGATCAAAGGATATATGGACTCTTACCTCTGCAAGTATCTGAACACACAGGTAGTCTTCTCTGATTCCTTTCCTCTCTCTCTCTTCTCACTTCTTCTCAGTCAATGTCTCCCTTCTTTTGAGGGTATCATTTTATTTTTTTAATTGATTGAGATATTTTGATAGGCTTCCATTAATCAAGCCCTAATGGTTTTTGCCACCATATTCTATTCACTTCTTTTCAATGATCAGCTACAGATTATTCTTCTCTAAATGCTCTACAAGCTCCAAGTATCTCCATATATCTCCACAACGTAGCTGGACCTGTAAAGACCATAAAACATAGCCTAGACACACATAATATACCCTAAATAGAGCCTATAGCATGAACTGAAACTGGTAATAAATAGGCTATATCAATAGCTCTCGTACATCCGACACAAGGATAATAGCGCTATAAAAGAAATCAAGAATTTTTGGTTAGCTCTTTCGAGAGACTTAAAAATTGTCCTCGAAGAGATGCTCGATTCCGAACATACGAGTCATATAAGCCAAGAACCTATCGCGGACTTTAAAGCGGTACAGAATCAGGTTAAAATCACAACACGCAAAACGAAACCGATTAGTCATCGCACAACCTTAACCGAGAGTAAACTTAGGTCTTGCCCAAAACGCAACACACTGGTCTCTAACGTCTCAAGGCATGAATGTCGAAACATACGAGATCCTGAAAGCATGCCTCTTTGTTCACATCTAAACGCTCACGAAATTTTTCCGCACATCTCGAACGAGAAACAAATAGAACGATCTACAAAGAAGAGTTAGGTTATGAGATGACAACTTATAATCTTCCCTCTACACGAAACTACTCGACACACTCTTAAAATCTTAAATCCTTTCAATAAAAAGATAGTTCAAAGCCATCTAAGGCAGGGATTCAAAGCCATATACGGCCAGTCCCGATATTAAAAACGGCCACATAAGGCCTAAGTATAAACATAAAATGACCACACGTGGCCCAATACAACTAAGCATAAAACGGCCACGCATGGTCACAAATAGACATAAACCAGAGAACATAATCTAGATCCTCCAAGGTTCCAATACGAAGTTTCCCAACAACAAACAACCAAACGTGTCTGCAGATTGATTCACCTTGACCCCTTCATCGGTAACCTCGGTCGCAGTCTCCTCCGTATCGGGAGAAACTGGGATGGGATCCCAGTATCCCAACACCTTCTCCTCGAGAGGAGGGACCAGAGTCTCGACACCTTCACACTCATCCATGTAGGAGGTCATCTTGTCCATCTCGGTCTGGAAAATGTAGTCGCTGGCCGTTGTCCGCGACAAGGCACGAAAGGTACCTTGTTACAGGCAAGAATTTTTACTATTCATCCTCGGAATTTCAAAGAATGATACTGTCTAACTTGCACAACCAGATCAACCTCCCGTTAGAGCCTCACAATGAAATCAAGGCCTCAAGTCCTTAGAAAATGTTTCTTCCAAGGTTTTGTCTCACGAAAGTTTTCAAAGAACGACCAAGCCACAAGGAGCAAGTCATCATACGGCGAGTCCAACATGTAACGTATGGGTCACCACATGATGATCCCCAAATACAACGTACGGGTTGCCATATGGCGACCCACTTTCACAGAACACTGGTCGTCATATGGCAACATGGACCCAGCAAGAACGGGTCACCATTTGGCGACCTGCACACGCAAGGTACGGGTCGCCAAATGACGACCCGAACCCCTACAATCTGGGTCGCCATATGGCGACCCAATCTCACCAAACCTAGTTCACCATATGGCGACCTGAACTTTCAAAGACTGGGTCACCATATGGATACATGTGTATCTCCTTTGTATTCCTCTTCGAGTCGAGATTGAAATGTTTTTAGTTTCGTCTCAATCAAAGTTTTCGTTGATATTTTATGACTAAAACAATAAGAGTCGCCAATTAAACCTTGGGTCGCCAAATACAGCTACCAGGTCGCCATATGGCGAGTGAGACCACACCCCTTGGCTTCTATCTCGAATATAGATCGAAATACTCTTCGTTTCGTATCAATCGAAGTTACCATTGGAACTTTACGATATAAACTACAAAGACTCATTTTCCCGAATGAAGTTCATGGTTATCGTATAAACGACAACGGTTAACTCAACAACACAGTTGTCTAAACTATACGAGAAGTGTGAACTTCCTAAATAAAGCGACGTCGTATCGTTTAATGTTCTTTCGAAGAAATCGTAAAAACCTTTAAGTCAAAATACGGCCCAAAGACACCTAGAACGTGGCTAAATACCACTTGCGATTTCATACGAAATTGAGCCCAGCAATGTTATGACGGTGTATATTTACTCGCAGAAGAAGAGAAATCTCGCAAAATCAAAAGATAAATGTTAAGTTTTTAAGATAATTATGAAGATCAAGATAAAAAGGAATATTTCCGCGAAGTGATAAACTCGACCAAGGGGCTAAAAAGGAAAGGGGAACCGACCCAGAAGGCATATATAAGGGGAGCTGAAGCTAAAGGCACATGGATTCGAAGATTGAGACCTGGAGAAGCTCTGTTAGGTAATAAGAACTTAGAACTTAGGTGGCTAGATGGGGAGAGTTATACTCAAACGTTTGTCCATCTTTGTTCGACGATTCTGATTTCCTTAGACTCTAAAACTCATTGCATTTAGAAACCCTAAGATTTATTCTCGACAAGCTTGGTTTCTATGACTGGCACTCGATTACCAGATGAACTTGCTCCGAAAGTTCGATCTCTTGGTCCACTCTTTTAATTGAACTACGTCCGACTTGATCCTCGAAAGGGGTACGTAGGCAGCCTTTCTTAAGGTCCAGTCCCAAATCCTTCAAACCTTCTTCATCTTTTCCGTCTATTGCTAAGCGAGTTGAAGCGACATAGGTTTCTCTCGACATAGGTGGTAGAGCTAGCAAACTTAGTCTCATTTTTCTGCTTGTGTTATATGAATTTCTTTGTGGTCACGTTTCCATACAAGCTTCATGTACGCTTTTGTCTCTGGAGCGATCGTACGAGAAGTCCAAATAAAGGTCTATTGTTTTCTAAATTCGTTTTGTTATCTTTTCATGTTTTCCAAGTCCACTCGATTACTTGTCATTGGCTCTCGCCGAGAATCCTAGACCTCAGGAAAAGTTAGGGTTTCTTCACTTTCCTTAATTTACGGAAATCGATTGTGTGAATTTCTGTTTCCACTATACATATTTATACAAAAAGGAACAACTGAATGCTTAAACTTAAAGCTAACACACGTCAGTTTACTTGTGCCATTTTGCTTATGGGGCGGAGTAAAACCATGAGCTAAAACCAGTAGTGAAAACTGTGGCAACCTCTTGTTTCACACAAAAATAACTCAGCAGCTTTCCACCTTCTAAAGTAAGCATAAAGAGCTTAGCTTATTATTTCTTTGACTTTTCTTCACTTGCTTGTTACGAGCTTGTATACTTGGCTACTTCTCCTTATTGGATCAGTATTGAGCATGTTCTTCTCATGGCCTCTCTTCATGCTTGATGGAATTTCATTCCTTATAAGGATTGAGCTTCACTTCTCCATAAGCATATTGGGCTGCTGGTTCTTCTTTAATCAACTAGGTGGGCTGGTCTTCTTCTTGGTTCATCATGCTATTGGACTCTTCTTCGTGGAGAACTTGTGTAGAAACCCTTATTCGGCTACACAGTAATCTTCTCATGCACCTACTGCATTCTTCTTCTTCTTCTCTTAAGCATGAATGATTGTTACACTTAAATGGATCCCTGAAAGTCTCCATTTTCGTCTTCACTCTACTCCATAAAGTGATGATAGCTTTGATGCCCCAAAGCTCTCCTTCACATTCATAATAGGCGATTTACTCCACACATTCACTCTTGTGCTCTTCTTGCTTGTTCTGTTTGGAATGTAGATAGTAGCTTGTCTCACTCAAGCTCCTACATTACATCACATGAAGACCTTCTCCCCCCCCCCCCCCCCGCCACTCGGTTCAGCTCTTCTTGGTGTTCTCATTTCAACACTCCTCCTCAAGATAGATTGTATATGAATATGAAAGTCTATCTTGCACAATGAGAACACTTTTGCTCATCTATGGACTTCCTTTCCTTGTGAATCAGTTCAACTACCACTTTGATTTTTCCTTTTTGCTTTCTCCATCTAGCTGTCTTTCAGAGGTTTTTTCGGTTTGCCTTTTGTGGTCAGCGTGAGTATAATACGGCCATCTTGGGTCACTGTCGGTACACCTATTTTGGGTCAGCCATCTTACAGTAGAGCTCTGTGTGCAATGACTAGCTAGTTTGGATTGCACCAGTTGGTTAGTCTCCATGGTTGGTCCTCATGATTTACATTGTAACAGCCTCCCACAAGATTGGTCGAGATATAGAACGAAAGCCACTCTTGAAATGGGAATCATGAGCGTACATATCTTCTTCTTTTGTGTGAGCTTCTGTTTTTTTTTTTTTGGTTTGTTGAAGTAGCGCCAATAGCACTTCCATCTCCTCCATGGAATAGCTTGTGTATGTACTGACGTTTTTAACAACTTGGATTCACCTTGTTTCTTCATTTGCTTGAACCACATCTGATGGGAGCTCCATTGAAATCCTCACCTCATTGGTTTCAGCTTCATGAGAGCTTCAGATGTTATCCCGAAAACACAAGGCTGCTTAAAACATACTACACATGAGTTTATAAAAAAACCATCTCTTCTTGAGATAGACAAAGAGATATCTATCACCAATAAGATAAGAGATCCCATTCTTGACACCATGTAAAACTTACTTCTCCTCCTGAGACGTTTCACATACGTTTTTCATTAGAAAACCGCCATCATTTTTAGAAACACCTTTGTTCTTCGTGTATCTCCTGGTCTGTTGGTAACACAATTGGCTAACCTCCATAGCCACAACTACTTGAGATAAAGGCATATCACAGACGTCTTTGTTAATCCACCTCTTAAATGTATGACATCCTTTTCTCAACACCCAGGAAAACACTTCTGATGTGTAGGCAGGTAGTCACCAGTGAGACAATGAACAACTTTTTGTTTGGACCAGTTCTGGAACATCTTCAAAAGTGATCTCGAAAGGCTGTCTTCAACAGCTTCTTAATATATGGGAAGGCGCCTCTTGCTTGCAATGATACTAAACTGCAGCTCCTTGACATCTGGACCATCACGGTCTTCTAAGACTGCATCTTCAGCAGCTCAACAACTCCAGTTCTCCAATAGTTCTCTGAAAACCTTGAAGACTGAACATCATGTTTTTTCCTTAGGCGTGCCACTGCTCTTCCATTAGTAACAAGAATTTTGAAAATTGTTTGAAAAGAGTTCTTGCTCTATTTTTTTTGTTTTGATTTTGTGGAAGCTTTTGGTTCAGGCATAACAGTGCTCTGATACCATGTTGAAATTTAAGAATTTGTAACCCCAAACTTTTTTGGTGAAACTCTGATCATATGGGGGAAGAATCTCAATAGCTTTCTTAGTTTTCAATCATCACAACACATACATATTTAAAAAGAAAGGAACAACTGAATGCTTAAACTTAATGCTAATGCAAGTCAGTTTACTTGTGCCATCTTGCTTCTGGAGCAGAGTAAAACCATGAGCTAAAACTAGTAGTGAAAACCGTGGCCACCTCTTGCTTCATTCAAAAATATCTCAGCAGTTTTCCATCTTTAGAAGTAAGCATAATGAGCTTAGCCTACTAATTGATTTTTCTTCACCTGCTTGCCACCAGCTTGTATGCTTGGCTAATTTTCCTTATTGAATCAGTATTGGGCCTGTTCTTCTCATGGCTTCTCTTCATGTTTGATGGAATTTCATTCCTTATAAGGATTGGGCTTCACTTCTCCATAAGCATATTGGGCTGCTGGTTCTTATTTAATCTGCTAGGTGGGCTGGTCTTCTTCTTGGTTCTTCATGCTATTGGACTCTTCTTCTTGGAGAACTTGTGTAGACAACCTTATTGGGATACAAAGCAATCTTCTCATGCACCTGCTTCATTCTTCTTCTTCTCTGTAGCATGAAATTTGTCACACTCAAATGGATCCCTGAAGGTCTCCATTTTCGTCCTCACTCTGCTCCATAAAGTGATGATAGCTTTGCTACCCCAAAGCTCTCCTTCACATTCATAATAGGTGCTTTACTCCACACATTCACTCTTGTGCTCTTCTTCCTTGTTCTCTTTGAAGTCTATATAGTAGCTTGTCCCACTCAAGCTCTTACATTACATCACATGAAGAGCTTCTCCTCCTGCCACTCGGTTCAGCTCTTCTTGGTGTTATCATTTCAACAAATTCGACTTGGAAAATTTTGGAGAACCTTTTGAAAATTCTAAAGTAAAATTTCATGTTTACAAATTATTTTCCCATGAGAACTATTGTATGACAGCATATGTCTCTTTTAAACTGTTTATCCCTGAATTTAAAAGTGTAAGATTTATTTTTCAACAAATCATCCATATTTGATAGTTGAGCTGTCATAGAAACAATATTGTTTGCGGTGAACCAAGCTTGACTCTCTCCCTCCACGAATCGGAGCAGTTCAAGTGGATCCCTATCAATATCTCTGAAGAGTTTACCGTTCTGGGCTTTCCAAAAATACAAGATTATATATGGGTATGAGTCTCTATCCATCTTTGGGTTCTCAACTTTGTTCTTTCTCTAAAAAATAATAATCTGTTATTGCATAAATAATTGGGTATGAGAAGATGTCTGACTTGACAGTGTTTTCAATAGAGACCATTCCTGCAAGGACGGTGGGCACTGAAAAATGTTATGGTTGGCTGATTCATCTACTTCAGCGCATCTACGACAGTAGTTTTCACGTTGCATATGACGATGTGTCAAGTAGCATGTTACCGATATAGGGTCGGTTATCAATTTTCAAATAAGATGATACATTTTTTGGGTATCTTTATTTTCCAAGCAAAAGACTAAAACTTGGTGATACTAGACGCTATGTAATCTTCCTCCACTTCATTTGATGTGGGTCTGTTGAATGCACACGTCCTTCGCACCAACCTGTTTCCTTCAACCAGTGTCCATCAATTTGCACTTCTGATTCACTTGTATAGCTTCAGATCCATGAATTATCTGTCATTTTACCATATAAATCGACTTCAAATTCAGACATTAATAATAACAATATTATTTAAAACCTAAACCACAATGTTACCCGGCTTGATGGAGACTTCTCAGTAGTATCTGTTGATGTTGTTGCTCCTGATTTTTGACCTTTCTGTAGACTTGTTGCAGTAGGATACTTAGAACCGAGAGATGTAACTTCTAGAACAGTTTCTCTTGTTTCTTCTGGTCGGTTTTAGAAGACAACTCTGCGAGCAGGCCATGATATAAAACTCCTTAAGCAGTCCTCAAGGTATGCCTCATCCGACGTAGGCCTCCATAAAAATATTTCAGGCTCAAGTATCACATCCAGAAAGACATTAAATTCTTTTGGCTTGAGGGGAATTCCATTAACCAATTCTTTTGGTTCTTGTGTCTGCCAACGTCCTTTACCAACAACTACACTATCATTGGATAAATCCAGTAGTTTGCATTTGTTGAGAGAATTTGTTCTTGATCCCTGTCACAGACATTGAGAAAACTATATCATCAAATGCCAAATCAATATTCTTAGGTCTAACGTTAACTAATAAGAGAAGAGAACAAAAAAAATAAACAAGTGGTGCATTGTCTTCTGGTTGGAGGCCATGACCTAGTTCAACACATTTATTCTTAGACCATGCAATAATATGGCCAACAGCTTCCTTAATCGTGCATAATTTTCTCGCAGGTCTCCAGAGGTAAGCTTCTGGTTCAGTATCAGAATCAACCAAGACTTTAACATCCGTAGGCCTAATGAACTGTCATTCACTATATCATCTAGGCTGGAAGAGAATACGCCCCTAACCAAAGTTTCCATATTCATCAGCCCAATCAATAATAAGACACCTCTTAAGTGATTTTTTGTTCACACTCTGTTACATGATCAAGATTTAAAATGTGACATTGTAAAATTATAAAGAAATGATTGATCTAATATTAATGACTTACCCTTGCAGCCGAGTTTTCACCCACTTCATTTTCTTCTCCGACTTGGTTTTTCACTTTGGCAAATTCTGCTATTAACTTATTAACCGTTTCATGTAGTTCAATTTGTTTCTCTTGCATTTCAGACATAGCCTTGTTCTTAAATTGGAAGCAAGCTAATTTGGTTTAACTCATATTTCTGCTCATTAATCTCAAATGACCAGGATTATCAGGTCCTAACAGTTGGACGATTGTATCCTTATCTTTATTGTTAGCGCATGATGAATTAGTACCATTAACATGCTCAACTGACTTTTGCTTCACATTAGAAAACAAACGAATAACATTAGCAGTTTCAGATATAGAAAACTCCAAACCAAAATCATGATAAGTAAATATTTGTTTTAAACTCCCAATTTTCTCAGACACATTTGTGTTGATAGAAGTTCCATCTTTTTTCTGGTACGTGACTTGACCCATATTTTAAGCCTTGTCACTCCAGATGGATTTTCAGAACTATTTTTCTAAGAAAGAAGAGGAAAATATTGTCTGTGTTAATATCATTAACTAACCATTTAAAAGTAAGTAACAGTAAGAACGTATACTGACCATCTCTTCTGCAAGTCTAACCATTTCGTTGCGACTGTAAGTGTGAGGAATCTGTTTGCGTCTTCTCTCCTTGTAGCTCTCACTCACAACCTATCATGTGATTGTTAATATGTAATCTACTTTCAAATAAATATCTTACTCAATTCAACAAGCATACCTTGAATTCTTGGCTAGTTTTCAGCTTAATAAATTTGTGCTACTCAACCAGAGTAACATTATTCTGTCTGAGCCTCATCATTTGTTGGTTATTATCCGATTCTTGTGTGTCTAGGCGTGACTTGGATGATCTCCACAAGCTACCATCTGCTTAAGCAATGCATCCCTTTGGTAGTCATCATCTATTTCAAACCTCGCCTGCAATCACATAGAAAACAAATTAGTGTATTTGATTATTGGCATTTACTTGTGGTCACAACATCAAAACTGGTACCTGGACCGATTTCCAGAGCACTGTCTTCACTTTTTCTACAAGTATTTTCCAACTTTTAAGTGTGAAAGGAACTTGTTCCCTTACCAATGGACCTAGATATGAAGACAACTTCACTGAACCATCAGAATAAGGTTCACCCAATAAATTGAAATCAACATGAACTCTGGTATTTGGATATTTGGCTGTCTTTCATCCTTGTTGGTCCACGCTTTTTCTTACGGGAGCTTCCAACTACAGGCTGTTGATGGGTACATAGTTCGACTTCACCTTCAGGATCTTCGGCATTATGCTGCTCTTCTGGCACATCATTTGACTGTGTTTGTTATCCTACATGTTCTTCTGTGCCCGGTACAGGTTCTTCGGTCTCTGGTACATGTTCTTCTGTCTCAGGTACAGATTCTTTAGGTGGTTGTAAAGTACACACGAACTCAACTTCTTCATCTGCATGTACTACTTTCTTTGTTGATTTTTCCCTCTTTTCTTTTGCTTTGGACGTCCCATCTCAGTTTACCTGAAACAAATTATGAAAGGAAGAGTTAACTCTATTCTAAATAATTCAAAAGCAGGCAAAAAGTTAACATAACAAATACTAAACACACATCAAGCACACAACAATCACAGAGTAAAACACAAACAAGCTGACAATGACCAAACACACATAAAGGATTTGCTTCACACATATATTACTTCACAATCAGTTCTGGCATTATCGGCTCGACGGCTTCATCATTGTCAACATCCATGTCATTATTTGTTGGCTAGGGACCAATGTCTGAAGTTCCCTCGTGAACATCTTCCTTACTCTATCTTCTTAAAGGACCTCTCATGATAATATACGAATTGGATGACTCATTTTCCCTAGACTAGAAGACTTGCTTTGCTTGCGATGCTAATATGTACGGGTCACTAGAAAAGGACACTTGACTATGATTCATGTTAACAAGTGTAAAACCATCTCCAATCTTCACTCCATTACCCTTTATTGCCCACTGATATAGCCTATTTATTTCCAGTTTTTGATAATGTTATAGACTCTATTTAGGGTTTGTTATGTGTGTCTAGGCTATGTTTTGTGGTCTTTACAGGTGTAGGTACGTTTTGGAGATATATGAAGATACTTGGAGCTTTTGGAGCATTTGGAGAGGAATAATCCATAGCTTATCATTGAAGAGAATTGAAGTACGAGATTACCATCGATCGACGATAAAACGTAGGTTTCGACAGATGTTACATGACCAAGATCGATCAATGTTGCACATCTACCATCGATCGATGTCCAGTTCACAGACAACCGACTTTCAAGCCCATGTTGGAGATATGACACAACATTACAAGGTTACCCTTGGACAAGTTTGGGCATAGACTTTAGGGTTTTATATTAATACTTTATGCACTGCACCAGAAAAAGGGGGCAAGAGTTTGTGTGTGTGTGCCAGTGTTAGGGTGTTAAGTGTTCTAAGTGTGCTTTGAAACCCCAATATTTTATCTATGCATTTTATTCAGATTACTATTATTACTTTAATTATGTATGATTAGTTATCAACTAGGTTTACGGTTTATGAATGGTACTGATGGATTAGCCAAACAATATAATTGTTAAGGTCATTATTAGATCTATTAATAGAATTGTGTTTATCGCTTGTGTTCTAGAGTAGCAAACTAGAACCCTGATAATAGGATAGTTAAGCGCAAGCGAGAGCACGGTCTTCTATCGGAAACTATTCTGTTGAGCTAGGTTGCTAGAAATAAAAGAGAGTTGATTTAGTCAATCTAGTGAACTTATTGAATTAGGTCATAACCCTTGACTCAAGAAACCATCGATCGACGCAGGATCATTGCCATCGATTGACGGTCATTCTGTGTCAACAAGCGAGAGCTGAGACATTGGACTTAGTCAATAGATTAGGTGCGCATGCGAGAGCTGGTGTATTTTACATTAGATTTCAAGTTCCATAATTAAATATTTTTAACTTCTATCTACTATAATCCACTTGCCTGAAACCTTAGATCAAGCATATTTCCATATTTACATTACTAGCATATTTCCATATTTACATTATTAGTATATTTCCATTGCATATATACCTTTGACTAAGGAATATTTCCTTGACCTGATTACTTGCTACCAATATATATGGTTACCTAGCTTAGCCTTTTGAAATAAGAAATCTATTGTGTGCCATTGCTCTCTATGGATTTGATCCCTAAGTACTACACCTGATCTCTGTTGACAAGAGTATTATTGTTTTGTGTGTTAGGATTAAGGGTTAATTTGACTGTTGTTTGTTTAGGATATTATTACCTTATTAAAACATAAAAACACACCCAAGTCACCCACTGACACCAGAACAGAGGAACATGGAAGACATTCTAATCCATCAAAATGATGTCAGTTACTCAACCATAGTAAGATACCAAATCAACCACTTGTGATGTATCTTTAGCACCAGATCTACAAAATGTGGTAGCCTCATAGAAAACTCTAGAATTATGACTTTTCCTATCAACTAATTCTGTGCGAAACCTCTGCCCATTAACTATAAAGCCTTTATATGACCTTTCAGAACAACGTGTTCCATAAGCTAACCACTCGAGTCTTTCTTCATGTTCTTTAGAATCCAAAGGGACCTACAAAGTAAAAAGCAAGTAAACACCTATACCATAGTACTATAATAAGAGAACTTTGATTTCTCATCACGCACCTGTTTTTTTAGCCAAGATGCAAAATTCTTTGTATGCATACTCCATAAGAATGATGCATCTCGCTGAGATCAGTCATTTGTAACTTGTAAATATTGGAGATGCTCACTAATCAAAAGAAATGAATCAAATTGCCAGTCATAAATATAAACGAGTATATAAAGATCAATTAAAAGGATATAAAACTTAATCTACATAAGGTTCTACGAGAGCCATGTTTTGGATGATTGCAAGATGTGCCATTTGCTTCTCCATTTCAGTGAGAGTAATTGAGGTGCCGGTGGATATTGGACGCCCCTCAAAGATAGAGCTGTTCTCATACTCCATGTTTCTTTCAATTTTATATTCTATATTTGTTGTCTTCTTCAGAAATTCACTACAAAACTTGATACATTCTTCAGCTAGATAAGACTGAGTAATGCACCCCTCTGGTGTTGCAGTATTTGTGAAAAATTCTTTGAGTACTTTCATATACCTGAAAAATGTGAGTAAACATAGATTAGCTAAAGAATACCATTTAAAACAGTCATATATATAGTACCTCTCAAATGGGTACATCTATCTAAAATGGACTGGTCCACCAAGTTGGCTTCCCTTCCTAGATGCACAGTCAAATGGACCATTATATCAAAGAAAATTGGAGGAAAAGATCTTTCAAACAAGCAAAGAGTCTCTAAAATCTCCGCTTCCATAACCAAAAGCTTCTCCATGTCGATCACTCTCCGACAAAACAGATTGAAGAATGCGCATAGCCTTGTAATTGTTATCCTAGGTCCTTTAGGTAACAAACCTATAAGAGCAATCGAAAGTAGGTTCTGCATTAAGACATGATAGTCATGTGATTTCAGACCTGTGCCTTTACAGTCATCTAGTGAAACACCTCTAGATATGTTTGAATAATATCCATCTGGGGCTTTGAAGTCCAATAGGCGCCTGCAAAATACATTCTTCTCTGTCTTTGACAATGACCATGACGCTGGAGGAAGATGTGTTCTCTTTCCCTGGATTTTAGGGTGCAAATCCTGCCTAATACCAATATCCTCAAAATCTTTACGAGCTGGACGACCATCCTTTGATTTCCCACAGTGCAACAATGTCGAAACTAAACTAGCTGCCACATTTCTCTCAACATGCATAACATCTAAGTTGTGCCTCACCGGGAATTCCTAATCATAACAGAAACAAAAATAAAACCAAAGTTAAACAAAATATAGTCATAATAGAAAGATATATGTACATAGAAGTAGCATCTTACTGCCCAATAAGGCAGCTTGAAGAAGATTTATCTCTTCTTCCAAATAGATAGTTCATCCTCATCTACTTTGACTTCTTTATTTTCCTCTTCCTCTGATTCACTGGATAAACCCTCACTACCAGATCCTATATCAGTACAGACCACACTTTTTCTCTTACTAACTGATTGCTTAACATTGCCAAACTAATTCTTGAAATTTCTTAAGTTTTGAGAAATTTCACGCCCGGTTAAAGTTCTTCCCCTTCTCCTTTGTTCAGCTTTTCCATCGAACCACTTCTTCTTTCCCCGAAAACTATGATCTGGTGGTAGAGCCTTTCTGTGGCACATGTACACATGTTTTCTGCTGAACTTTAGCCACATACTATCAGTATTTTTCCCACATAAAAGACACCCCATTCTTTCCTTTACTTTGCAGCCTGCAAGATTCCCATAAGCTGGGAAATCACTGCTCGTCCAAAGCAGCATCGCCTTCAGAGTAAACTTTGATCGAGTCAAAGCCTCGTACACTAACTATCCAATGCTCCACAGATGGTATAAATCATCAGTGAGGGGTTTTAAGTACACATCTATACTATTACTAGGCTGTTGTGGACCGGGAATCAACAATGAAAGCATGATGTTTTCCTTCTTCATGCATAAATCAGGTGGCAAGTTATAGTTGACTAACAAAACTGGCCAGAAACTGTACATAGTATTCTTCATATTGAATGGATTTAATCCATCTGTTGAAAGTCCAAGCCTCATGTTCCTTTCTTCAACGGCAAATGTAGGGTATTTGGCATTCATCTGATCCCATGTGATTGAATCAACAGAGTGTCGAAGTTTTCCATCAGTGCTTTTGTTTCTGAATTGCCACCTTAAATCCTTGGCCATTTCTTCAGACCGGTACATTCTCTTCAATCTTGGGATTATTGGGAAGTACAGTAATACTTTCTGTTGAATCCTTTATCCTTTTCACCAGTGTGGATATTAGTCCTCCATCTTGAATCCTTGCACTTAGGACAGTGCTCAAGCTTCTTCAACCTCTTTTTGAATATGCAGCAGTCGTTGATACACGAATGAATATTCACATAACCCATATCAAATGACTTCAAAATGTTTTTTAACCTCATACAGTGAACTGTGTAGCACATTTTCCCCTGGTAATTCATCCGGCAATGTCTCCAGAAAATCATTGAAGCTGTTGTCATACCACCCATTCTGAGTCTTCAGTCTAAATAATGATACAATTTCCGATAACTTGATATGGTTTGCACAGGTCGGATACAATGGTGTTTCAACATCAGCTACCTTTGCCAAAAACTCATCTTCTTTCTTGTCGTCTCCCTCTGCCATCTCAGACAAATCCCCTGTACCAGATATCACTTCATCAAAACACTCAGCAGCTCTATATAACCCGATGATCTCATCATTCAATTGATGAACTCTGTCTTCATCTGCAACCCCTGAGTTGAAGTCTCCATGTAGATACCAATCGGACCGCATCTTATAAGCCTCCTCCATTCCCCTAGTAACGAGATGGTCAACTACCACACTTCCTAAGTGACGATCTATATTACGACAGTCAATGCAATGACATACAATCATGTTAATCCCTCTCGAAACTGCAGCCACATCTCGTACAAACTTTGAAGCCCCTCTCTCATAAGCATGATCAAATCTACAGTTCAGAATCTAAAGGAAAAGCAAATAAACAAGTTAATTAAGTCTCTAAACACCTACCGAACACTAACAATATGATTAAATCATTACCTGCTAAGATTCACCCATGCTTTGTCCACCATTCTATGTTCAAAACTGAATTAAAACCTTTAGTAACATAAAGAACCAAATTGCAAAAGCCATATCAGTAGATGCTAACTCGATATATATAGACTCTCAATTCAATCTAACAATGTCAATCATGTAAAGAAAACACGAAATCAAACAGATAAACTACAATATTTAACAAAAAAAAGAGTTAAGAGAAAGCAAACACGAAATCAAACAACTAAGAAATTGAAACCCGAGACTACGAAACGATACAACTACGAAAGAAGGTTAAGAGAAAGCAAACACGAAATAGAAAGATTTGAAGAACATAAATAAACCACGATTTGAGCTCACTATCGAGTCGGACCTCGCAAATGAAGCAAGGTAATTAGGTGATTTGAGCTCACTATCGAGTCATGCCTTTGGTGATTGGGGTTTGAAGCAAGGGATTAGATGAATTTGCAGTTGGGAACAGGGAATTAGGGTTTCATAGTGGGAGATTTTTGTTATGTTTCTAAGCGAAAGGGGGAAATGAGTTCTAAGTGTTAGCGATAAGAGCGAAAATTAAAGATGAGAGAGGGAACTTTTCTCGGATTTTCACTAAGTGTTTCGCGAAAAAATTATACTTTAGCTCCCCGCTTACTAAATGTTTACAATAGCGTTAATCTAGTGTTGTTATAGAATACGTAAATTTTAAAAGCATCTACGATAGCAGTTCAGTAAAACGAGCTATCGTAATGTGCTATAAATGTGGACTTTTTTGTAGTGACTTTTGCAGAAATTGAGCTGTCAAGCAGATATGAGACCCTCTAGCCTCAACCACCGCCTTCACTGCCAAGATAAACCAGTCCACCATCGATTTCAGTCACAGGTAACCAAAAACATCTGTGTAAAGAAGCTTTAGATCTTGTCGTTTAGTAAATGTGAGAACCAAAATTCACACTGCCGATTTCCGTAATCGATAAAAGCAAAGAATACCTTACTTTTTGTGAGTTCCGGATTCTCTTAAGAAAACCAACGACAAGTGACCAAATAAACTTGGAAAATATAGAAAGATAACAAAATGAATTCAGAAAAATCAGATCTTTATTTTGAATTTTCGTAAGAGCGTTGTGATCATTACAACAAATTATAAAAGCTTCGGCCGCAAGAGCCATCGGCGAGTTTTATAGTTCTAACCACCTAAATCTTAAACCTAGTTGAGTCGCAGCTCAATAACAAAAGTCAAAAAAGACACGAAAAGTTTTTGAATGATTTCAGACTGGACCTAATAAAAGGATGCCTACGTACCCCTTTCGAGGATCAAGCCGAACATAGTTCAATTAATTGAATTGAATAAGAGATCGAACTGAATGTGTGAGTTCGTCTAGTAATCCAGTGCCAGTTATAGAAACCGATCTTGTCGAGATTATAGCCAAATGTTTCTAAGTGCAAAGAGTTCTAAGAGCTGAAAAATTGTTCTTGTGCTCGTTGCCTTGGCTCCCCTTATATATATGCTCCCAAGCTCGGCAGTCTTTCTTTTTTACCCCCGATTTGAGTTTATCTCTTCGCTGAAATCTCCCTATCCTTTATCTTCTGCAAAAATCAAGTAAACCATCAATGTAATTCAGGCTCATTTTGGTCTAAAATCACAAGTGGGCTTTTGCCGCGTTTTGGACCTTCTCGGGCTGCTTTCCGACTTAAATGTTTTTACGATTTCTTTCAAAGAAATCACCTTTTTATCGATTTTGGTTCATATGCCTTTAGTTTCATGAGATGGTAAAGCCAATCGTATAGTTGGGATAACAATGTTGTCAGTTAACCGTTACGGTTTTGTACGAGTGTTTTGAAGTTTTACGAGAAGACAAGTGTTTGCTGTTTTATTGCAAAACTTCAACGGAAACTCCAATCGAGACGAAACAAGGATCAGTTCGGTGAAGCCTCAAAGTAGAGGTTGATGAGGAGGAGGTGGTCTCGTTGCCCACGGGCGACGAGACTTGGTGATGGCCTCGTCGCTTGTGGGCGGCCAGACATGATGCTTGTCTCGTTGCCCATGGGAGACGAGACTTAGAGAGCTTTTTCGAGAGATTTTCCATAAATGTTTTCCAAAAGTTGTTTTACGGAAGATTGTTTCGTAAACAAGGATGTTTTTCTTATCTTTTCACGCTTGGACAGAAATTCATTTTATTCCTTATCAAGAATGATGTATACAATTTTCGTTCTTATATAGTTTCTTTGAAATATCTAGCTCATATTCGCTTAAGGCACAATTTCTCGGAGGATTTTGGCTGTTGATCTTGCCATGATCGATTTTGACCCCAACAGTTAGCCCCCCTAGCTCGTAAGATATTGCGTGTAATTTATTG
This sequence comes from Moricandia moricandioides, assembly GCA_905132885.1. Lineage (NCBI taxonomy): Eukaryota > Viridiplantae > Streptophyta > Magnoliopsida > Brassicales > Brassicaceae > Moricandia > Moricandia moricandioides. Next base: position 192,187 of record CAJHQQ010000019.1, read on the forward strand.
CGAGTTAGTGATAGGCGTGTTAGGTGGAATCAATTGCTGAAAAGGTCCATTGGCGAAACCATTTTTTCTCTTCTGGAGCTGTACCTTATTAAGGCTGCCTACATACCCTTGTTTAAGGGATGAAGCCTTTCGTAGTTCGTCTTGGAGTTAAGATTCTTACGACCTTGTTTTCCAGTTAGCCCTTTACAGTTTAGTTATGTGTTGTGTGGAGATTTTTGAGCATTTTGCTGCCAATGGCATTTTATATCGGACGTTTGTCGGCCTCAACACTAGCCTTGAAGGGAGTTTGTTTTGGAATTATGAAGTCGTGGGTTATCTTCTTTTAAAAACATATAGATTAGCCATACGCGGAGACAAGAGAAAGAGTGTGAGTTGTCATATTATCTCTAACGCTCTGTGGATCATTACATTTGTCGTTGTCTAAAATGAGAATACTCGAAGGCTTTTAGTTCGTGGAATCTAATAAACGTACAAATATAAGCGAAAGGACATGTTTTGGAATATCATATCGGTCTGTTGATACTCTGCCTTGAGATTTGTAAGACCAGTGTGCTAGGATTAGGCAAGACCTAGGCTTACTACCGGTTTAGGTTTTGGGATGACTGTTTCGCCTTAAATCAACTATTGCGGTTTTAACCTGACTCCGTCTCAATATTGAAGTCTGCGAAAAGTTCCTGGCTTATGTGATTTGCATCAATCGGGAACCGAGCATCTCTCCAAAGCCAATTTTGAAGTAGTCAAGAAGTGCTGACCAAAATTTTGAAATTCTTTTATAGCGCGCTATTATCCTTGTGTCGGATGTCTAAGAGCCGATCTCTATGGGGAGCGATGGCTAAGATTGTTTAGGACTAAGTTTTCTTTCGTATGCCGCATTTCTTGTTTGCGGGCTTAGTAATGTTTTTACGGTGTCGCAAGTGTTTTTTTTAACCTGACGGCAAACAAACATTTTGGTTTGTTGCGGATGTTGCTTAGGAAATATTGTCGTTCCTTTTTGGATGTTAAATGTTTTATTTGTGATCGAGAAATTGAGACCAAGGGGTCGCCTAAATTTGTTACTAGGAAGAAGCATCTTTCTTCATTGTGCTTTGTGAAGGGTTGGCCTTCCGAGGTTTACTTCGTGGATTTTTTAAGGATATTTCTGATAGCTTTAGGAGCTTCGTTATGAGTGTTTGCTTTTATGTCGCGTTTTATGGGTAAATCTTTGCAGGTTTATAGTTAACATATAGAACCTGGTAGAGTGTTGACAAGTTCAATTTTTTCGTCAGCCGTTTGGTTGTTAGGACTGAGTCTTGTTATAAATAATTTATCATATGATTTCCATTTTTTGGGTTATACGAAAATTATTTGCGTAATCATCACCCGGCATTTTAGACAAATTTTGGATTCTCGTTTGGCCGTTGAGTGATACACGTGGTCGCTCAGATGTTTTATACCATGTAATAGACCCTATTTGGAGTCTGTTATGTGTGTCTAGAATGTGGTTTAGAGTCTTTTCAGGTCCATGTGCATTTTGAAGAATTATAGAGATTATGAGGCTTTCTGGAGCTCAAAGAGAGAAGAACCCAGTAGCTAGTCAAGACCAGCAATGTATGAGTCGAGACAGAGAGTTGCATCGATAGACGAAGCACCCTTGTCGTCGATAAACGGTCAACACGGAGAAGCCCAATTCAAAGAATACCAAAATTGAAGCTCGAGTCACATAAATTACAAGATTACCTCTGGATGAGTTTTACCTAGTTTATATTATCTTTTCTTGTGTCTTATGCAAAGAGAGCTCTTTTAAAAGTTTAAAGATTTTCATAGCAAACATAGTAGTTTTAGGCGAGAAGATCATGAATTCTTTCAACCTTTATATTGGAACCCTAGTTTTCTATCCCTATTATTATATGCATTATTTTATGTTTAAGATTATGTTTTGCTTAGCTATTTCTGAGTAGATCTCTTGTTATATTTATGGTTTATTAATGCTATTGACAAATTAACCAAACAATAGAACTGCTACAGTGATTATTAGATCTATCATCAATATTGTACTTATTGCTTGTGTTCTTGAGTAGCTAACTAAAACCTTGATATTAGAATAATTGATATCCGCGAGAGTAGGATCGTTACCTGAATTAATCTTGTTGAGTTTATGTTGCCAGGGATAATCGATAGATTAGTCCAGTAATTCTAAGTGAACTTATCGAATCTGATCTTTCAGTGCTTGACTAATAAAGCCGTCGATCGATGTTGTTTGCATATCGTCGATCGGCGGTCATTCCGAATTCACACACAAAACTTTGTAGATTCTGAGCTTAGCCATAGGTAGATATAATTTGATATCTTTACTTATTAAGTTCATGTTCTATGATTTAAAACCCCTTGGCTTATATTAATTATACTCCATTACCTAAAAACCCTAGATCTAGCTATTTTCCTTAATTGCTTACAATCAACTCATTCCTGATTTACAAGTTCTTAAAGTTTATTTAACTGCCTAGCATAACTAAGTTGATTATCAAATCCATTGTGTGCCCTCGCTCTCTGTGGATTCAATAACTAAGTGCTATAGCTGAACCTATTATTTGAGAGAGTAATTTGTGGCTCTCAGGTAATTTTAGCACATATCAAATTTGGCGTTGTTTCCAGGGAGCAAGGATCGCCATTAGATTGGTTTTGCAAGTTTTTTCCTGGTTTTCTTTTCATTTTACTTAATTTTTTTTCTTTTGTCTTTTAGGTGCATGCCCAACAGTACCAGAAACAACAAAGAAAAGGACTTAATTTTCCCAGACCAAGTAGCAATCGAATATCGCACCCGCAAGGAGATGCGACAATAATCGATTGACGCCAACACTTCTTCGTCGATCGACACTCATCTGCCGGCATTGATCGACACCAGTCCCGAGACATCGAACGATGGTGGTTCCCGACCAGAGATGGTTGCTATGCTTATCGTGACTGGGAATGCGAGAGGGGACCAGTATGACCTTGAAGGTCATCTACGTAATGCAATAGGTCAGAGAATTGATGATTAGGGGACTCTAATCCCTGAACCAAAAGAAGCTGCTGTAGCTGAAGCCCATGCTTCTCAACCAAGAACGTTGGCTGACTATAATCATCTAAATCAATTCCACGCTAACAGATCTGCTATCTGTCCTCCATCTTTTTAGAGGAACGATTTTGAATTGAAGCCGGCCTATTTTACACTTGTGGCACAGACACAATTTCATGAACATTCCCATGAGCAACTTGAGGATCTTGTGTCTTCCATTAAAGTTAATGGAGTCACTCAGGACTATCTTCTATGAAATCTCTTCAAATATTCGTATTGCTGGAGATTGTTTATATTGGCTTAAGCAGCTACCACCAGGATCTTTTACACCCTGGACAGACATCAAAAACCCCTTCCGCATAATTTATTTGATGATGCTAGAGATGAGGATTTGAGGAGCAGAATTGCTACTAGGCCTGGGCGTTCGGTACCCCCACCGGGTTCGGTTCGGGTGAAATGGGTTTTCGGGTTTTTGGGTCTTAGCTCCCAAGGCCCATTCAGATTATATGAAGTTTCAGTATGGATTCGGTTCGGAACATAATGGGTTCCGATAGGATATGATCTGCAATCCATGATCCGCTGAGTTCCAAACTCAATATGGGTCGGGTTCAGGACCGTTTTTTGTAACCGAAATGACCAAAAGTAACTACACTTAACCAAAAATATCTCATTAATCCAAAAACAAACTTTCATGACTAAAGTTTGAACATACCAAAACATAACTTGCTTGATTTCAAATTGTATACAACAAAAAAGAAATTTAAAAGCATACGATAGTACTAAAGAAGCAGATGCAAAAGTTCAAAATCCAAACAGCAAAAAACTACAAGATTAGATACTGCTTAGTATTCTTGAGGGACTTAGTCTTCTTGAGGGATAGTTGTGTTATTTGTGCTTTTATTCTATGAAAAATGAAACTAAATAACTAAGCATTAGAAAAGAATCATGTAATCATATTGTAAATGAGCGACTGGTTTCATAATTTTGTTACCTCTTTTAAGCTTGTGAGCTTCTTCAAGATCAGATATTACTTGTGCATTGTAAGTTACCTTGACTCCATCTTAAGTTCTTGCTTCATCCATTGCTCTGTACACATTAGAACCTCAACCATATAATGAGTTAGACAACTCCTACGTGGCTCAAGAATCCTACCACTAGTACTAAAAGCACTCTCTTAAGCAACTGATGATACTTGCATTGGTAGATCATCCCGAGCAATCTCAGATAAAATAGGAAAATTCACATTTTTTTCCTCCACCATGAGACCACATCATACTCCACTCCTATCATCAAATATGGGTGCTCCACACGTTCTTTGAGATAAGTTTCCAAATCATCCCTTTTCTCTCTAACACCTACCTCGTTTAGATTTTGCTTGTACCTGACATCCATCCTTCTATAACCAACACGATCATCAACTATCTCCATCCTTTCGATACACTTCTCTCTTGACTGAGATGAATTGAAAGATTGAGAAGACTGGTAATTTGGATCAAAACCACTACCATGTCTTGCACTGTATTCTTTGAACAAACTTCTCAAAACACCAATCAACGAGTCAGGCATCTCCTTGTACTCGATAGTGCCCACCCCATACAGCTCCTCAAAACACATCTTTGCTGGCTCCAGCTTATTGGAATGGTTGAAAAAAGTGGCAACTACGACCATCATGTTCAAATTCTTCAGACTATCCAAATAGTCGTCAAATTTCTTGAACATATCAGACGCCTTAGACTTCAAATCAGGATCAAAACTGTTGCTGAGTCCTATCAGATTGGTTGCTATTGTTCTCATCATAACATTTATGCGCGTTGAGAGATGTTGAAGCTGATACCACCAATGTCGAGTTGTCAAATATCATGAGAAACTAACATAATTTGTCAATGGCTTTCCAATCCCTTAACTGAGGAGGCCCAATCCTTTTTGCTCAATTCTCAAACTCACAGAAATAATCATTGTACAAATTGTCTTCTCCCTCAATCTTATTGAATGCCACCTTGAACTTATGAGCTGTTGTCAGCATCAGATATGTTGAGTTCCATCTTGTCTTGATATCCAAAGGTAAGCTTCCTCTTGTAATCTTGCCTGAGTCGACCTTACACTCAAAATACCTTAACATATTTGTGTCTGATCGAACATAGGAGATAGCAATACGGACTGCAGCAACATTGTGATCTACTTCAGCCATTCCATCTCTAACAATCAGGTTAAATATATGGTCACTACATTTCATATACAAGAGACTGGTCAGAAACTAAGGAAAAAGCACTGTGAAACTTCCTCAAAGCTGAACTATAGCAGAAGCATTGTCTACGGTTATACATAACACCTTCTCAATTCCCCATTCAGCCAAAAATTATAGTAAAACAGAAGCTATAGTCTGACCTTTATGATCCGTGATGTGCTTTAATACAATGATCAGCTTATTCAACCTCCAAAACCATCAATAAAATACACAGTTACAACCATATAACTAGCACCTTCAAAGAATATACAATGAGATTAATATCTTACAAGTTATGCAGTAGAAGATTGTGTAATGTATCTATGATTACCTGTTGTTTGGGAAACCCAAATATCGGTGGTGAGAGACACTCTTTGTTTGTTACATGAGAAACATTGCTTAAGGTGCCTTTTTCTTTTCCACGTACATCTTAACAATGTCTTTAGTCGATGATCTTCTTGAATGAGGAGTGAAGTTTGCCTACAAAAAAATAGATAACATTAGATGAATCATAAACCAAATGCTACATTAGATGAACAAGTATGTAAATTTTTTTTTGTAAGAAGTATGTAACATACCCTTGTTATAGAAAGTCCTCCAAGCCACACTTTCAACAAAGGCTAATGGCAGTTATCCCAAAACAAGCATCTCATTTGTGGCTTCTCTAAACATAGTTTCAGTAAATTTAGCCTTCTTCAGCTTCCCATCCTTGGTAATAGCTTCCTGTTGCTCTTTTTGGCCATCTAACCATGCCTTATAGTTCTTGCAAATCTAAAGATGCTTCTTCAGGTTTGATGTCCCTGATGTGGTGAGACATGAGAAATCTTTATGGCAGTAATTGCATAAACACCTGTCTCTGTCATCCTTATTCCTTGTAATATGATCCCACGCTTCTGATCTTGTTGGGAGGATCCATTTAGCTTTACTTGGTTGAGAAGTAGATACTGGAGGTTCTCTCTTTTTCACTTTGTTACTATCTGGAGTTTGCAAGTCTCCATCATCTTCTTTGTTACGGGTTTCTCGATCAAGAAGTGAAACAACGGAAAACATTTAGAAATCTCATACAAACAGTCATAAACAAAGAAAAATACAAAAAGTGAGGAAAAAATTCAAATCGATAAAACTATAAACCATAATCGATTTTGAAACCAATATATAATCCTAATCAATGTCGACACTAGAGATATAAACCTTAATCGATATCTAAACAATGCTGTCCTACTCTTTCTGATGACGATACAAACATATCAAACCTTAATCGATGAAAATACAAAGATCTCGATATCGAACTAAGAAGTAAGAGAACTAATCGAACCTATGATTGATTGTTCGAGGATGTAGATGTAGAATGAGACTGGGAGACTGGGTTATTTATAGTGGGCATATTGAAGCTTTTGCAGTGGTTAACGGATTGAATCGAAGAGTCGTTTCGGAACTAAGGTTCAGCGTGAAGAAGAGGAGAAGACGAGGAATCGTTTGGGTCTTTGGGAACTAATGACACCTCACCTGCCTAATTAATTTCTAAACACATTGATAATCTAGGTTTTGTACGGTTCTTAATTCGTATTGTGGTTCATGACCGAACCGACCCGATTTCCGATCTAAGGCAATCTAAAGCCCAACCGGGTTTTGTTCAGAATCGTTACCAATCCGGTACCCACAGTTCGGTTTAGTTTAAGGACATGGTTTTGGGTATAGTTAAAAACGCCCAGGCTTAATTGCTACATTCACACAAGAGCCTATAGAGTCTTTTAGAAACTTCTGTAGCAGGTTTAGATCGTACCAAATAGATTGTCCACACATGGATCCAATGCAGTGAAACTTCTCAGAATTTCTTCAGAGGTATTGATTTTCATACCAGATTGCTTTAGACACCGCCAGTGAGGGAAATTTCTGCACAAGGAGTCCTGCAGAAGCTACCAGGTTGATAGAGAATTTGGCAGCTAGCAACAGCACCAAGAACAATGATCATGAGAGGAGAAAATCAGCCCCTACACTTACCAAGGATCAGATGGAAGAGGTAAAAGCCAAGTTGGATAGTGTTCAGAGGTTTCTGAAGAAGCAAGTTAGCTTCGCAGAAAGTGTAGAAGCTATAGGTTCTGAAAATGAGAAAGGTGAAGAAGAGGATGCAAACTTTGTTGGAAATGGATTCCAGATATATGGGAACCAGGGCAACATTAACTATTATGGAAATGGTCAGAGGAGTGGCTACAACAAAGGATCACAGAACCATAGACCCTATGGAAACAAGATTGAAGCCATGATTTACAATGTTCTTGAAGGACATAAGAAGATGACAGTAGACTTCAATGGAATGATTGATGATGTCTATACCAATCTCACAAAAATTTTGAAGCTCTCAACACCCATGTGAAGAAGCTAGAGAATCAAGTGGTTCAGACCAGTGAGGATGTGAGGAGACAAGAAGCTTTGATCCAGGAAAAGATTGAGGCTGGACATAAGCATCACGTCAGTGCCATCATTGATGATGAATTTTGGCAGGTTGTGGAAGAGATTAGGCATCAGCAGGAAGAAATTGGTGAGAATCCCCTACCCTGTTCGAACAAATATTGATCGACAGTCGAAGCTAACCATCGATCGATGGTACTTGAAAAATAAGAGTATGAAGAGATGGACATCGATTGACACTCGGACGCTACCATTATTCAACGGCACATCGAAACAGAAGTATGTTGGTTGCCAAGCATAGACATGAGCTATATATACTCATAGGAACTCGACCCACATTCTAACCAAACCCAGACATACAGATATTTCAGTCCCTACGGTAAAAGAGGAAGATCTAGAAAGACATTCTAGAAGAACGAAGAAGATCCCTAAGAATCTTAGTGTGGGAACCGAAATTCGCACTGTTGATTTCCGTGAAATAAGGAAAGTCAGGAAACCCTAATTTTCTTAGAAGATCCGGATTATCTTCATAAACACAGAAATACGAAAAAGACAAAGACAACATAATATCGTTGGTAAGTTGCACAGATGCGTTTTATTGATCAACGAGAACATAGTTTACAAGATTTCAACGAAAAGATAATGAATAGAGAACTGCTAACAAAGAGAATCGTAGAACAGAAGCGGAAAAACGTTCTTAGTATGACCTTGCTAGTCTAGCCACCTAAGTTATAAGTTTTTCTAAGCTAACAATTATTCTCTAAGTCTCAGTCTTCGGATCCCGGTGCTTATTCCTTTAGTTTCCATTATATATACCTTGTAGGTCGGCAATCCTTTTCTTTTCTGCCCCTAAGTCGAGTTTATTGCTTCACATAAGTATTCCATTTTCCCGATATTCATGTTTATTCGTTGAAACTTAACATTTATCTCTTTCATCGAATGATGGATAGATCGTCATAGTGACCTTGGGCTCAATTTTGTCCGAAATTTTAAGTGGGCTCTTAGCCACGTTTTAGGTCGTTTCTTGACTTTAAGCGTTTTTACGATTCCTTTGCGAGAAAACCTTTGGTATGATGTTTATTTCACAAGTAATTCAAATTATTCGTATAGTTTAGGAGATTTTGGTGTTAAGTCAACCATTACCGTTTTATACGACCTATTCGAGTTCATACGAGAAAAAAAGTCTTTGCAGTTTTTATCGTAAAGATCCAACGGCAACTCCAATCGAGACGGAACGAGTTTGATCGAGGTTCATAGAGGCACTAGATGGAGAGGGCTGAGCCAGATTGGCAGATCCAACTCGCCATCCGGCGAGTTTGATTGGTCGATACAACTCGCATGATGGCAAGTTGGATGTGGTGCATCCAGCTCGCCATCGGGTGAGTAGGATTGGTTGATCCAACTTGGCACTGTTCCTATTACTGATGCGGCCATTGTTTTGGGGTTTCCTTCTTAGGACCTTTCCTGAAATTATTTCAAGAAGGTTTTTTTCCTTAAGAGATGTTATCCTAAACATGGATTTAGAAATTACCGTTTTCGACATCAACAGTTAGCCCTCCAACTAGTAAGCTTCGTGCGCGATTCTTTCGAGTGAGTGATATTGTTAATCGGAATCTCACGACTAGTTACGAATTTTCTCGATATACTTTTGTCGATTATTTTAATGCAGAAATGTATCTCGCTCTTACTTTCTTATATGTATTGGACTCCCATCCTTCATTCACTTCACACTTTTTCAACTTTCTAAGTTTTTCTATGCCTTCTTTCTTGAAAACTTCCCTCCGCAAAGAAATCTTCTTTCCATAGCGGCCAGAAGAGTTGTGATGCTGAGATGAGAAAGGACCTTCATGTGAGCACGTCAGATTCTCCTGTCCCCGGAGCCATTCCAGCTCATATTGCGGAGTTCCTTCCTTTTCAGGATGAGATGGATCACAATGATGGCAAGGCAGTGTTTCGGTCCAACGAATTCTGTCCCGCCAAAGCTCCCTACTCCGGCTGAAGCCATGGCTTCCCCGGTCGAGGAACCACCCTTGCACCATCCTACTTCTGACCGAGGGGTGACCATTACGGCTGTACCATCCCTGAGGCTGTAGCACAACCGTCGGGTTCGTCTACGACCCCGATTCCTGTTGCTAAATTCAATCTGGATCCTGAGTCGATGCCTCCTCCTCCTGCCAAGCGAGAGATTGTTTTGGGAATGCGCACTCTCAGCGCCACTCCGACTACTGCTTCGAGGTGTCGCAAAAGACCATGCGCTAATATCGATGAGACTAAGAGGAGGAGGTGTACCAAGGGCATCGAGGGTGATCTTTTGTCAGCAAGAGCGTCCGGTTCGGGTCTGATGCCAAAACATCCTGCCAAAGTTTGTCTCAAGAGTTTTTCTTAGTGAGTACGTTGGCCGTTCTCTGATTTCCATCTTGTTTATGCAGTTTGTGTCTTTGATCGATGGGATGATCAACGATTGAAGATCAGAGGTTGAACGTCTTACAAAAGAGTTGGTGGAATCGCAGGATAAGCCATCGCAGCTCGAGGTAAAGTTGAAATTATCGAGGACATTCATTCTCTTGAAGTATCTAAGTTTGAGGCTTGGATTGGTGAGTTCGAGCGAGGTCTTGGGAAGACTGTGAGTTCTTTTCATAAGGATAAACATGCCTGGAAGACTAAGGCTACGGAGGTGCATCGACTTCTTCAACAGCTTCAGAGCGGAGAAGGGTCAACGAGTTTCGGGATTGAAAAGGTTAAAGGTGCTACCTGGTGATGGTTCGTAATCAAGACCTGGCTCTGCCGTCCATCGAAGGGGGGGGGGATGGAAAAGATTCAGTTATTTCATGGTGAAGTACCCGCATCTCCACGGTCCGAGGAGGCTAAGTTCTCCGCTCGTAAAGAGGAGCTGGCGGATGTGGAGGGTGGCTTCGATCTGATCCTTGCTGGCCTGAAGTCCGAGTGCACCCTTGCGTCATGCTCAAATAACATGGAGAGGCAAGATCTCGTGGTCGAAGAAGGTGGAGGTGGCGCGGCCCCGAATTTGGACGAGGTGATGGGCGAATATGAGGTTCTGTATTTGTAGGATGAGTGAGGTTGTAGGCTCGTTCAAGACTTTTGTCATTTTTTGTTATGGTTTATATTTTTGAATCCCCGCAGCTTTGCTGCTTCAAATGAATTTCATTTTGTGATTCAGAGCGTATGAGTATTTTGGGAGTGTAGGGGAAGACTACGAGTTGTCATCTCATATCTGAGCCCTCGGCGAATTGTTATATTCTTGGTCGGTTTCGAGGGTTTTTCGCAAAACTTGACTTTGCGAGATTTACGAGGACGTCTAAATATAAGCAAAGAGACATATTTTGGGATCTCGTATCGATTTGATACTATGCCAAGAGATGTTAGAGACCAGTGTGCTGGGATTAGGGCAGGACCTAGGTTTACTCTTCTTTTAAGGTTTGCGATGACTCATCGACTTTCGGGTTACCTGTCGCGATTTTAACCTGATTTCGTACCGATTTAAATTGTTGCGATAGGTTCCGGATTATATGACTTGTCTGGTAGGATTCGAGCATCTCTCCAAAGAAATTTTTTAAATCATCTGTAAGTGCTGACCAAAATTTCGGATTTCTTTTATAGCGCTATTATCTTTGTGACGGATGTGTGAGAGCTATCTCTACGAGATGTCTGTTTTGGACGTTTGAGAATTTTTTTGTGAACAGAAACAAACATATCGGTAGATATTACCATTTTTGAGTCTTCGCGAAAGATACATGTTTGAGAAGGTGTTTTTGAGACGAGGGTTCCGTTTGGAAAGAGTTAGCGAAAAAACAGTTCTTCGAACGTTAGCGATGTCTCGCTATGTTGAAGGTTGGAGTTTTTCTTATACCGCATTTTGCGATAAAATGTTTTTGCGGGCTCGAAGCGTTGTATGAGTATGTTTGCTGGTTCTTACTGACATGTTGTGTGATTCTTGTCCTCTGTTGCTCCTGATACTCTTTTGCATGCACCTGAAAAAAGAAAGAAAAAGAAAAATTTTAGTAACTTGAAAGTAACAACAAACCTAGACTAAATACTAGAAATTAAATATAATGGCGATCAATGCTCCCCTGCAGCGGCGCCAAATTTGACATGAGATTTGTTTATTGTTCTAGCAGGGTATAAATATCCTAAACAATTAACCATCAAATTAACCCTTAATCCTAACATACAAAACAATACTCTTGGCAAGAGAGATCATGGGTAGTACTTAGTCATAGAATCCACAGAGAACAATGGCACACAATATATTTCTTATTTCTAAAGACTAGGCTAGGTGATTATATATATCTTGGTAACAAATAATTAGTTTAAGGAAATATTCCTATTTAGAAGGTGTTATGCAATATGGAAATATGAGAATAATATAAATATAGAAATATGCTAATAATTTAAATATGGAAGTATGCTACTAATCTAACTAGATGTAAATGTAAATATGATAGATCTAGGGTTTCAAGCTTCATGAATTATAGGGAATAAGATGCACATATCTGTAAATATTCTAGAACTCAAATATTAACTATTTTGACCCTTTTAACTCCAACCCTCGTATGCGAGCATAAAGAAATGACCATCGATCGACGACTAAGGCCTGATGTCGATCGACGGTGAAATCAGAAGGAAGTGTGAACGAGATTTGATATGTTCATCAAGCTAATTAGACCAGCCCTAGCATGCGCCTAACAACCTAGTTCAATGGAGTCTATTATGGCACAAAACCTACTTTCGTAGTCGTCCATGTCCTACTTTCGAGATCCTAGTTAGCTACTCTAGAATGCAAGCATTAAGCACAACTCAATTGATGGATATTAACTTAACCTAGCAATCCTACTTTTGAGATAATCCATGCTATCATTCAACCCTAAATCTAGTTGGTAACTACTGAGACATAATGCATATATAAGATACTGGGGTTTCAATCCAAATCTCCCTAAGGAGTTATGAATCTTCTCCCCTAAATAAATCCTAATAGAATACTAAAAACTCTAGAACCTCACACCGTGCATCACTGGTGTCATCAGTAAAGTATAAATATAAAACCCTAAAATCTAGGTCAAAACTCGTCCAGGGGGTAATCTTGTAATCTTGGGTCTTGTCTCTAGCTTGGGCTTCAAATTGGCTGTCTGTGAATTGGTGATCTATCGATGTCAAGTTTTCAGAATCTATATATCATATTCATGTAACATCGGTCGACGCCAAAGTAGTGTTGTCGATCGATGGCAGTCTTGTACTTCGACTCTATCAATGATCAGCTATGGATTATTCTCTTATAAATGCTCCAAAAACTCCAAGTATCTCCATATTTCTCCAAAACGTATTTGGATCTGTAAAAACCTTAAAACATAGCCTAGACACACATAATAAACCCTAATTAGAGCCTCTAACATGGCCTGAAACTGGTAATAAATAGGCTATATCACTTACTTTGGCTTCTTTAAGCAAGGCAAGTTGCGAGGTCTAGCGTTTGAGTCATTATTTTACTAAGCTTGTAAAAGCCATATTGCGTTTTCATATTGTTAGAAAAGTTTCAAAAATATCGAGTTTACGAGTATACGTATACGTACCCCCTCCCCTCCCCTTTTTAGAGGGCGGGACAGCTGACCTCGTCTTGTGACGAATTGCGTATGTACCCCTTTTCGGGGATCAACCCGTCACGTAGTTCAGTTGGTTGCGGTGACACTGTTTAGTGGTAATATTTTTTGAGGTGCATTGCGTTCCAAGTTCTTGGAATTTTGACGCCCTGCATGTTAGCGATTTCATATGCTCCTGCTCAGACAAACTTTATGACTTTGTAAGGTCCTTCGAGTTTGTTACAAGTTTTCCCGCGTTTAGTTCAGCAGTGTTCTGGAAAACTTTGTGTAGAACTAGATCTCGTTCCCTGAACCTGCGATTTTGAACATTTGAGTTGTAGTATTTAACAACAGCTTGTTGGTAATTCTGGATTCGTATGAAAGCTTGATCCCGACGCTCGTTGATGAGGTTGAGATCGTCCAGTAGCATCGAGCTGTTAACGTTTCCCGTTCGGGAAGCAGTCTCCTTAGTACTCCGGGAAATTCAACTTTGGCTGGGATCATGCATTATGTTCCATAGATGAGGGTAAAAGGAGTCCGTTACCCGTCTTGGTGTGGTTTGATGGGACCGAAGGCCTCCTTTAGTTCCTCCGCCCAACAGCCTTTTATGGCATCTAAACGTTTCTTGAGGCCGTTTAGGACAGATTTTTTTTATGGTTTCAGCTTGGCCGTTTCCCTGCGGATATCTGGGAGTCGATTTTGTCAATCATATCTTCCATTTTTCGCAAAAAGCCTCAAATCTAGTCTAAATAAATTGAGATCCGTTGTCTGTTACGATCTCGTACGGGACTCCATGTCTGCAAATGATATATTTCCAGACAAAGCTTTCTACTTGAGTGTCTTTAATGCTTGTGTAAGATTCTGCTTCCACCCATTTTGAGAAACAGAATTCCCCGGATGCGACAGCAAATCTGCATTTTCCGGGGTTTAGCTTCATGTTATGAAGGTTCAATCTCTCAAAGCTTTCCTGCAAATCGATGACATGGTCTTTTCCTTCAAGAGATTTAACGAGCATATCGTCAATGTAAACCTCCATAAACCTTCGAGAGATTTAACAAGTCGTTGATAGGTGGCTCATGCGTTCTTTAGACTGAACGACATTACCTTATAGCAATATGTGCTGTGATCTGTGATGAACGAAATTTTCTCTCGATCTTCTGGATTCATCATGATCTGATTAGAACCCTAAAAGGCATCCATGAAAGACAGGAGTTTAGTTTTGGCAGTTACTTCTACCAGACGATCGATGTGTGGCAGTGGAAAGCTGTCTGTAAAATCTACGCAGACTCGCCACTTTCCATTTTTGTTTTTGACGACAACGGGGTTAGCGAGCCAGTCTAGGTATCTGAACTCCGTTATTGAGCCCATCTTGAGGAGTTTCTCAACTTTCTCATTGACTGCAGTGGCACGCTCGGGTCCCAACTTCAGCCTTCTTTGTTTGACGGGTATGAAAGTCAGATCGATGTTGAGTTCATGCCATGTTACATTGATGTCAATCCCTGGCATGTCTTCTGCAGCCTAGACGAATGTGTGAAGGTTCTTTTTCAAGCAGGCAACGAGCTATGTTTTAAAAGGCTAACAGAGGTTAGCATCGATTTCGACGCAACGTTACGGGAATGCCTTGTTGAGGCATACCGAAACAACCGGTTTGCTTGTCGGTTCGTGTTCTCCTTCTAGAGCTTCGACCTTTCGTAATTTCCAGAAGATTTCTGTTTCACCTTGTTCCAGGGCATTGTCGATGAAAGAAAATTTCTTTTTCTTGCTGGGCGGAGTTTCTGGTGATGATTTTTTTCGTTTTATTCTGCAGCAAAACAGACTTGCGATACCTTCCGATCTCCCCAGATTGTTTTGATTCCGTGAGGATCTGGAAACTTAAGGCATATGTGGTAAGTCAATGGAACTGCTTGCATCGAGTTCATCCATGGAGTTCCTGTTATTGCGTTGTATGATGTGGGTCGACCGATGACTAGAAATTCCACGACTTTTGTTATGCTCCCGGACTTAACCTTGAGGTTAATTGTACCAAGAGTCATAGTAGCTTCCCCTGAGATTCCTACTAGCGGGTTTGGGTTTTCCGCGATTTCAGATAGATTGATTTCCATTCTCTCGTGGGTGTTTTTGAAGATGATATCAGCCGAGCTTCCTATGTCGATTAATATCCTTGAAACATCGATATTCTAGATCGCCAACTCCCTGACAAGGAGATCGTTGCGAGGTTTGGCTGATTATAAGTTACTCGTTCCTTGAAGGAGATGACGTCATTGCTCGTTAGGTTAGGCATATCGTTTCTTAATCTTTCGGTGATCTTTGGGTTAGAGAATCTGACACCCCCTCCTTCTAGCGGCAAACTGTGAAACTGAAATTCGCACTGTTGATTTCCGTGAAATAAGGAAAGTCAGGAATCCCTAATTTTCTCAGAGGATCTTTATTATCTGCTTAAACACATGAATACAATAAAGACAAAGACAAAAAAATATCGATGGTAAGTTGCACGGATGCGTTTTATTGATCAATGAGAACAGAGCTTACAAGATTTAACCAAAAACAAGATGAATAGAGAACTGTTGACAAAGAGAATCGTAGAACAGAAGCGGAAAAATGTTCTTAGTATGACCTTTCTAGTCTAGCCACCTAAGTTCTAAGTTTTTCTAAGCTAACAATAATTCTCTAAGTATAAGTCGTCGGATCGCGGCGTTTCTTTGTTTCTAGGTCGGTCGTCCATTCCTTTCTTCCCCTAGGTTGAGTTTATCGCTTCGCGGAAATATTCCATTTGTCTCGATCTTCCTGCTTATCTGTTGAAACTTGACATTTATCTCTTTCTGCAAATAATGGATAGACCGTCACAGTGTCCTTCGGCTCAATTTTGTCTGAAATCGTAAGTGGGCTCTTAGTCGCGTTTTAGGCCATTTCTTGACTTTAAGCGTTTTTACGATTTCTCTGAGAGGAAACCTTTGGTATGATGTTAATTTCACAAGTAGTTCAAATTATTTGTATAGTTTATGCGATTTTGGTGTTAAGTCAACTGTTACCGTTTTATATGGACAATTCGAGTTCATACGACAAAACAAGTCTTTGCAGTTTTTATCGTAAAATTCCAAAGGTAACTCTAAGCGAAACGAAAAAAGTTTGATCGAGGTTCAAAGAGGCACTGGCTGGACAAGGCTAGCTCAGATTGGAAGATCGAACTCACTTGATGGTAATTTGGATATGGTTGATCCAACTCGCCTGATGGCAAGTTTGATGTGGTGCATCCAGCTCGCCATCGGGGTAGTCAGATTGGTTGATCCAACTTGGCACTGTTCGTATTTCTGACGCGGCCGTCATTCTGGGGTTTCCTTATTAGGACCTTTCCTGAAATTATTTTGAGAAAAATTTTCCTTAAGAAACCTCTTCATATCTAGCAAACACACTCGCAATGGCCAATGGAAAAGCTAAACCAATAGATGGACTATACAGTGTTAAACATCAAGCTAAAGACTATAACCAAGCATTGAGTGAGATGCAACCCACTAATTATTAAGTTTTACTTTTTATTATTAATTTTGGATTTTATTTTTTCAGGTTAATATATTAAAAAAAGCACAGGAAGATCGAGAACCACCATCCGTTGATACAGATTATCATCGTTCGACACCCATTATTTACCATCGGTAGACACTCATTACAGAGTCTGGTATAAAGTTTCCCACCTACCAAGACGGGATAACACTGAGGACAATGTTATTTAAGTATGGGGGGCGGGGGAAGTTTACCGATTATTTTGGGCTTTATTTCTATGTGTTTTATAAAGTTTTATTAAGTCAAAAAAGGGATTAAGATCAGTTCATATTTTTACTTATTATCTAACCATTCTATGGCACAATTATAGATTTTTTTATTGCAAATAGTACTAGAGATACCAAAGTGGATCATCCTGCCACTGTATCACATTTGCTTAGAAAGTTTGAAGGAACCGATGCTAACCTCCAACCTAATACTGACTTATTTGCCTACTTTGGGGTTTTGCATAAATTGGCACAATAGTGGTATATATCAGTCCCTATCAATACATCAAGAGAATGTGAATCGCCGATAACTTTCGTAAGACGCTTGACCTCTGATCCGAAATAAGTGATCATCCCATAAATCAAAGTTATAAACTGAGAACAAGACATCAATCAGAGAACAACCAACGTAACCACAAAGAAACAAACTTGACACAAACATTGGCAGGATGTTGTGGCATCAGGCCCGAACCAGACACTCCTGCAGTCAAAGAACCAACCTCGACTCCCTTGGCTCATCTCCTATTCTTAGCCGCATCAGGATTAGCGCATGTTTTTTGTGACCTTTCGATGTAACAGCCGGAGTGGCGCTAGGAGCGGGAAGTCCTAAAACGATCTCTCTCTTTGCTGGAGGAGGAGGGATCGACTCAGGATATGGGTAAGATTCGATAAGAAAACTGGATTCGTAGATAAACCTGACGGTTGGGCTACAGCCTTAGGCGCGGACACAACCAAGACAGTCGCCCCTCCATTAGGAGCAACGTTGCGCAAGGTTTGTACATCGACTGAAGAAGTCAATGGATCAACTTGGACAGGGAGATTCGGCGGGAAAGTACGCATCGGACTGACCACCCCCTCGGCGTCTCAACGATCCATCAGCATCACAACTCGTCTGGTCCCAAGGAGGTAGAGAAAAATTAGTAAGTTGAAGAAGTGTGGAGAAAATGAAGAATGGGAGTCCGATACTTATAACAGAATAAGGATGAGGCCATTCTCCACATGAAAATAATTGACAAAAGTCTTTCGAGGAAAGTCATTCCTACTCGTAGATTCCAATTAACGACACCACTCACCCGCAAGAATCACGCTCGAAGCTTGGGAACTGGGGGGGGGGGGGTAACTGTTGGGGTCAAAATGGTAATCTCGAAATCAACGTATAGGATTCCATCTCTTAGGGTTCTTGAGTAAATTTCAAGAAAGATCCTAAGTAGAAAACTCCCGAGCAACGACCGCATCATAAATACGCACAATCACAAGTAGGATCAATCAATCCAACTCGCCCAATGGCGAGATGTACGAACCGCATACACCTTGCCATCAGGCGATTTGAATCGACCAAGCCCAACTCCCTAATGGCGAGTTGAATGAACCACATACAACTCGCCATCAGGCGAGTTGGATCAACCAATTCCAACTCGGTTGATGACGAGTTAGATGCACCGCATCCAACTCTCCATCAGTCGAGTTGGATCGACCAAGTCCAACTCGCCTTATGGTGAGTTAACTCACCATCAGCCGAGTTGGGTCAACCAAATCCAACTCTCCATCAGGTGAGTTAGATCAGCCTTGTCCAACTCGCCGTCATGCAACCTGGAGCATACCTCAATAACCGAACTTTAGCTTCTCCTTTGGGCCTTGATTGAAATGTCCCTTTTTTCGCCTCGATCGGAATTACCATTGGAACTTTACCATAAAAACTGAACGGCAACAATTAACTTAACACCTTTGTTTCCTCGACCATATAATTAGTTTGAAATATTTTATATAATCGACGTCTTATCAAAGGTGTTCTTTAAAAAGAAATCGTAAAAACGTTTAAGTTGGAAAAACGGCATGAACAAGGTATAAAACGCGGCTAAAATCCCACTTACGATTTTGGACGAAATCGAGCCCAAGGTTTACTATGAAGGTATATCTATTATTCAGGGGAAAATATAAATGTCAAGTTTCAAAGGATATATATGAAGATTGAGGAAAAATGGAATATTTTCGTGAAGAGATTAACAAGACCTAGGGGAGAAAAGGAAAGGGCGAACGACCTAGAAGGCATATATAAGGGAAACTAAGGCAAGAAGCGCTGGGATCCGAAGATTGAGATTTAGAAAATTCTTGTTAGTTTAGAAGAACAAGGAACCTAGGTGTCTAGACTAGCAAGGTTATACTGAGAACGTTTTTCCACTTCTGTTTTGTGATTCTTGTTGTTAGCAATTCTCTATTCATCTTGTTTTTGGCGAAATCGTATAGTTCTGTCCTTTTCAATCAACAAAACGCATCTGTGCAACTTACTATCCATATTCTGTTTTCTTTTTTTCTTTTTTTCTTTTTTGTGTGTTCACCCAGATATCTGGGTCGTTTGGGGAAATTAGGTTTTCCTGAGTTTCCTTATTTTACGGAAAGTGGCAGTGTGAATTTCGGTTCCCACAACTTTCATTTCCCTCGGTTACATCCCAGCAGGAAATCATCCCACAACTGACTCCGCATGGGTCCTTTATCAAACCTCTTAGGCTCCGTCTCCCTCAAAAGTAGGAAACAATTCTCATACGACTAAAGGAAACATTATACGAAACATTCATCGTATAACTAAAAACTCCGGAATACTTGGCCTATCAATCTCGACGAACGCTCTTTGGCGCTCAGCCAATTATGCCTTCCCGTATGTCCAAAACAGAATTAGGCATCCCCTTTAAGGACAATTCTAAACTAACATGACCTTAATCCTTGACATGAAACGTCCTTGTCTATCCAGCCAACCACATCCTTTACGCCAAGCCGAAGATTTCGAGCGGCCACCTCTCCATCCAATCACTTAACGGAAAAACGAAAATCCGCGATTCGTCTAAAACGCCAAGTGACGATTTCACAAATAATTATCGTATAACCCAGAAGAGGAAATCATACGATAAATTCTTTATAACAAAAGTCAGTCCTAGGAACCAAACGGTTAAAGGAAAGTTTGAACTTGTCAACAATCGAATAAGTTCTATATGGTTTTATTATTAACTTTAAGCCTTCAACAGTTTACCCGTAAAACACGGCATATAAGGAAACACTCGTAACAAACCTCCTAATGCGATAGAAAACATCCTTAATAGTACACGAAGTAAATTTCGGAAAGCGAAACCTTCACAAAGCACAGTGAAGCAAAACGCTTCTTCCTAGGGACAAATTTATGCGACCCCTTGGTCCTAATTCCTCGATAACACATCAAACAATTTAACATCCAAACATGAACAAAAGTTTTGGCTGCGAAACATGCTCAAACAAACCAAAACGTTTCTCTGCCGTAATATTAAAATGAAACCCTTGCGACACCGCAAAAACATCTCTAAGCCCACACACAAGAAATGTGTCATACGAAAGTAAACTTCTATCCGAAAACGCTTACAGTTAATTCTTTAAACAATCAACCTTCGGCTGTGAAACCTCCACAAACAAACCGAAGTATTCATTGGCCACAAGGTCAAACCAGACCTACATGTCAAACACGAAAAACTTCTCTAACGCGTTCTCATAACGTAAAACTTTACTCGAAATAAAAATCCAGTCTTTAGTACCGCTAGACATTGCAAACACTCGAACAACTGGATTTTGACGTAAAATATCCTCTTACATGAAAGTTCTGTCTCGGAAACTCAAACAGTCATACGCACTAACATTTTCTCAAACACACATCCTTCGCGAAGTCTCAAACTCAAACGGTAACACTTACTGTTCCATTTGTTGCTGATCACAACAAATGAACGCTGTCCTATCAGACTTATCCATCTCCCCCCATAGAGATAGGCTTTCAAATATCCGACACAAAGATAATAGCGCGCTATAAAACAAATCCGAAATTTTGGTCAGCACTTCTAGACTGATGAGGAAATTCAACCTGAACCAGATCCGGATCTAACCGAGCCAGACATCCAAGACATTATCATCAAAACTAAACATTTTTAAAACAAAAACCCTAGAGCTCTCTAACAAAGAACTCGCCTCCTTCTTTTTGCCTTGTGAGACCAGTACCTCCACGGCCTAGAGAGTTTGTGTTGTATCGTGAATCTTCCATACCTCGTGCGGTGCACTTCGTTCCATCAAGTTACTGGTTCTCGGATCCATTTGGTTGATTAGATCAGTCCAAACTGTCCACCCTTGTGTCAGATCGAGTCTCACTCTTGTGCCAAGGATCATACAGCCTTTGTCATCCTATGCTTGTATCATAGACGAATTCAAAATTTTCTTTGGAGAGATACTCGGTTCCCGATCGATGCAAGTAACATAAGCTGAGAAACTTGTCGCAAACTTCAAATTGAGAGGGAATCAGATAAAAACCGCAATTGTAGTTTATGCCAAAACAGTCATCACAAACCCTAAGACGATAGTAAGCCTAGGTCTTTCCCTAAACCAACGGAATTTTCTTACACATATCAAGGCATAGTATCAAAATACAGATACGAGATTCCAAAATATGCCCATTCGCTAATATCTATACGTTTATGAGACTATGCGAACTAAAAGCCTTTAGGTATTCTCATCTTACGCAACAACAAGTATAACGATCCAATGAGTGTTAGAAATGAGATGACAACTTGCAGTCTTTCTCTCATATCCCGTACATCTAATCTATATGAATTTAAAAAGGAGATAACCCAAGACTTCATGATTCCAAAACAAACAGCGTACAAGGCTAGTCTCGAGGCCAACAAAGTTCCAATACAAAATGCCATCGGCAGAAACATGCTTAAACAATCTCCAAACGACACATAACTAGACCATAAAGGTCTCACTGGAAAACAAGTTCGTAAGAAACTTAACATCAAATGAACTAAGGAAGGCTTTATCCCTTCAAAAGGGTACGTAGGAAGCCTTCAAAAGGAGCAGCCCCAATAAAAAAACTGGTTTTACGAATTGAACTTTTTAGCCATTGTTTCCACCTAACACACCTATCACTACCTCACAAGAAATTACACGTAAAATCTTATGATATGGGGGGCTAACTGTTGGGGTTAAAATCTTCCGATAAATTGTTCCTCAAGCAAATACGAGCTGAAAATGTCAAAGAAACCAAACGGCATAAGCCAAACCAATTTTCATAAGGATACATGAACAAAATTAATATATTTCATCCCGAACTACAAATAAAAGAACATATATCCAAGCATGAAAAGATTGAAAAAACGTTTTTGTGGAAGTTTTTTCCAATCAATGATAAGATTTACGAAACAAATTTCTGTCAAACAAAATAACTTCCAGAAAAGACGATAAAACGAGAAACCATCGAGTCCGAACATCTTGTCGTCTTGTTTATCTCACCCTCATCGCCATAAGGGAAGCACATTTCCTCAACATCTCGTCGTGAACGGGAGACGAGACCGTCT
This sequence comes from Moricandia moricandioides, assembly GCA_905132885.1. Taxonomy (NCBI): domain Eukaryota; kingdom Viridiplantae; phylum Streptophyta; class Magnoliopsida; order Brassicales; family Brassicaceae; genus Moricandia; species Moricandia moricandioides. Next base: position 214,569 of record CAJHQQ010000019.1, read on the forward strand.
TCAAGTCTCGTCACCCTTGGGAAACAATACACGCACCATGTTTGGGACACGCAGCCTTTCTCGTCGTCCACGGGCGACGAGACCTTCTCCAAGTTTAGTAGCCCATGGGCGACGAGATACGCACTATGTCACATCGCTCAGGGGCAACAAGAACACCTCTCATCGTATTCTCCTTCGAGTATTGATCGTACTGATCCTTATTTCATCTCGATCGGATTTTCACATAAAATGGCAAAGACTTGTTTTCTCGTAAAACTTCAAATCAATCTTATAAAAAAGTAACAGCTAACTAAAAACCAATGTTATCTTAACTATACAATCTTTTTACCATTTCACGGAACCTATGGTATAGAAACCAACATCGTATGGAAGGTGATTTCTCCAAAAGAAATTGTAAAAGCACTAAATCAAAAGATTGCCTGAAAAGTTCTAAAACGCGGTAAAGGCCCACTTAAGTTTTTTGACGAAAATGAGCCCAAGCTACAATGAAGGTTTACTTGATTTACGCAGAAGATAAATGGACCTCTTAGAACTCTCTGCGCTTAGAAACATTAGGATATATTCTCAACGAGCTTGGTTTCTATAATTGGCACTCGATTACTAGAAGAAATCGCATAGGTAGTTCAATCTCTTGTTCCCCTCTTTGAAATTGAATTATGTTTGGCTTGAACCTCGAAAGGAATACGTAAGCAGCTTTCCTTAAGGTTCAGTCTGAAATCAGCAAAAACCTTTTAAGTATCTTTTTCGTCTTTTGTTATCAAGCTGCTACTCAACTAAGTTTAAGGTTTTAGCTAAAACTAGGAAACTCGCTGACAGCTCTTGCGGCCAAAGATTTTAAAATCTTTTTTTAGGATTGCAATGCTCTTACGCGGATTTGAAATAAATATCTACTTTTTCTATAAATTAGTTTTGTTGTCTTTTTCATATTTTCCGCATTTTATTTGGTCACTTGTCATTGGCTCACACAGAGAATCGGCACCTCAAGGAAAGTAAGGTATTCTTTTCTTTCCTCCGTTAATTGACACCGACAGAGTAAATTTTCGTTCCCACAACATTCTTCTTGATGACTTCAGTGAGAGGTGCTGCAATGGTGCTAAACTCCTAAACAAACCTCCTATAGAATCCGGCCAAACCATGGAAACTCCTAACTTCACTCACACTCTTGGGGCTTTGCCAGCTTTTGATTAATTTTACCTTCTCCTCATTCCTGTTCTGTTACAACAAAGCCTAAAAAACACAAGGTCATCCGTCCCAAAGGTACATTTCTTACGGTTAGCAAACAAAGACTCCTGCCTAAGTACTTGAAGAACATTTTTCAAGTGTTGCACATGTTCACTCAAGCTTTTTCAATAGATCAGGATGTCATCAAAGTATACAACAACAAAATGCCCAATGAATGATATAAAAACGTGGTTCATCAACCTAACGAATGTACCAGGTGTATTAGTAAGCCCCAATGTCATAACTAACCATTCATTTAATACGTGTTTAGTTTTGAATATCAATATTCCACTCATCTCCTTCTTTCATTCTAATTTAATGATAGCCACTTTTTAGATCAACTTTAGAAAACACACAAGACCAATGCAACTCATCCAACATATCATCAAGTCTAGGGATAGGATGTCTATACTTGGGAAACAAGGCACACACCATTACGATATTATCACCGGGTCTCGTCGCCCATGGGTGACGAGACACACACCATGTCTTGTAGCCCACGGGCGACGACACCATCACCAAGTATATCACCCACGGGCGAAAATACCATCATCGTATAAAATGTATTTTCTTCGAAAGAAATCGTAAAAATGTTTAAGTCGAAAACAATATCAGAAGGTCTAAAATGCGGAGAAAGCCCAGTTGCGATTTTAGATGGGAATGAGACTAAATTACAATAGCGGTTTACTTGATTTTTGCAGAAGATAAATGTATACAAAGATAAATGGAAAAGAAGATAACTAGAAAAGAAGATAGATATCAAGTTTCCAGGATAATTGACACAATGGTGTGTTTATTGCTCTAGCAGGGTATACATATCCTAAACAATTAACTGTAATATTAAGCCTTAATCCTAACACAAAAACAATATTCTTGCTAAGAGAGATCATGTGTAGTACTTAAGGATCAAATCCATTGAGAACAATGGCAGACAATAGATTTCTTATTTCTAAAGATTAAGCTAGGTGATTGTATATATATTGGTAACAAGTAATCAGCTTAAGGAAATATTCCTTATTGGAAGGTGTAGATGCAATAAGGAAATATGCTAATAAGTAAATTTGGAAATATGATAATAGACTAACTAGATGCAAATGTAACTTTGCTAGATGTAGGGTTTTCAAGCTCAATGAATTATAGGGAATAAGAAGCACAAATATGTAAATATTCTAGAAATCAAATATTAATTATTCTGACCCTTTTTACTCCAACTCTCATATGCGAGCAAAAGGAAACACCATCGACCGACGGCTAAGGCCTGGTGTCAATCAACTGTGAAATCAGAAGGAAGTGTGAACGAAATTTGATATGTTCACCAAGCTAATTAGACCAGCTCTAGCATGCGCCTCACAACCTAGTTCAATGGAGTCTATGCTGACACAGAACCTACTCTCATAGTCGTCCATATTCAACTTTCGAGATCCTAGTTAGCTACTATATAATGCAAGCATTAAGCACAACTCAGTTGATGGATATTAACTGAACCTAGCAATCCTACTTTTGGGCTAATCCATGATTGCTATCAGTCAACCGTAAATCTAGTTGGTAACTACTTATACATAATCAAAGTAAGAATAATAATCTGAATATAACGCATAGATAAAATATTGGGGTTCCAATAAAGATCTCCTTAAGGAGTTATAAATATTCTTCCTAAATGAATCCTAAAACTATAATGGAGTGCTGGTGCACACACACACACTTGCCCCCCAGCACACTTGCCTACTAGTAGCCCTTTTCTGATGTCAGACATAGAGTATAAATATAAAACCCTAAAATCTAGGTCAGAACTCGTCTAGGGGTAGTCATGTATTCTTTTGTCTTGTCTCTAACTTGGGCTTGAAATCGACTGTCTGCGAATTGGTCATCGATCGATGCCAAGTTTTCAGCATCGATAGATCTTGGTTGTGTAACTTTGGTCGACGCCAAGGTAGTGTCGTCGATCGACCGCAGTCTTGTACTTCGACTGTCCAATGATCAGCTACGGATTATTCTTCTATAAATTCTCCAAAAGCTCCAAGTATCTCCATATATCTCTAAAACGTCATGGACCTGTAAAGACCTTAAAACATAGCCTAGACACACATAATAGACCCCAACTAGAACCTATAAATCGGCCTAAAACTGGTAATAAATAGGCTATATCAACTCGCCCAAACTTAACCTTTTGCTTGTCCTCAAGCAAACAAGCCTGCGAAGGAGGTTCTGAAAAGCGAAGTCTCACATCATATCTAAGTCTAACTGTCACATAATATCCTATCAAGTCAATCATAGAGAAACTGTATATACCATATCCTTGTATAGCAACCAAATCCATTCTACCAACAACTTAGCAAATACTAGTCTGACTCGCCCCTCTGTTGATTTTGTTTCTTTGCATAAAATAAAAGTCCAGGCTTTACCTTGGGAGTATCGATCAAATGATATATGGACTCTTACCTCTGGAAGTATCTGAACACACATGTAGTCTTCTCTGATTTCCTTTCGTCTATCTCTTTTCACTTCTTCTCAGTCATTGTATCCCTTCTTTTGAGTGTATCATTTTTGTAATTGACTTAGATATTTGGATAGGCTTCCATGAATCAAGCCCTAATGGTTTTTGCCACCAGATGCGGTTCACTTATTTTTGACCTTTATACCTTTCTACGATCATATGAATAAAGCTTTAGTTATTTTACCCACCAAATCCTGTTTGAATCCTTTTTAAATCTGAAGGGAAGAGAGAGGAGAATGAGAAGCACAAAAACTTTTACTTTCCAGACTTGCAGAAGGAATCTGATCCAGTGTATACCAAATCCCAAAGCAAGCAAATAATGTCAGGATTAGTGTTGGAAATCAACTTTGGTTCCTTTCAGAATTTCTAATCAAGTGTGATATAGTGGAAGGATGATCCACTTCGGTATCTCTAGTATTCTCTGCAAACAACCTTCTAAGAATGGTTCTAATGTGTGGTTAATAAATTTTTTTGAAAAACTTAAATATATATATATATATATATATATATATATATATATATAGTAAATAAAACTCAAAAACAATAAAAGAGCATTAGAGAACCTCCCCTGACTTAAATTACTTTGATCCCAGTGTAATCCACCCCGCATTGGTTAGGAAAAATCAAATCATAAGAAAATAGCTTAAGTATAGAACTCGATACCACTCTTTGTAAGAGAGTGTCGATCGATGGTAGGTGGGTTTGTCGACCGATGGTCGCGATCCATTGTAGACCAATGGTGCCTCTATAGTGTCGATCGATGATGATTTAAACAATCTGTAAAAACGAATTAAAATACGAAATAAATAGTAGTATAAGTAAAAACTAAATAAAAACTTACTAAACAGTGGGTTGCCTCCCACTCAGCACTTGGTTATAGTCTTAAGCTCGAAATATTGAACTTTCTGACTAGAATGGAGGTGGATCAACACTTGGAAAACAAGTCTCTACATCTTCTTTGATCTTCTGAAACAATGTACCAACGAAGTTCCCAATTGCTTCATCTCCTCTGGCTTTCTCATTCTTTATGATATCCTTAGTAACCTCCACTGAATGCATTCTCCTTTGTAGATTCTCAATACTGCGCTGTAGCATTCTAAGTTTGGCAGCTGTAGTCTCTGAGATATCCTCCAAGTTCTGAGAAATATCTTCTTTCATCAGGCTCTGAGAAAAAGCAATCTCATTGAACATGTCTTCTAATTGTTTTTCTGCTGCGTACTTCTGTCTGTCGAAATCAATATCGACCGATGGCATGATGCTGCTGTCGATCGATGTCACTCTATCTGGTCCACTCGCATGCTGTCTTTTAACAATATCCAAATCGTGCTTCATATCATCCGTGCGTGTAGTCAAACCGGTGAAGCACTTGTCAATAGGATAGCAGACATCATCAATCCTCCTGAAGAAATCATCTAATTACATCTCTTGAGATTTGTAGATCTCATTCACAATATTGTCAATCTCTGTACTGTTGTATATCTTTTGTTTCTTCCTAGACATTGCGATCTTTGCTGCATGTTCAGGTAAACATATGTCGTTGTACTCAAACATAGTAGCTCTCTCAAGAACTGCCCAAATATATTCTTCTTGCACATTCACAATTCTTCCATCTAGAGCTCGTGCAATACGTTTTTCATCTCTGTAGATGGCATACTCATCTTTCTTTTCCCAATAGAAAAATCTTTTTCCATCAACATCATAAGCTCTCGTTCCAAACTGTACGCGACCGTCTATCAGTAGGGGATTTATCCAACCGATCGGTCCTGGAGTTTCTGAACTAAAGGGGTTAGATATACAGAACTCATGGACTCCTGGAATGGTGGTATCGATCGATGCATGATTGTTGTCGTCGATCGATGTTTGATTGTGAATAGTCATGTGCTTTTGCTCCTTGCTGTCTATCGATCTCGGTACCTGTGCGTCGATCGATGGATGTTGCTGTTGTCCAAATAAATTTCCTGATCGTTTAGCCATAACAAGGGCTTTTGCTACATCCTCCTTAGGTAGATTTAGAATTCTCCCATAAAGATCTTGTGCACGTCCTTCTGTATCTTTGAAAATTCCAAACTCATCTGGTCTGAGATAACCATCTTCTGTATCTTCTGCTCCAAGTAAATTTTATGGTTTTCGTTTGATGTTGTTTGATGGCGAAGATATGCCGACGATTAATGCTCGTGTTCATTATCAAATTAGATTCTTCCAGTGCCAGGCAAAGAGACACAATTTTTTCCTCTCTGTAATCTGCATCGTATTCTTCGTAGGCTCCATCGTATCCTTGGCATAACGGATTGGTGTCGATATGTGGTGTATGTTGACTGTCGGTCGATGCTCGATAATCAGACTGGTGGGAAAAAAGGTTTCCAGCTCCATTAGCCATTGCAAGTATATCTGCCACATCTTCCTTCATAACATGTAGAATTCTGCCATCCATAGCTCCTTCATGACCATCTGGATCTCTCATAATACCGAACTCATCTGGTTGTAGATAACCATATTCCCTTTCGCGTTCTGCAGTTAAGTCTCGTTCGGTTTCTGCTTCATTCCCAGTATAGATCGGTGGTGTATGGTTACCGTTGATCGATGTTGATTTCCCAAGTTGATGGGAAACATGAAAAACACCAGCCTCTTCAATAGCAATCCTCAGTGTTCAATTTTCATCGTCTTTGTAGTCTTCGTCGTACTCGAGGTTGGCTGTGTAGTAATCGAAATTTCCATGGTAGGTGTTTACTTGTTCGAATGTTTAGGTGTCGATCGACTCTATTCGGTGGGTGTCGATCGATTGTTGAACTGTAAGGTCGTCGATCCATGGGTTGGGTTGGGTATCGATCGATTCTCCTTCTTTCGATTCCTCACTGAACTCATATTCGCATAAGCATGTGGCCACATGCTCTATTTAACTTCATATTGCATATGGCTCCCACAGTAGCCATGAATGCTCTCCCAAGTAGTAGATAAGAGTTCAAATCTATCATGATGCCCATCACATGAAAGTCTGTTGGGACTACGGTATTGATGATATGCATTGGAACATCTTTTACCATCCCTCCTGCGTTCAGTCTAGAGCAGTCTACGAATGTAAAAGAATCGTTGGAGTGTTCCACTTTCAGATTCAGCACCTCGTCCATAGACTTTGGCATAATACTCACTGAAGATCCAGTGTCACAAAAGGGCATTGGGATATTTGTTTCCTTTGATGAAGCATGGAACCACGAATTTTCCAAGATCACTTTTCTTCTTTAGAAAAGTCCTCTGCTTCATCTTCTCTCTAAGGTGATTGAACATTTTCTCTATATCATCGTCTGTCTCTCTTGTTTCCTTGAAAAACATCCACAATCTGTGAATATAATAAGCTTCATCAAAATAAATATCTAGAAGAATTTTAAAATTCTTTTAGCAAAGCTATCTATCTCCCTTTCATTGGCTTCTCTGCGTTGATGTTTTGGGATCTTTTGCCTCCTCTTTCAGTATCTCTCATCTTCTCTATCAGTATCCATAGCTTCAGATGTGTCTGTATTTTGGTGTTAAACTGTCACGGTCGGACGTACAATCAAACTTGCATCGAGGTTCGGTAGTCAAACAGGGTTTCTCTCTTGTCGATCGATGCTGAGTGTGTACTGTCGATCGATTCTTCTATCACTCTATCGATCGATGTCACGAGAACGGCGTCGATTGATGTTAGTCAATTCACACGATGCCACTGATTATGTAGGTTTCACCGTCAATCGATTCACTCTGGTTGGTGTCGATCGATGCGAATGAGAAGTGTCGAGTGATATGGAATTTTTCACACGAAAATCAATGTCTTGGGGCTTCTCTCTCATGACTTCCTGCCAGAAATCATCATCAATAATGCATTGACGTGGTGCTTTTATCCAGCCTCGATTTTATCCTTATCAAACTCTCATGCTCTTAATGGTCTCACTTGATTGCATCACTTGATTCTCTAGTTTCCTCACATGAGTGCTGAGGTTTTCGAACTTGGCATTGAGGTTGAGGTACAGACCATCTATCTTTCCATTGAAATCTACAGTCATCTTCTTCTGTCCCTCTGAAACTCTGTCAACCATTGCTTCAATCTTGCTTTCCAGACCTCCTGGAGGAGGATTCTTGTAGTAGGAAGATCCATAAGTCTTGTTGTTGTTGAAGGCCCTATGCTGTGAATTCTTATTAAAGTTACTCCTTCGACCAGTACCCATAGGAGTTTTTGTTGAAGCCTGGATTCCCTTGTCTCTGGAAACCATTCCCATTAATGTAGTTTACATGCTCTTCTTCAATCTCATCTTCTCCAGACTCAATTGCTTCTACTTCTGCAAAAGTAACCTGCTTCTTGAAAATTTTCTGAACACTATCCAGTTTTGCCTTGACCCCTTCAAACTGCTCCTTGCTCACAGCTGGAGCAGATTTCCTTCTCTCAAAATCTGTGTTCTTGGTACTGCTGCTAAATGCCAGAATCTCAATTAATCTCGTAGCTTCTTCAGGGCTCCTGGTGCTGAAATTTCCCTCACTAGCTGTATCCAAAGCCGTCTGATATTGCAATCCAATACCTCTAAAGAAATTTCTAAGAAGCTGCACTTCGTTGAACCCGTGATGTGGACAGTCTCTCTGGTATGACTTGAATCTGATCCATGAGTTTCTGAAAGACTCTGAAGGTGCTTGTGAAAAAGCAGCAATCTTGCTCCTCAGATCTTCTGCTCTTGCGTCATCAAAAAAGTTACGCAAGAAAGCGTTCTAGATGTCAGTCCAGGATGTAAGGGATCCTGGTAGTTGCGTAAGCCAATATAAAGCTTCTCCAGCAAGTGAGTACTTGAAAATCTTACAAAAGAGATAGTCTTCAGGGACTCCATTGGCTTTAATAGCAGTCACTAGATCCTCAAATTGCTCCAGATGATCCACATGGCATGTCGCAACCCAATGTAAGGTGTCTGTGCTACAAGTGTGGAAAAAGCGGGCTTGATCTCAAAATCGTTTCTCTGGGAAGCTGGAGGGCGGATATGTTGACGTAGAATTAGTCTGGACGGTTGTAGTCAGCCAGCGTTCTCTGAGCAACTTGGGCCTTAGCTTCCGGTTGAGCTAATGCAGCGTCTGCTTCTGCTTCTGAATCAGGGATTAGAGCCCCATGATCGTCTATCTTTTGACCTGCTCCATTACATAGACGACCGTTGAGGTCACGCAAGTCTCAATTCTCATTCTGAACCACTACTATAGGGGCAACCATCTGAACTCGTATGATGTTGTCAATCAATGCGGGTGAGATGCTGTAGATCGATGCTAAGTGATCGATCTCGGTCGATGCTAGAGTTCTGATGTTGGTCGATTATGTTCAGAAAAAAGTGTCGGCCGACCCTGAGTGTATGCCGTCGATCGATGCTTGTCGTCTTTCTTTGTGGATCGTACGCTCAAGTTGTTGTGGGTATGAGAATAGTAATTCTTGTCCTTTGTTGCTCCTGGTACTCTGTTGCATGCACCTGAAAAACAAAGAAAAAGAAAAATCAGTAACTTGACAGTAAAAACAAACCTTGACTAAATCCTTGAAATTAAATCTAATGGCGATCAATGTTCCCCGGCAACGGTGCCAAATTTGACACAAGGGTGTGTTTATTGCTCTAGCAGGGCATAAATATCCTAAACAATTAACTGTCAAATTAACCCGTAATCCTAACACACAAAACAATACTCTTGCCAAGAGAGAACATGTGTAGTACTTAGGGATCAAATCCACAGAGAAGAATAACACACAATAGATTTCTTATTTCTAAAGATTAAGCTAAGTGATTATATATATTGGTAACAAGTAATCATTTTAAGGAAATATTTCTTATTGGAAGGTGTAGATGCAATATGGAAATATGCTAATAATGTAAATATGAAAATATGATAATAGACTAACTAGATGCAAATGTAAATATTTTAGATCTAGGGTTTTCAATCTCAATGAATTATAGGTAATAAGAAGCCCAAATATGTAAATATTCTAGAACTCAAATATTAACTATTATGACCCTTTTTGCTCCAACTCACGTATGCAAGCAAAAGAAAAGACCATCGATCGACGGCTAAGTCTTGGTGTCGATCGACGGCTAAGGCCTGGTGTCGATCGACGGTGAAATCAAAAGGAAGTGTGAACGAGATTTGATATGTTCACCAAGCTAATTAGACCAGCTCTCGCATGCGCCTAACAACCTAGTTCAATTGAGTCTATTCTTGCACAGAACCTACTCTCGTAGTCGTCCATGTCCTACTTTCGAGATCTTAGTTAGCTACTCTAGAATGCATGCATTAAACACAACTCAATTAACTGATATTAACTTAACTTAGCAATCCTATTTTAACGCTAATCCATGATTGCTATCATTCAACCCTAAATCTAGTTGGTAACTACTGAGACATGATCAAAGTAAGAATAATAATTTGAACAAAATGCATAGATAAAATATTGGGGTTCCAATACAAATCTCCCTAAGGAGTTATGAATCTTCTCCCCTAAATAAATCCTAAAACTATAACGGAGTGCTGGGCACACACACAATAAATTATTAGACCAGCTCTCGCATGCGCCGAACAACCTAGTTCAATGGAGTCTATTCTGACACAAAACCTACTCTCATAGTCCTCTATGTCCTACTTTCGAGATCATAGTTAGCTACTCTAGAATACAAGCATTAAGCACAATCAATTGATGGATATTAACTTAACCTAGCAATCCTACTTTTGGGCTAATCCAAGATTGCTATCATTCAACCCAAAATCTAATTGGTAACTATTCAGACATAATCAAATTAAGAATAATAATCTCAATATAATGCATAGATAAATATTGGGGTTTCAATTCAAATCTCCCTAATGAGTTATGAATCTTCTCCCTAAATGAATCCTCAAACTATAATTCAGTGCTGGTGCACTCACATACATTTTGGCACCCCAGCAGACTTGCTCCCTTGCCCCTTTTTTTGGTGCAATACATAGAGTATAAATATAAAACCCTAAAGTCTAGGTCAAAACTCGTCAAGGGGTAATCTTGTAATCTTGAATCTTGTCTCTAACTTGGGCTTGAAATCGGCTGTCTGTGAATTGGTCAACGATCGATGTCCGATGTGAAACATCAATCGATCTTGGTCATATAACATTGGTCGACGCCAAGGTGGTGTCGTCGATCGACGACAATCTTGTACTTCGACTCTCCCAATGATCAGCTACGGAATATTCTCCTCTAAATGCTCCAAAATCTCCAAGTATCTCCATATATCTCCAAAACGTACTGGGACCTGTAAAGACCTTAAAACATAGCCTAGACACGCATAATATACCCTAAATAGAGCCTATAACATGGCCTGAAACTGATAATAGATAGGCTATATCAACTCCCCCAAACTTAATCTTTTGCTTGTCCTCAAGCAAACAAGCTTGCGATAGAGGTTTTGAAAAACGAAGACTAACAGAATATCTAAGTATAACTGTCACCTTAGTTTGTTGCAGCCAGATCCTATCAAGTCAATCACAGAGAAAATTTATATACCATATCCTATTATAGCAACTAATTCCATTCTACCAACAACTTAGCAAATACTATTCTGACTCGCCCATATACTGATTTCATTTCTTTGCATAAAATGAAAATGCAGGCTTTACCTTGGGAGTACCGATCAAAGGATATATGGACTCTTACCTCTGCAAGTATCTAAACACACAGATAGCCTTCTCTGATTCATTTCCTCTCTCTCTTCTCACTTATTCTCAGTCAATGTCTCTCTTCTTTTGAGGGTATCATTTTATTTTTTTAATTGACTGAGATATTTGGATAGGATTCCATGAATCAAGCCCTAATGGTTTTTGCCACCAAGTCATGTTTACTTCTTTTTGACTTTTTATCTCTTTATAGGATCATATGAATCAAAATTTAATGGTTGTAGCTACCAAATCATGTTCGACGCCTTTTTTAATCTGAAGGGGAGAGAGAGGGGAATCAGAAGCACATAGACTTTTACCTTCCAGACTTACGGAAGGAATCCGATCCAGTGTATGCCAAATGCCAAAGCAAGCAGATAATTTCAAGATTAGTGTTGAAATCAGCTTTGGTTCCTTCAAACTTTCTAAGCAAGTGTGATATAGTGGTATAATGATCCACTTTGGTATCTCTAGTAATCTCTGTAAACAACATTGTAAGAATGGTGCTAAAGTGTGGTTATTAAATAATAAATTTTGATCATAATCCTCTTTTTGACTGAATAAAAGTTTTTGAAAAACTTATATATATATATAGTAAACAAAACTCCAAAACAATAAAATAGCGTTAGCAAACCTCCCCAGACTTAAGTGTAAACCGCCCGGATTGGTTAGGAAAAATCAAATCATAAGTAAATAGATCAAGTATAGAACTGGATACCGCTCTTTGTAAGAGAGTGCCGATCGATGGTAGGCGGGTTTGGTCGATTGATGGTCGCTGTCCATTGTCGACCGATGGTGCCTCTATGGTGTCGATCAATGGTGGTTTAAACAGTTTGTAAACACGAAGTAAAATTTGAAATAAAAAGTAGTATAAGTAAAAGCTAATAAGAACTTACTAAACAAGGGGTTGCCTCCCACTCTGCGCTTGGTTATAGTCATAAGCTCGACGTTTTGAACTTTCTGGCTAGAATGGACGTGGATCAACACATGGAAAACAAGTGTCTCATCTTCTTTGCTCTTCTTAAACAATGTACCAACAAAGCTTCTCATTGCGTCATCTCCTCTGGCTTTCACATTCTTTATCATCTCCTTAGTAACCTCCATCGAATGCATTCTCCTTTGTAGATTATCAATAGTACGATGTAGCATTCTAACTCTGATAGTTGTACTTTCTGATATATCCTCCAATTTCTGAGAAATATCATCTTTCATCAGGCTATGAGAAAAAGCAATCTCATTGAACCGGTCTTCTAATTGTTTTTCTGCTGCAAATTTCTGTCTGTCGAAATCAGTATCGATCGATAGCACGATGCTACCGTCGATCGATGTTACTCTATCTGGTGTACTCGCATGTCGCATTTGAACAGTATCCAAATCTTGCTTCATCTCATCCATGTGTGTAGTCAAACCGGTGAGGCACTTGTCTGTAGGATAGTAGACATCATCAAGACTCTTGTAGAAATCATCTAATGACATCTCTTGAGATTTGTAGATCTCATTCACAATATCGTGAATCTCTGCTCTGTTGTATGTCATTGGTTTCTGCCTAAGCATACCGATCATTTCTGCATGTTTAGGTAAACATATGTAGTTGTACTCAAACATAGTAGCTCTCTCTAGAACTGCCCTGATATCTTCTTCTTGCACATTCACAACTCTTCCGTCTAGAGCTTGTGCATTACCATTCTCATCTCTGTAAATGCCATACTCATATTTATTTTCCCAAAAGAAAATTCTTCTGCCATAAGCATCAGAATCTCTCCTTCCATACTCTATGCGACCGTCTATCAGTAGGGGATTTATCCAACTGATCGGTCCTGGAGTTTCTAAACTAAAGGGGTTAGATGTACAAAATTCATGGACTCCTGGAATAGTGGTATCGATGGATGCATTCTTCTTGCTGTCGATCGATGGTTGAGTTTGGATCGGGTCGTGCTTCTGCTCCTTGTTGTCGATCGATGTCGTACCGGTGCGTCGATTGATGGCTGTTTTTGTTGTCCAAATAAATTTCCTGATCGTTTAGCCATAACAAGGGCGTCTGCTATATCTTCCTTAGGTAGATTTAGAATTTTCCCATAAAGATCTTGTGCACGTCCTTCTGTATCTCTGAAAATTCCAAAATCATCTGGTCTGAGATAACCATCTTCTGTATCTTCTACTCCAAGTGAATGTTCTGGTTTTCGTTTGATGTCGTTCGATGGCCAAGATATGCCGACGATTGATGTTCTAGGGCCCACTCTCGCGTTCATTACCCAACCATCTTCTTCTTCCAGTGCCAGGCTGCGATACTCAATCAGCTCTTCCTCTTTGTAATCTGCATCGGATTCTTCGTAAGCTCTACCGAATCCTTGGTAAGCCGGATTGGTCTCGATCTATGGCGTATGTGGACCAACGATCGATGACCAATAATCAGACTGGTGGCCAAAAAGGTTTCCATCTCCATTAGCCATTGCAAGTATATCTGTCACATCTTCCTTCGTGACATGTAGAATTCTGCCATCCATAGATCTTGCACTACCATCTAGATCTCTCATAACACCGAACTCATCGGGTTGTTGATAACCATATTCCCTTTTGCCTTCTGGAGTTGAATCTCGTTTGGTTTCTGCTTCAGTCCCAGTATCGATCGATGTTGATTTCCCAAGTTGATGGGAAACATGAAAAACACCAGGCTATTCCATAGCAATCCCTCGGTATTAAATTATTTTTTCGTCTTTTTAGTCTTTGTTGTACTCGAGATATGTTGTGTTGTAATCGAAGTCTCCATTGTAGGTGTTGCACTTTTTGGATGTTTGAGTGTCGATCGATTCGATTGGGTGGTTGTCGATCATTGTTGAAATGTAAGGCCGTCAATCGATGTGTTGGGTTGGGTGTCGATCGATACTACTTCTTTCGATTCCTCACCGAACTCGGAATCTCAAAAGCATGTGGCCACAAGCTCTGCATCATTGCACAATTCGATCAGGGTAGCCTTGTTCTTATTTTTTACAGGTGATATAGCCTATTTATTACCAATTTCAGCCCATGTTATAGGTTCTATTATGTGTGTCTAGGCTATGTTTTAAGGTCTTTACAGGTCCAGTCACGTTTTGGAGATATATGAAGATACTTGGAGCGTTTGAAGCATTTAAAGGAGAATAATCCGTAGCTGATCATTGTGAGAGTCGAAGTACAAGACTGTCGTCGATCGACGACACAACCTTGGAATCAACCGACGTTACATGACCAAGATCGATCGATGCCGCACATCTGATATTGATCGATGACCAATTCTCAGACAGCCGATTTCAATCCCAAGTTAGAGACATGACACAAGATTACAAGATTACCCCTGGACGAATTTTGACCTAAGCTTTAGGGTTTTATATTTATACTTTATGTATTGCACCAAACGGGGTGTGCTGTGCTGGATTGATGGGTGCTAGTAAGTGTGCTTTGTTATGTGCACCATCACTCCATCATAGTTCTAGGATTTACTTGGGGAGATTTGAATTGGAAGCAAAGTGTTTTATCTATGCATTATATTCATGTTATTATTCTTACTTTGATTATGTTTGAGTAGTTATCAACTAGGTTTAGGGTTTATTAATGGCATAGAGGGATTAGCCAAACAATAGAATTGTTAGGGTTATTATTAGATCTATCAATAAAATTGTGTTTATTTCTTGTGTTCTGGAGTAGCTAACTAGAACCCTGATAATAGAATAGTTAGGCGCAAGCGAGAGCATGGTCTACTGCCAGAATTAATCCTGTTGAGCTACGTTTCTAGGAAAAACTGAGAGTTGATTTAGTTAATCAAGGAATTTATCAAATTAGGTCATAAAGCTTCACTCAAGAAACCATCGATCGATGCAGGATCATTGCCATCAATCGATGGTCATTTCGTGTCAACAAGCGAGAGCTGAGACATTGGACTTAGTCAATAGATTAGACTCGCAGCGAGAGCTGGTCGTCTTTTACATTAGATATCAAATTCTATGAATAATACCTTTAGCTTCTATCCTCTATAATCCACTAGCTTGAAACCCTAGATCTAGCATATTTACATTTACATCTAGTTAGTTTATTAGCAGATTTCCAAATTTACATTATTAGCATATTTTCATATTTACATTATTAACATACTTCGATATTTACATTGACCAACATCAGAACTCGAGCAGCGACCGACATTGATCTCACCTCATCAATCGACAGAAGCTTACCCACATCGATCGACAACAACAAACGAGTTCAGATGGTTGCGACTTTAGTATTGGTTTAGATGAGAATGGAGACTTGCGTGACCTTAATGGTCATCTTCGTAATGCAGCAGGTCAAAAGATACACAATAAGGGTGATGTAATCCCTGATAGAGAAGCAGACGCTGCAATAGCTCAACCTGAAGCTAACGCCCAAGCTGGTCAGAGAACGATGGCTTACTACAACCGTCCAGAAAAGTTTTACGCCAACAGATCCGCTATTCGTCCTCCAGCTTTCCAGAGAAATGATTTTGAGATAAAGCCCGCTTTCTTCGGACTTGTAGCGCAGGCACCTTACCATGGGCTACGACATGAGAATTCTATGGATCATCTGGAGCGATTTGAGGATCTAGTGACCGCTGTTAAAGCCAATGGAGTCCCTGAGGACTATCTTTTATGTAACATTTTCAAGTACTCACTTTGTGGAGAAGCTTCATATTTGCTTAAGCAACTACCACCAGGATCCCTGACATCCTGGACTGACATCAAAAACGCTTTCTTGCGTAACTTCTTCGATAACGCTAGAGCAGAAGATCTGCGGAGCAAGATTGCTACTTTTTCTCAAGAACCTTCAGAGTCTTTCATAAAATCGTGGATCAGATTCAAATCATACCATAGAGACTGTCCACATCACGGGTTCAACAAAGTACAGCTTCTCAGCACTTTCTTTAGAGGTATTGAATTATAATACCAGATGGCTTTGGACACAGCTAGTGAGGGAAATTTTAGTACCATAAAATCCCTGAAGAAGCACCAAGAACACTGATTATGAGAGATGAAAATCAGCTCCAGCGGTAAGCAAAGAGCAATTTGAGGAGGTCAAGGCAGAACTAGATAGTGTTCATGGATTTTTCGAGAAACAAGTTACTTTCTCAGAGGTGGAAGCAATTGAGTCTGGAGAAGATGAGATTGAATAGGAAGATGTAAACTACATTGATGGGAATGGTTTCCAGAGACAAGGGAACCCAGGCTTCAACAGGAACTCCTATGGTGCTGGTCAAAGGAGTAACTTCAATCACAATTCACAGCACATACCCTTCAACAACAATAGGACTTATGTATCTTCCTACTACCAGAATCCCCATCCAGAAGGTCCGGAAAGCAAGATTGAAGCAATGGTTGATAGAGTCTTAAAGGGACAGCAGAAGATGACTGTGGATTTCAATGGAAAGATAGATGATCTGTACATCAACCTCAACACCAAGTTCGAAAACTTCAGCACTCATGTGTGGAAACTGGGGAAGAAAGTGATACAAACAAGTGAGACTATCAAGAGGCATGAAATCTTGATTAAGGAGAAAATCGAGGCAGATAAAAATCACCACGTCAATGCATTGATTGATTATGATTTCTGGCAGGAGGTCAAGAAAGAGAAGCCCCAAGATAGCTATTTTTGTGTGGAAAATTCGGTTTCACTCGGCAAGTCTAATACGCATCGATCGACGCCACCCGGTGAGCATCGGTCGACGGTGAAACCTACAGACTCAGTGGCTTCGTGTGAATCGAATAATATCGATTGACACCGCTTCCGTGACGTTGATCGACATTGTTCCATTGATCGGCATCACACCCTTAGCGTCGATTGACAAGAGAGAAAACTAGTCTGACTACCAAACCTAAATGAGGGCTTGTTTATGCGCCCAAACGTTAAAGCTTCAGAACAGAATACAGACACAACTGAAGCTATGGATACTGATAGAGAAGATGATGGACACTCAAAGAGGAGGTAAAAGATCCCAAAGCAGCAATGGAGAGAAGCCAATGAAAAGGAGATAGGTAATTTTGCTAAAAGAGTTTTTAAAATTCCTTTAGATATTTCTTTTGATGAAGCTTATTATACTCACAGATTGTGGATGTTCTCCAGGTAAACAAGGGAGACAAATGACAACATAGAGATAATGTTTAATCATCTCAGAGAGAAGATGAAGCAGAGAACATGTCTGAAAAAGAAAAGTGATCCTAGAAAGTTTGTGGTTCCATGCTTCATCAACGGAAACAAATATCACAACGCTCTATGTGGCAGTGGATCTTCAGTGAGCATTATGCCAAATTCTATGGTAGAGGAGTTGAACATGACAGTGGAACCCTCCAAAGATTCTTTTACATTCGTTGACTGCTCAAGAGTGAATTCAGGAGGGATGGTAAAAGATGTTCCAGTGCAGATCAACAATACCTTAGTTCCAACAAACTTTCATGTGATGGACATCAGGATAGATTGGACATCAGTAGAAGACTGTCGTCGATCGACGATACTACCTTGGCGTCGACCAAAGTTATATTACCTAGATCGATCGATCCTGAACACTTGACATCGATCGATGACAAATTCGCAGACAGCCAATTTCAAGCCCAAGTTAGAGACAAGACACAAGATTACAAGATTACCCCTGGACGAGTTTTGACCTAGATTTTAGGGGTTTATATATATACTCTATGTATGACACCATAAAAATTGGGGCTACTGGTAGGCAAGTGTGTGGGGAAAAATGTATGTGTGTGCGCCCCAACACTCCATTATTGTTTTAGGATTTATTTAGGGGAGAAAATTTATAACTCCTTAGGGAAATTTGTATTGGACCCCAAGTATTTTATCTATGCATTATTCAGATTATTATTCTTACTTTGATTATGTCTGAGTAGTTACCAACAAGATTTATGGTTGAATGATAACAATCAAGGATTAGCCCAAAAGTAAGATTGCTAGGTTAATATCCATCAATTGAGTTGTGCTTAATGCTTGCATTCTAGAGTAGCTAAATAGGATCTCGAAAGTTGGACATGGACGACTATTATGTGCTATAATAGACTCCATTGAAATAGGTTGTTAGGCGCATGCGAGAGCTGGTCTAATTAGCTTGGTGAACATATCAAATCTCGTTCACACTTCCTTCTAATTTCACCGTCGATCAACATCAGGCCTTGGCCGTCGATCGATGGTCTTTCCTTTTACTCGCATAAGAGAGTTGTTGTTAAAAGGGTCAGAATAGTTAATATTTGAGTTCTAGAATATTTGCATATTCGTGCTTCTTATACCCTATAATTCATTGAGGTTAAAACCCCTAGATCTAGCATATTTAAATTTGCATCTAGTTAGTCTATTATTATATTTCCATATTGACATTATTAGCATACTTCTATATTGCATCTACACCTTTCAATAAAGAATATTTCCTTAAACTTGTTACTTGTTACCAATATATATGACATTGTTCTCTGTGGATTCGATCCCTTAGTACTACACCTGATCTCTCTTGGCAAGAGTATTGTTTTTTGTGTTAGATTAATGGTTAATTTGACAGTTATTTTTTAGGATATTTATAGCCTGCTAGAGCAATAAACACACCCATGTGTTAAATTTGGCGCCACTGCTGGGGAACATTGATCGCCGTTAGATTTAATTTCTCGGATTTATTCTCGGTTAGTTTTTACTGTCAAGTTACTGATTTTTCCTTTCTTTGTCTTTCAGGTGCATGCAACAAAGTACCATGAGCAACAAAAGACAAGAATTACTATGCTCAGACCCACAACAACTCGAGTGTACGATCCTTAAAAAAAGACGACAAGCGTCGATCGACGGCACCTACTCAGCATCATTGACACTTCTTAACGGACAGCATCGACCGACATCATAACTCTTGCAACGACCGACATTGATCATTTAGCATCGATCGACAGCATCTCACCCACATTGATCGACGACAGCAGACGAGTTCGAATGGTTGCGCCTATAGTAGTGGTTCAGAATGAGAATGGAGACTTGCATGACCTCAACGGTCATCTGCATAATGCAATAGGTCAAAAGATAGACGATCAGGGGTCTGTAATCCCTAATACAGAAGCAAAAGCAGAAGCAGACGCTGCATTAGCTCCACCTGAAGCTAAATCCCAAGCCGCTAGAGGCATGAAGATTTCGAGGCCAATCAGAAGATCATGGGTCGAATATATGTTGGACAAATTACTTGAGGGACAGCAGAAGATGGCTATGGATTTTAATGGGAAGTTAAATTTCCTGTACCTCCACCTAAACACAAAGATCGGAGATCTCGACACCCGTGTGGGGGAAGTGGAAAATAAGGTAACTCAGAGGAGTGAATCCCTTAAGAAATACGAGGCTATGGTTAGGGAGAAGGAAGAATCTGGGCAGGAACATCACGTAAATGATGTGATTGATGATGATATTTTGGTAGAAGTCAAGAAAGAAAGGCCCTAAGAGGAAGGGTTTCATATAGGAAATTTGTGTTCGTTAGGCAGTTCGCACATGAATCGATCGATGCAAGAAACTGATAATCGATCGACGAATACGACAACTTCAGAGAATTAGATGGATACATCATAGTCTATGATGGTTGATAAGGCTACCGACGGTCATCCTAGGAATAAGCCAAGGATCATTCTGAAGAAGAAAATTGATCTTGGTAAGTTTGTGGTACTATGTCTGATCAAAAGCCACGAGTTCCCTAATGCCCTCTGCGGCACTGGATCTTTAATAAGCATCATACCCAAAGCTATGGCATAGAATTTGAACCTGAGAGTGGAGCCTTCCAGTTATTCTTTCATTTTTGTGGATTGCTCTAGAGGAGACTCATGAGGTATTTGTAGAGACGTCCCACCACAAATTCTGAACGTCTTGATCCCGATAAACTTCCATGTAATGGATATCCAGATTAATTGGAACTCTTCTCTGTTACTTGGAAGAGCTTTCATGGCCACCGTAGGAGTTATCTCTGAAATGAAGACAAATAGGTTGTGCCTTTCCTTGATTGATCATAATGTTTATTATGAAATTTATAAGAATAAACCTTCTCTCATGAAATTGTGCAATGATGCAGATCTTGTGGCCACTTGATTCTTCGATTACGAGTTCCGTGAGGAATCGGAAGAAGGATCATCGATCGTTACCCAACCCAACCCATCGATCGACGGCCTTAAAGTTCAACAATCGATCGACACCCACCCTATAGAATCGGTCGACACTCAAACATCCAAAAAAGTCAACATGTACCATGGAAATTTCGATTACAACACAACCTACCTCGAGTATGACAAAGACGAAGAAATATTTGAACACCGAGGGATTCTATGCAAGAGGCTGATGTTTTTCATGTTTCCCATCAACTTGGTAAATCGACATCGATCGACGGTAACCATAAACCATCGATCGGTACTGGGAATGAAGCAGAAACCAAACGAGATTCAACTGCATAACGCGAAAATGAATATCGTTATCAACAACCGATGAGTTCGGTATCATGAGAGATCCAGATTGTCACGCAACAGCTATGGATGGCAGAATTCTAAATGTCCCGAAGGAAGATGTGGCAGATATACTTGCAATGGCTAATGGAGCTGGAAACCTTTTTGCCCACCAGTCTGATTATCGAGCATCAATCGACGGTCAACGTACACCATCGATCGACACCAATCCAGCATGCCAAAGATGCGGTGGAGCTTACGAAAAATACGATGCAGATTACAGAGAGGAAAAATTGATTGATTCTCGCGGCCTGGGACTGGAAGAAGCTAACTGGGTAATGAACGCGAGGGTGGGCACTCGAGCATCAATCGTCGGCATATCTTCGCCATCAAACAACATCAAACGAAAACCAGAACATCTACTTGGAGCAGAAGATACAAAAGATGGTTATCTAAGACCAGATTATTTTAGAATTACAGAGATACAAAAGGACGTGCACGAGATCTTCATGGGAGAATTCTAAATCTACTTAAGGAGGATGTAGCAGACGCCCCTTTTTTAGGCTAAACGATCAGGAAATTTGTTTGGACAACCGCAACAACCATCGATCGACGCACAGGTACCGCCATCGATTGACAATAAGGAGCAGAAGCACGAGCCTATCTACAATTGAACATCGATCGACGACAACAAATTTGCATCGATCGATACCACCATTCCAGGAATCCATGAGTTATGTACATCTAACCCCTTTAGTTCAGAAACTCCAAGACCGATCGGTGGTATAAATCCTCTAATGATAGACGGTTACGTAGAGTATGGAACGAGAGATTATGATGTTGATATCAGAAGAATTTTCTATTGGGAAAAGAAAGATGAGTACGGCATATACAGAGATGAGAATTGTAATGCACGAGCTCTAGACGGGAAAAAATGTGAATGTGCAAGAAGAAAATAACAGGGCATTTCTTGAGAGAGCTACTATGTTTGAGTACAGCTATATATGTTTACCTGAACATGCAGCAAAACCGCTATGTCTGGGCAGAAACCAAAGACATATAGCAGAGCAGATATGGACGACATTGTGGATGAGATCTACAAAGCTCAAGCGACGTCATTAGATGATTTCTAAAGGAGGTTTGATGATGTCAACTATCCTATAGACAAGTGCCTCACCGGTTTGACTACACCCATGGATGAGATGAAGCACAATTTGAATACTGTTCAAAGACAGCATGCAAGTGGACCAAATAGGGTGTCATCGATCGACAGCAGCATCATGCCATTGATCAATAGTGATTTCGACAGATTGAAGTACGCAGCACAAAAACATTTAGAATAGCGGTTCAATGAGATTGCTTTTTCTGAGAGCCTGATGAAAGAAGATATTTCTCAGAAATTGGAGGATATATCAGAGACTACAGCTGCCAAACTTAGAATGCTATAGTGCAGGATTGAGAATCTACAAAGAAGAATGCATTCAGTGGAGATTAGTAAGGAGATCATAAAGAATGAGAAAGCCATAGGAGATGAAGCAATTTGAAACTTTGTTGGTACATGGTTTCGGAAGACCAAAGAAGATGTAGAGACTTGTTTTCCAAGTGTTGATCCACCTCCATTCTAGTCAAGAAGTTCAATGCGTCGAGCTTAAAACTATAACCATGCGCTGAGTGTGAGGCAACCCACTGTTTAGTAAGTTTTTATTTAATTTTTACTTATACTACTATTTATTTTGAGTTTTACTTTGTTTCTACAGACTGTTTAAATCATCATCGATTGACACCATAGAGGCACCACCGGTCGACAATGGATCGCCACCATCGATCCACGAAACCCGCCTACCATCGGTCGACACTATCTTACAGAGAGAGGTATTGTGTTCTATACTTAAGCTATTTATTTATGATTTGATTTTTCCTAGCCAATCTGGGGCGGATTACACTATGGACAGTTTACTTTAAGTCTGGGGGAGGTTCTATAAAGTTATTTTATTGTTTTTGAGTTTTATTTACTATCTATATATAAGTTTCTCAAAAGGTTTTATTGATTCAAGAAGAGGACTATGATCAAAATTTATTATAGACTAACCACAATTTAGCACCATTCTTAAAAGGTTGTTTGCAGAGATTACTAGAGATACAGAAGTGGATCATCTTGCCACTATATCACACTTGCTTAGAAAGTTTGAAGGAACCAAAGCTGATTTCCAACACTAGTCCTGACATTATTTGCTTGCTTTGGGATTTGGTATACAGTGGATCAGATTCTTTCTACAAGTCTGGAAGGTAAAATTTTGTGTGCATCTGAGTCCCTTCTCTCACCCCTTCAAATTTAAAAAAGGAGTCGAACAGGATTTGGTGGCTACAACCATTAAAGCTTGATTCATATGATCACAGAAAGAGATAAAGGTCAAAAAGAAGTGAGCAAGATCTGGTGTCAAAAATCATTAGGGCTTGATTCATTGAAGCCTATCCAAATATCTTTGTCAATTAAAAAAAATAAAATGATACCCACAAAAGAAGGGAGACATTGACTAAAAAAAAGTGAGAAGAGAGAGAGGAAATGAATCAGAGAAGAGTACATGTGTGTTTAGATACTTGCAGAGGCAAGAGTTCATCTATCCTTTGATCGATACTCCCAAGGTAAAGCCTGCACTTTTATTTTATGCAAAGAAATGAAATCAGTAGAGGGGCGAGTCAGGCTAGTACTTTTATTTTTTTCAAAGAAAAGAAAGCCTGCACTTTTGTTTTATGCAAAGAAATGATAGGATGTGGTTGCAATAGAGTAAGGTGACAGTAATACTTAGATGTTATGTGATTCTTCGCTTTTCAAAACCTCTTTCGCAGGCTTGTTTGCTTGAGGACAATCAAAAGGTTAAGTCAGGAGGAGTTGATAGAGCCTATTTATTACCAGTTTTAGGCCATGTTATAGGTTTTATTTAGGGTATATTATGTGTGTCTAGGCTATGTTTTAAGGTCTTTACAGGTCAAGGTATGTTTTGGAGATATATGGAGCTTTTGGAGAATTTATAGGAGAATAATCAGTAGCTGATCGTTGAGAGAGTCGAAGTAAAAGACTGTCGTCGATCGACGACACTACCTTGGCGTCGACCGAAGTAAAATAACCAAGATCGATCGATGCTGAACACTTGACATCGATCGATGATGAACACTTGACATCGATCGATGACCAATTCGTAGACAGCCGCTTTCAAGCCCAAGTTAGAGATAGGACACAATATTACATGATTACCCCTGGACGAGTTTTGACCTAGATTTTAGGGTTTTATATTTATACGATGCATGACACCAGAAAAAGGGGGCTACTGGTAGGAAAGTGTGTGGGGAAAGTGTGTGTCTGTGCCCCAACACTCCATTATAGTTTTAGGATTTATTTAGGGGAGAAGATTCATAACTCCTTTGTATTGGAACCCCAATATTTTATCTATTCATTATATTCATATTACTATTCTTACTTTGATTATGTCCGAGTAGTTACCAACTAGATTTAGGGTTGAATGATAGCAATCATGGATTAGCCAAAAAGTAGGATTGCTAGGTTAAGTTAATATCCATCAATTGAGTTGTGCTTAATGCTTGAATTTTAGAGTAGCTAACTAGGATCTCGAAAGTAGGACATGGACGACTACGAGAGTAGGTTCTGTGCCAGAATAAACTCCATTGAACTAGGATGTTAGGCGCATGCGAGAGTTGGTCTAATTAGCTTGGTGAAAATATCAAATCTCATTCGCACTTCCTTTTGATTTCACCGTCGATCGACATTAGGCCTTAGCCGTCGATTGATGGTCTTTCCTTTTGCTCGCATACAAGAGTTGGAGTTAAAAGGGTCAGAATAGTTAATATTTGAGTTCTAGAATATTTACATATCCTTGCTTCTTATTACCTATAATTCATTGAGCTTGAAAACCCTAGATCTAGCATATTTACATTTGCATCTAGTTAGTCTATTATCATATTTACATTATTAACATATTTCCATATTGCATATACACCTTCCAATTGTTACCAATCTATTGTGTGCCATTGTTCTCTGTGGATTTGATCCCTAAGTACTACACCTTATCTCTCTTGGCAAGAGTATTGGGTTGTGTGTTAGGATTAAGCGTTAATTTGATAGTTAATTCTTTAGGAAATGTATATCGTGCTAGAGCAATAAACACACCCCTGTGTCAAAAAACAAAGGACTCAAGAGTAAGATATCGTCGGAACATAAACATGCATGTATCCGGTAAGTACCATAACAACCCCATTCACTACGGAAGTCAGGAATGCAGCTCTCTTCGACCGAAGCACTGTCAATACGGACAAAGAATAAGCATTTCTCCCACGCGTGACCATTCAAGATCATCTCCATTACGTTCACGATGTATGTGCAAGGCGCAAACCGATAATTCCTACCCGTTAGCGCCAATGGCCTCAAAAGGGCCTCAAAATGGTCAACCCTAAGAGACACCCCATGCTCGTAACTCAAGACCTCACCAAGTCCGGGTCGCCGTATGGCAACCTGACCTCTCCAATTTCGGGTCTCCATATATATACCTGACCTACCTGAGCTTGGGTCGACGTATGGAGAGTTGTGTTCTTCTTTGTATTCTTGATCGAGTCGTGATAGGAATGCTTTTCTTTTCGACTCACTTGGAGTCTCCGTTGAGGTTTTACGGATAAAACGAGTAAGGATCGAAAACAAACCCCGGGTGGTCAAATATGGCTCACAGGTCGCCATATTGCGAGTGAGACCACACCCTTGGGTTCTCTCCCAAGTCTCGATCAAAATGCTCATCGTTTCATCTCAATCAGAGTTATCGTTGGAACTTTACAATAGAAACCGCAAAGACTCATTTTCCAAGATGAGATTCATGGTTATCGTATAAACGGAAACGGTTAACTCAACACCACAGTTGTCTTAACTATATGAGAGGTGTGAACTTCCTAGCTAATGCGACGTCGTTTCATAAAAAACTGTTTTGAAGAGATCGCAAGAACGTTTAGGTCGAAACGCGGTCCAAAGAGGCCCAGAATGCGGCTAAAGACTCACTTGCAATTTCATACAAAATCAGGCCCGGTAATGTTATGACAATGTATATGTACTTGCAAAATAAGATGATGAATCTCGCGGAATCGGAAGAAAAATGTCAAGTTTCCAAGTTAATGACGAAGATGGAGATAGAAAAAGGAATATTCTCGAAGTGTTAAACTCGTCCAGGGGCAGGAAGGGAAACACCAAACCGCCTTGAAAAGGACTATATAAGAGAATAAGAGAGGAGTGACAAAGGAAGAACTTTTTTTAGCATTCACAGCAAACTTAGAGCAATAGGAAAATACTTTCGTTTTGTTATCTAGATGCGTTTCGATTAAGGTTTTTGTAGTCAAGTTGCTAGAACGAAGGATCTCGCCAAAAGCTTTTGTACCCAATGATCGTTATCTTCCTGTACGAAAGTTCTTACGCAATTACGGTATAAGAACCTCTTGCTCTTTTTCTGTTTCAGAATTTACTTACAATATTTTTACCGTCAATCTTTTTCTTAAATTTGTTTGGTTGTTTGGAGTTTGGAGTTTGGTTTAAAGTAGATTGTCTGGGATCTCCTGGGAAAGTCAGGTTTTATTGACTTCCTAATTTTACGGAAATCGACGGTGTGAATTTCAGTTCCCACAAGCGTGTAAATGCAGTAGTGACCTTTAATTTAAGTCTTCATGCTGGTTCCCCTTAGTGAGTTTCGAAATTTCCTGCTCCTTGAGGTTTTGATGATGTAGGTACTTGCCTTGCCTCAAGATTGTACCTTGAACTTTGGTAGGGGGGCCTTCAGCATGTGTCGCCCTAGTATCGAGAGATAATCTAATCGAATCTTTGTACAAGAGTCAATCTCTTGGACATGTTGTCATGTTGTCTTTAGTGAAAATTAGTGTCCCTACTGGATAAATAAGGTGGGAACTTTAGCTGAACTCCTCCCTTGATTCTTGGCCAATCTCAATTGTGTATCACATTGCAGTCTTGCCCCGTAGGTAAGACACTATCAATGCTTAGACGACATTATATCTTGCTACCAAAATGTATCGTGAAGTTTAAGAATATTTCATCTTAAACCTTGGGATTTTGGGAAGATCACGAGGTTTAAGGACGTTTTTCCCTAGAAGATGGAGGATATTGGGAATGTTTTCTCGAAAAGTAAAGGTTTAGAGATACTTCCTCCTAGAACCCATGGGTTTGGGAACGTGATTCTGTGTAACCCGGAGGTTGTATGAATTTTTTTCATTGAGCCCGGAAGTTGCATGGAATTTTGTCCAGGAACCTAGAGGTTGTATAGAATTTTTTCCAGGAACCTGGAGGGTGTATGAATGTTCTTCCTGGAACCCGAAGTTTGTACGGACTTTCATCCAGGTACCCAGAGGTTGTATGGAATTTTGTCTAGAAACCTGGAGGTTGTGTGGGCTTTTGTACAGAAACTCGGATGTTGTATGGACTTTTGCCTTGGAACTCGGAGGTTGTAGGAAATTTCGTCCTAGAATCCGGATGTTGTATGAAGTTTTGTCCTGGATGTATCCCTTTAAGATCCTGAGGTCGTAGGACATATCCTTTAATTACACTCGAAGGGTTTAGACGATTGTATCGATCTCTGTCCCTGTGAGTAAGTTGCTCTTAATAGTATGCGACATTGCACTCTTCCCTAGGAGGTAAGCCACCATCAATGTGGATTTAGTCGTTGCACTCTGCCAGTCAGAAGTGGGCCACTATCATTATCGGTTTAGAAATTTTACTCTGCTTCCTGCCGCAAAGCCACTGTCAGACTTTTGTCACGTACTGGTGTGACTCGACCTTAAAAAGGGTGAGGCAATCGTCAGTCAGAAAACCGGCTATTTCATACCTACCGTATCGTGATATGTTGAATTTATACCCATTTTATATGACTGTGCAAAAACATACTTGTACTCAAATAAGATAAATTATGTATCCTTTTTTGTTGAAATCATACACAAGTCACCACATTAGATGCCCCATCATCTAATTTTATTGATGTGGATGTTCTGTGAGCTAATTTTGCTGACGAGGATGCCACATGTACAATAATTTTTTTTTTCAAAAAACAGTCCTTTTATAAAATATTTTTTTTTAGAAATTGCAAAAATTTATAATTTTTTCTTATTTAGTAAAATTTCTAAAAAAATAATTAAATTATTAAATTACAATCTATATAAGAGATATATTCATTATAATGTCTCGATCTTGTCACAATACAGTCCTTATAAGAGTTATATTTTTGTTGAAATTCAATGCTAGTGGTGCACGCATTTTACTCTCGACTAATCTTGCTTATGTTATTACATTTGAAGAACATAGACTATCATATTATAAATTCTTAATCTTTTAATACCAAATTATTTGCATGATTACATAACCAAACTAAAAAAATTCTATACAAACACATAACAAAAATTAACATTAGAGTAAGTGATAGGATTAAAAATTATAACGAATATATCTCTTATAAGAGATTAAAATTTATTATTCAATTAAGGTTTGTTAATTTTACTGTATAATAAACACCTATAAACATTTAATTTTCTAGAATCTTTTCTCAAAAACAAATATTTTGTTTTTTTTTTTGTTTTTTTAAACTATTGTACATGTGGAATCCTCGTCCGCAAAATTAGCTCACAGAGCATTAAGTCATCAAAATAGATGATGTGGCAGCCGACGTGGCAATTTGTATATGATTTCGCCAAAAAGTAAATAAAATGTATGTTATTTGAATTTTCTAGGACTTAGTCTAGGTTTGTTACTTTCAAGGTTACTGATTTTTCTTTTTCTTTGTTTTTGAGGTGCATGCAAAAGAGTACCAAAAGCAACAAAGGACAAGACTTACTGTTCTCTGACCCACAGCAACTTGAACGCACGATCCGCAAAGAAAGACGACACGCATCGATCGACGGCATACCTTCAGCATTGACCGATACATCTTTACGGACAGCATCAACCGGCATCAGAACTCAACCATCGACTGATACCAGATCTCTATCATCGACCGATATTGATCATATAGCATCGATCGACAGCACCTCATCCGCATCGATCGACAACAGCAGACGAGTTCAGATGGTTGCGCCTATAATTGTGGTTCAGAATGAGAATGGAGACTTCCATGATCTCAACGGTCATCTGCGTAATGCAGAATGTAAAAGGATAGAAAATCAAGGAGCTATAATCCCTGATACAGAAGCAGAAGCTAATGCCCAAGCTACCAGAAGTGCAGAAATTTCAAAACCAACCAGGAGACCATGGATCGAATATATGTTTGACAAGATACTGAGGGAACAGCAGAAGATGATTGTGGATTTCATTGACAAGTTAGATTTCCTGTACCTACACCTAAACAGAAAAATTGAAGATATCAGCATCCGTGTGGAAAAGTTGGAAAAGTAGATGACGCATGAGAGTGAAACCCTTACGAATACGAAGTTATGGTAAAAGAAGAAGAAGAGACTGGGTAGAAGTATCACGTCAACGCTGTGATTGATGATTATTTTTGGGTAGAAGTCAAGAAAGAGAAGCCACAGAAGAAAGGAAATTTAAGTTCGTTGATCAGACCACAAAAGCATCGATCGACACAAGCTACTAACAATCGATCGACAGTTCCTGTTAACTCGACGAATCGGGGATAGCTTCACGCATCGTTCAACGCAGTGGTCGCACAATCGATCGATGGTACCCAGTGACAAAACAAGTTGATAGACCAAAGGTCACGAATACTACAACTCCAGAGCAAAAGAGGGGTTCATCAGGGCCTATCATAGTCAATAAAGCTGCCAAGGATCATATTAGGAGGGAACCAAGAATCATTCTAAAGAAGAAAAGTGATATTGGGATGTTTGTGGTGCCATGTCAGATCAAAAACCATGAATTTCCCCATGCCCTATGCGACACCGGATGATCATTGAACATCATACCAGAGCTATAGTAGAGAAGTTAAACCTCAGAATAGAGACTTCCAATGATTATTTCCTCTTTGTGGACTGTTTTTGAGTAGACTCAGGAGGTATATGCAGAGATGACCCACTGTGAATTCAAGATGTCCTAGTCCCGATAGATTTCCATGTGATCGACATCCAAATCAATTAGAACTCTTCCTTGTTACTGGGAACAACTTTCATGGCCACCGTAAGAGCTATTTGTGATATGGAGACAAACAGGTTGTGCCTTTCCTTGATTAATCATATTATTCATTATGAAATCTATAAGAATAAACCTTCCCTCACGGAATTGTGTAATGATGCAGAGCTTGTGGCCACATGTGTCTGCGATTACGAGTGTAGTGGGGAATCGATAGATGGAGCCTCGATCGATACCATTCCCCTAAATCGATCGACAGTCTTTCACATCAGCAATCGATCGATACCCACCCTTCAACATCGATCGACACCCAACACCATCGAATGACCCAGAGCAACTTGAATGAACGATCCGCAAAGAAAGACGACAAGCATCGACCGACGACATACTTTCAGCAAACCTCTTGACGGATAGCATCAACCGGCATCAGAACTCAACCATCGTCCGATATCAGATCTCTAGCATTGACCGATATTGATCATATAGCATCGATCGACAACACCTCATCCGAATCGATCGATGACAGCAGACGAGTTCAGATGGTTGCGCCTACAATTGTGGTTCAAAATGAGAATGGAGACTTGCATGACCTCAAAGGTCATCTGCGTAAGGCAGCAGGTCAAAGGATAGACAATCAGGGGGCTATAATCCCTGAAGCAAAAGCAGACGCCGCAATAGCTCAACCTGAAGCTAACGCCCAAGCTTCTCAAAGAATGCTGGCTGACTACAACCATCCAGACCAGTACTACGCCAACAGATCAGCCATTCGTCCTCCAGATTTTCAGAGAAACGATTTGGAGATCAAGCCCTCTTACTTCAGACTAGTAGAGCATACGCCTTACCATGGGTTACTACACGAGAACCCTATGGATCATCTGGAGCGATTTGAGGATCAAGTGACTGCTATTAAAGCCAATGGAGTCCCTGAGGACTATATTTTTTGTAAGCTCTTCAAGTACTCACTTGTTGTAGAGGCTTCATATTGGCTTAAGCAGCTACCACCAGGATCTCTGACATCCTGGATTGACATTAAGCACACTTTCTTTCGTAACTTCTTTGATGACGCAAGAGCAGAAGATCTGAGGAGCAAGATTTCTACTTTTTCACAAGAGCCTTCAGAGTCTTTCAGAAACTCATGGATCAGATCCAAGTCATACCAGAGAGACTGTCCACATCATGGGTTCAACGAAGTGCAACTTCTTAGAACTTTCTTCAGAGGTATTGGACTGCAGTATCAGATGGCTTTGGACACAGCTAGTGAAGGAAATTTCAGCACTAGGAGCTCTGAAGAAGCCAAGAGATTGATTAAGAATCTGGCATCTAGCAGAGTTACCAAGAACACAGATTTTGAGAGGAAGAAATCAACTCCAAAAATAAGCAAGGAGCAGAATGAAGAGGTAAAAGAAAACCTCGATAGTGTCCAGAAATCTTCCAGAAAACAGGTTAGTTTTGCAGAGGTAGAAGCGATAGAGTCTGGAGACAATGAGAATGAAAAAGAGGATGTGAACTACATTGATGGGAATGTTTCTGGAGACAAGGGAATCCAGGTTTCAGCAGGAATTCCAATGGTACTGGTCAAAGGAGTAACTTTATTCAGAATTCACAGCGAAGACCCTCCAACAACGACATGACATATGGATCTTCCTACTACCAAAATCCTCCTCCAGAAACTCAGGAAAGCAAGATTGAACCAATGGTTGATTGATTCTTAGACGGACAGCAAAAGATGACTGTGGATTTCAACGGAAAGATAGATGGTCTGTACCTCAACCTCAAGACCAAGTTTGAAAACCTCAGCAGCCATGTGAAGAAGTTGGAGAACCAAGTGATGCAAACAAGTGAGACCATTAGTAAACATGAGACCTTAATTAAGGAGAAGATGGAGACTGGGCAAAAGCACCACGTCAATGCATTAAATGATGAGGATTTGTGGCAGGAAGTGAAACCCCAAGACAGCAGCTTTCGTGTGGAAAAATCTCTATCACTCGGCAATACCCATCCGCATCGATCGACGCAATACAACGAGCATCGACCGACAGTGGAACTTACAGAATCGATAGCCTCATGCGAATCAACTAACATCGTTCGACACCATTCTCATGGTCTCTATCGACATAGAGACTAAGGAATCGATCGACACTCCATGAGTGTCATCGATCGACAGCGTGAAAACCCAGTCCGATTACCCAACCTCAATGCAAGTCTGATTGTGCGCCCAACAACAACAATTTCAGAACATAATACATACACATCTGAATCTAAAGATCTTGATACAGAAGACGAGGGACACTCAAGGAGGAGGCAAAAGATCCTAAAACATCTACGCAGAGGCCAATGAAAAAAAGATGGATGGCTATGCTAAAAGAGTTTTTAAAATTCTTTTAGATATATCTTTTTATGAAGCTTATTATACTCACAGATTGTGGATATTTTTCAGGGAAACAAATGATGGCATAGAAACCATGTTCAATCACCTCACAGAGAAGATGAAGAAGAGAACCTGTTTGAAAAAGAAAAGTGATCCTGCGAAGTTTTTGATTCCATGCTTCATCAAAGGAACAAATACCCTAACACCCTCTGTGACACCGGATCTTCAGTGAGCATTATGCCAAAGTCTATGGCAGAGGATCTGAACCTAAGAGTGGAACCCTCCAATGATTTGTTTACATTTGTGAATGCTCAAGAGTGAACTCAAGAGGTGTGGTAAAAGATGTTCCAGTTCAGATTTTCATGTAATGGACAGCAGGATAGATGAGAACTCTTCGTTACTACTTGGGAGAACATTCATGGCTACTATGGGAGCCATATGCGACATGCAGTTAAAAAAGTTGTATCTATCTCTAATTGATAAAAATATATTTTATGAACCTGTTAAAAATAAGAACAAGGCTACCCTGATCGAATTGTGTAATGATGCAGAGCTTGTGGCCACATGTTTCTGCGATTACGAGTGTAATGAGGAATCGGTAGATGGAGCATCGATCGATACCCAACCCCTAGAATCTATCAACAATCTTGCACATCAGCAGTCGATCGATTCCCACCCTTCAACATCGATCGACACCCATATCCCAGAAACGATCCACACCCACCATGCTGATTACGATTACAACCCAGCCTACCTCGAATACGATGAAAACTACAGAGAAGAAGAGATGATCGAGTACCGAGGGATTACTATGGAAGAGGCTGGAGTTTTTCATGTTTCCCATGAACCGAGGAAATCGACATCGATCGACGGCATCCATACGCCATCGATCGATACTGAACACGAAGCAGAACCCGAACATGATTACGCAGAAGAACATGACAGAGAAGCTGGTTATCTACAACCAGATGAGTTTGGTATTGTGAGAGATCCAGATGGTCACGCAAGAGCTATGGATGGCAGAATTCTAAATGTCACGAAGGAGGATGTAGTAGATACACTTGCAATGGCCAACGAAGCTGGAAACCTTTTTGGGCACCGGTCTAATTATCGATCAACGGTAACCATAGACCATGGATCGACACCAATTAGGCATGCCAAGGATACGGTGAAGCCTGCCAAAAGTATGACTCAGATTATGATGAGGATGAACCTGGATGGATAATGGATGCGGGAGTAGGTAATCCAGAATCAACAATCGGCCTATCGTGGCCATCAAACGTAAACCAGACCCTTCACTTGGACCAGAAGAAACAGAAGCTGGTTATCTCAGACCCGATGAGGTTGGAATTTTCAGAGATATAGAAGGACGTGCACAGGTTATTTATGGGAGAATTATAACTCTACCGAAGAAAGATGTAGCAGATGCCCTTCTCATGGCTGAACGATCAGGAAATTTGTTTGGACAACCGCAACAGCCATCGATCGACGCACATGTACCAGTTTCGATCGAAGACACGGAGAAGAAGTAGGAGACATACAGCAGAGAAGAGATTTATGATATTGTGCATGCGATCTACCAAGCTCAGAAGATGTCAACAGACGACTAATATATGAGGCATGATGATGTCTACTATCCTATTGATAGATGCCTTACCAATTTGACTACACACATGGATGAGGTATACTATTCAGAGACAGCATGCGAGTAGACCGGATGGAGTGACATTGATCGACGGCAACCTTACACCATCGATCAATACTAAGTTCAACAGACAAAAGTTCGCAGTAGAACACTACTTAGAAGAAAGATTCTCTGATATTACTTTTTCTCATTGCCTGATGAAGGAAGATGTTTCTCAGTAACTAGACGAAATGTCAGACACTACCGCTGCTAGACTTAGAATGCTCTAGCGGAGTATTGAAAATCTACAAAGAAGAATGCATTCACTAAAGGTTACTAAGGAGATCATAAAGAATGAGAAAATCAGAGGAGATGAGGCAATCAGAAACTTCATTGGTACATGGTTTCAGAAGAGCAACGAAATGTCGCCACTTGTTTTCCAAGTGTTGAGCAACCTCCTTTCTAGTCAAAGCATTCACAATGTCGAGCTTAAGACTATTACCAAGCGCTGAGTGGGAGGTTACATGGTTTTAGAAGAGCAGAGAAGATGTAGACACTTGTTTTCCAAGTGTTGATCCACCTCCATTCTAGTCAGAAAGTTCAAAACGTCGAGCTTACGACTACCAAACATCGATCGACAACAAGGAGCATGCATCGATCGATAGCACCATTCCCTTAGTCCATGAGTTTTGTACATCTAACCCCTTCTCCTTGGAAACTCCGGGACCGGTCAGTTGGATAAATCCCCTACTGATAGACTGTCAGGTAGAGTATGGAAAGAGAGCTTTTGATGCTGATGGCAGAAGGATTTTCTTTTGGGAAAATAAAGATGAGTATGGCATATACAAAGATAAGAATGGCAATGCACGCGCTATTGACGGACGAATTGTGAATGTGCAAGAAGAAGATATCAGAGCAGATCTAGAGAGAGCTACTATGTTTGAGAGTTACATATGTTTACTTGAACAAGCAGCGAAGATCGCTATGTCCAGGAAGAAGATTCTTACAAGAGGCTTGATGATCTTGTGAATGGGATATACAACACTCAAGATATGTCATTAGAAGATTCTTACAAGATGCTTGATGATGTCTACTATCCTATAGACAAAGTCCTCACCGGTGTGAATACACACATGGATAAGATGCAGCGAGATTTGGATACTATTCAAAGACAACATGCAAGTGGACACAACAGAGTGACATCGATCGACGGTGACATCGCACCATCGATCGATGCTCAGTCCGACAGACAAAAGCACGCAGCAGAAATACAATTGGAAGTCACGTCCAATGAGATTGTTTTCTCTCAGATCCTAATAACGGAAGATATTTCTCAGAGATTGGAGGATCTATCAGAGGCCACAGCTGCCAGACTTAGAATGCTACAGCGCAACATTGAGAATCTACAAAGCAGAGTGCATTCAGTGGAGGTTTCTAAGGAGATCATAAAGAATGAGAAAGCCAGAAGAGATGAAGCAATGAGAAACCTCATTGGTACATGGTTTCAGAAGAGCAGAGAAGATTTAGACACTTGTTTTTCAAGTGTTGATCAACCTCCATTCTAGTCAAAAAGTTAAAAATGTCGAGCTTACGACTACAACCAAGCGCTGAGTGTGAGGCAACAAACTGTTTAGTAGGTTTTTACTTATACTATTTATTTATTTCGAGTATTATTTTATTTCTACTGACTACTTATACTACCATCGATCGACACCATAGAGGCACCACCGGTCGACACTGGATCGCGACCATCGATCGACCAAACACGCCTACCATCAATTGACACTCTCACATAGAGAGATATCGAATTCTTTACTTAAGCTATTTACTCAAGTTTAAATTTTCCTAACCAATCCGGGGTGGATTACACTGGGGTTAGTGTAATTTAATTCTGAGGGGGGAGGGAGGGGAGGTTCGCTAAAGCTATTTTATTGTTTTGAGTTTTATTTACTATCTATAAGTTTTTCAAAGAGTTTTATTGAGTCAAGAAGAGAACTATGATCAAAAAATTATTATTGACTAACCACACTTTAGCACCATTCTTAAAAAGTTGTTTACAGATATTACTAGAGATACCAAAGTGGATCATATTGCCAATATATCACACTTGCTTAGAAAGTTTGAAGGAACCAAAGCTGATTTCCAACACTAATCCTGACATTATTTGTTTGCTTAGGGATTTGGTATACACTGGATTGATTCGTTCTACAAGTATGGAAGGTAAAAGTCTGTGTGCTTCTGATTCCCTTCTCTCTCCCCTTCATATTAAAAAAGGAGTTGAACAGGATTTGGTGGTACAACCATTAAAGCTTGATTCATATGATCCTAGAAAGAGGCAAATTTCAAAAAGAAGTGAACATGATCTGGTGGCAGAAACCATTAGGGCTTGATTCATGGAAGCCTATCCAAATATCTCAATCAATTAAAATAAAATAAAATGATAATCTCAAAAGAACAGAGACATTGACTGAGAAGAAGTGAATAGAGAGAGAGAGGAAAGCAATCAGAGAAGGCTACATTTGTGTTCAGATACTTTCATAGGTAAGAGTCCATATATCCTTTGATCGATACTCCCAAGGTTAAGCCTGCACTTTTATATTATGCAAATAAATAAAATCGGAAGAGGGGCGAGTCAGACTAGTATTCGCTAAGTTTTCAGTATAATGGAATTGGTTGCTATACTAGATACGGTATAAAGTTTCCCTGTTATTGACTTGATAGGATGTGGTTGCAATAAAGTAAGGTGACAGTTATACTTAGATATTATGTGAGTCTTCGCTTTTCAAAATCTCTTTTGCAGGCTTGTTTGCTTGAGGACAAGCAAAATGTTAAGTCTGGGGGAGTTGATATATCCTATTTATTACCAGTTTTAGGCCATGTTATAGGCTCTATTTAGGGTCTATTATTTGTGTCTAGGCTATGTTCTAAGGTCTTTACAGGTCCATGCGCGTTTTGGAGATATATCTAGATACTTGGAGCTTTTGGAGCATTTAGAGGAGAATAATCCGTAGCTGATCTTTGAGAGATTCGAATTACAAGACTGTCGTCGATCGACAGCAATATCCTGACGTCGACCGACCTTACATGACCAAGATCGATCGATGCTGACCACCTGCCATCGATAAATGACCAATTCGCAGACAGGCGATTTCAAGCCCAACTTAGAGACAAGAAACAAGATTACAAGTTTACCCATGGACGAGTTTTGACCTAGATTTTAGGATTTTTATATTTATACTTTATGTATGAGAAAGAGAGTAGAGATTCATACGCACGGAGACGTACGGTGCTAGGTTCTCGAATATTCTATTTAGGGAGATTTGTATTGAAACCCAGTGTTTTATTTATGCAGTTGATTCAGATTATTATTATACTTACTTTAATTATGTCTGAGTAGTTATCAACTAGGTTTAAGGTTTATTAATGGTATTGATCGATTAACCAAACAATACAATTGTTAGGGTTATTATTAGATCTATCAATAGAATTGTGTATATTGCTTGTTTTATAGAGTAGCTAACTAGAACCCTGATAATAGGATATTTAGGCGCAAGCGAGAGCATGGTCTACTACCTGAATCAATCCTGTTGAGCTAGGTTACTAGAAACAAAAGAGAGTTGTTTTAGTTTATCCAGTGAACTATTCGAATTAGGTCATAAAGCTTGACTCAAGAAACCATCGATCGACGCAGGATCATTGCCATCGATTGACGGTCATTCTGTGTCAACAAGCGAGAGCTGAGAGATTGGACTTAGTCAATAGATTAGACTCACAGCGAGAGCTGGTCTCTTTTACATTAGATATCGAGTTCTATGATTAATAGCCTTCACTTTTATCCTCCATAATCCACTTGCCGAACGGGCTAGTTGGAATGCTTGCTCGGTCCAACTTGCCGAACGGGAGAGTTGGACTGATTGATTTGTCCGACTCGCCGAACGGGTGAGTTGGACTGCTTGCTGTGCTTCCTTTCTCCGTGAGTAATATAGTGCTTTTCCAAAATTTCTGGGAGAGCAAGTTTTATTTTTCCTAAAAGTTTTCAAAAAACGTCTTTTGGTCGAACCCTTATGCGTTGAGATTTTTCCAACTCGGTAATGAGACGAACTTTACGGGGTTTGATAGATTTTATCGTTTCTGTTTAGTGAGATAAATTGCGAGCTCGTTTCGGTGCTCCGCCTGTGACTAGGTTTTCGATTTTTCAAGCACTGCGGCGTTTGCATAAGCGTTGGAGATGGGAGCAGTCATTGCTGGAGTTGTGATAGGGCCTGTATTGTGTCATGATATCAGCCCTATTTAGAGTCTATTATATGTGTTTGGAGTATGTTTTAGAGTATTTTCACGTTCAGGTACGTTCTCGAGAACATTGGTGATTCCGGAGCTTTTAGAGATGCAGAACTGCACAGATGCGTCAGATGTTTAGCTATTGATGGAGACCTTCCCTCAGTGCGATCGAGCTGTTATTTTGATGGATGATAGATATTTTAGTTATATTTCCAATTCCACCGGTTTGAGGTCAATTGAGATCCTATAGCCAATGTTATGCCCGGTTTACTGGAGAGTGATCTGTCTGCCTCGCGAGAGGAAGCTGTCAAGAGATGAATGAGTGTTTTTCGACGGCACAGCCTTGGTGTCGATCGAAGGTGATCCCAGAAGACAGTCCCAACTTGTTATATGGCCGACTTAAGCCCAGAAGGTACCACAAATTACCAGAATACTCATGGATGACCTAAAACCCTATTTATATGTTTTCTAAGCCATTGTTGACGGCGATGCTAAGAAAGCTTTCTTTTATTCACTGTTCTAGGGTTAGGAGAGAAGGGAGGAACTCCTTCAGATACCTCCTGGAACTCCTTTGGTTTTATATTATATCTATTTTATTAATCTATGATTTATGTGACAAAGATCATGTATGAGTAGATATCTTGTTAGGTTTAGGGTATATTAATGGTATTGAAGGATTAGCCCAACAATAGTATTGCTAGGTTGGTTATTAGATCTATCAATAGAATTGTGTTTATTGCTTGTATTCTAAAGTAGCTAACTAGAACCCTGATCATAGGATAGTTAGGCGCAAGCGAGAGCATGGTCTACTACCAGAATTAATCTTGTTGAGCTTGGTTACTAAAAACAAACGAGAGTTGAATTAGTTAATTTAGTGAACTTATCAAATTAGGTCATAAAGCTTGACTCAAGAGACCATCAATCGATGCAGGATTATTGCCATCGATCGACGTTATTCCGTATCAACAAGCGAGAGCTGAGACATCAGACTTAGTCAATAGATTAGACTCGCAGCGAGAGCTGGTCGTCTTTTACATTAGATATCGAGTTCTATGATTAATACCCTTAGCTTCTATTCTCTATAATCCACTTGCCTGAAACCCTAGATCTAGCTATTTATTATTATTGTTTACTTACCAATCAATCAATTATCTGCTATAGTTTTTTTACTACTTATTGATCTATTTGCCTAGCTTAATAGCGACTGTATTGAGTTTATTGTGTGCCCACACTCCCCGTGGATTTGATCCCTAAATACTAAAATTTGACCTCTCTTGGCAAGAGTAGTTCGTAGGGTTAATTTGATAGAGTTTGCATTGAAATACACAAAAACCCTCCTGTCAAATTTGGCGTCGTGGCCGGGGAGCGAGGATTCACCATCAGGCTCAATTTGTTTGATTTAGTCTAGGTATTTTTCTATATTAGTTTACTTACATAAAAGTTTTTCTTGTGTTTCAGGTACATTCATATTAGTACCAGGAAGCAATGAGGAGAGGATTTTTGGGCTCTATAAAGAAGGGGTCTACTGATTTACACACGGTCCATAAGTTTAAGAGGGCAGTCGCCACCCTCCAAGCAGCGATCAACAGTGAAGAGAAACGAGTATCGATCGACACCAACACCTTGTCGTCCATCGATACCAACACTATGACGTCGATTGGCGTTAAGACCTCAGCATCGATCAACGCCACTTGTGAGAAGACAGAGGATATTGAAGTGCTTATACTTGAGGCTGATGAAAATGGGATCGTACGAGACGAACAAGGTTGTCCTCGCAAAAGTATAGGACAATTGATTAATGCACAGGGTGTTGTGATCCCTGATTTCATTGCTGTTCCTGAGATAAATGACTTCCAGTTAAGCCGTGAATGGTATGATTGGGCAGCTCATAACTCTTTTCAGGGTTTGCCACATTGATATACTATGGATTTTACCTATTTTACCTATGATATATATAGTATATTTAGAGTCTTTTATATGCATTTGACATTGTTTTAGAGCATTTACAGGTCTAGGTACTTATTGGAAGAAATTGGAGCTCTTGGACTATTCTGGAGCAATTAGGAATACTCAGCAAAAACCAAGAGTCGGATCCATAATTATGAATGGACCATCGATCGATGTCACACACTGTGCATCAATCGACGACGAAGTCGGCAGAGAGATTAAGAAATTACAAGTTTTACCCATAAGTCTCATTAATTGCAAGACAAGTCCCTCGCCGAAATTTAGACTATTTATTAGGGTTTTCTATCCTTGTTCAAGCCTAAGCTTATTATTCAGAAACTAGGCAGCCACAAAGGGGCATCAGAGTTTTTAGAGTTCGAACACATTTGCTACATCTATTGCAGAGGAAGATCTTATCATCATACAGAGAAGATCTTGAATTCCTTATCTTTTTTACTCATTCCATTTTATGCAATTTATTCATAATTTAATCATATTCTTTATTGCTATGTCTGAATAGTTCTCTATTGGATTTACGGTTATTCAATGGTAGCAATGTATTAGTGATTTTATAGAATTGTTAGGGTAATCTTCTAGGTTCTTTGTTTAAGTTGCACTCAATGCTAAGTTGAATTTGATCACTTCAATCTTAGAAATTAGGGTTCTATAGCGCAAGCGAGAACATGGTTATAACATGGAATATATCTTAAACAATATAATTAAATAGTAACAAATAAGAGTTAAACTAGAAGTTTAGAGAATCTATTAAACCACGAAAGTAGTATTGTTTAGAATGAGCATCGATCGACGCCATAATATTGCTATCGATCGACGCTCAGCCAAGATGCGCAAGAGTGATCTCCTAAACACTAAGGTTTAAATTCAGAATGATACTTAATAAAACCCTAGTAATCTATTAATCTGCATTATTAAAATCTACTTGAGAGTTTCCCCAAAGTCTAATGCCCTAATTAATCTTAACAAACCAAATCAATCTTAAAAGTCACTTTTATTGTTATTGTTATAATTAATCTAGCCTTAATTTGAAATAATGAATCTATTTTGAAATCTTCGAGTCTCTGTGGATTAGATCCTTAAGTACTACACTGAACCTCTTATTTAAGAGAGTAAAGTGGGAATATAGGGTTAATTTGAAAGTGAAATAAAACCCCACATCAAATTTGGCGCCGTTGCCGGGGACTCTTTCTTATTGCCATTAGATTTCGTTTATAATATTGTCTAGATTTTTACCTTACTATTTGCTAAATTATTCTTTCCATAAACCTTATGACACAGGTACTAAAAGGAGAGAGTATGGATTCTGGACAACAGCCATCGATCGATAATGATCATCTGGAATGGATCGACGTTTGTGCACTGCTGTCGGGCGACACTCTTCCATTACCATCGATCGATACCGATCAGCCTGAAGCAGGTAAGTACGCCCTTACTGAATCTGATAATGAGAAAGTAGTCTTGATAGAACCAATGAATAATAAAAGAAATGAAGCAATCCAACTAATTCATTATTAGGAATATGCAATTCCTAATCAAATCACTAAATCTCCAAAGAATGAGATAAAGCTTTAATTGCCAATGCTCAAATATCTAAATTTTAGCAGAACTTATTCCAATAGATCTGCGATTCGATTATCTGATAGCCATGCTGGAAGCTCTGAACTTGATATTGATTTCTTAATTATGGCGCGAAGAAATCGGTTCAGTGGTTCTCCTACTGAACACCCGAATGATCACATCGAGATGCTAGAAGATATGGTGAACGACGATTTCCATTGCTGCAAACTTTTTCCTTTTTCCCTGGAGGGTGACGCCAGGAGATGGCTGAACCAGCTACCACCAGGATCCCTGATTTGTTGGGAAGACATTCGAAGCGCTTTCATTAATCACTTCTTTGACGAGGAGAGATACTGGGAAGCAAGAAGAGAAATATCCACTTTCGTTCAAGGTAGTTGCGAATCTTTTAGAAACTCCTGGAATAGGTTTAAGAGCTACCAACTTTCGTGTCTGCATCATGGATTTTCAGAGACCTAACTAATCAATACTTTTTATAGAGGACTCCACCTAGACTATCAAACCATTCTTGATACAGCCAGCGACGGGAACTTCAGTACCCGAAGCCCTACGAGCGCTAAAAGGCTAATAGAAAACATAGCCTTAGGTCGAGCTTTTGAAAGAAGAGACACCGAAAGGAAGGAATCACCATTATTCACAGAGGAAGAGCACTCGATCCGAGTTAGAGAAACTCTAGCATCAGTTGCAGCCTTTCTGGACGGAAATGACCTATCTCGATATTATGGTGAGAGCGACTCTGCCCCTTCCAATATTAAAAAACGCGTTGAATTCTTTGATGTGATGAAACGGCATGATCAACGATTTAGGGAAGACGCTGGCAAATTCACAAGCGGCTGCGACGCCACCGTGAACAGATACGAAAGAAGTCTGAAGTCAAAAATGAACCAAGCCTTCACAGGGAACCATAAGATAGTCGCCGACCTCAATAATAAGTTAGATCTTATATACGCAGAAATGATAGAAAAATTTGAAAATCTGAGCGAACAAATCAAAAGAATCGACAACCAAGTGACCAGCAACACTATGTCCATCAGGAGGGAGGACAGATTTTTACCTGGTAAAACAGATGCTAACCCCAGGAGCCATTTTAGTGTCGTAGCTTTGCGAAGGGGTAAAAAAAGAAAAATCGCATCCCATCCCGCTCGAAATGTACGAGAAGAACCCCAATATCTTCCCTGAACCCGATTTACTAGAAAAAGATGACGACGTCGAGGAATTAATTGTTGAACCTAAAGGAAAAGGCACAAACGTAGGAGATGTCGATTGACACCCCTTACCGGACATCGATCGATTCTCTGAGTCTATAGTCGATCAACATTCAGATCATAGAGTCCATCGACGCCCTAACCGAGAACTAACCAAACCGGTTAGGGAAAAAATTTACCATGCCAATGCTCCCTTTCCCTCGAAAAAATGCTAAGCAGAAAAAGAAGCAGCTAGACAACGCAATATGCAAGAAAGCGTTTGACAAAAATAAATATTGAGATGCCACTAAGCGATGCCATGCAAATCTCGTCCGCCATTAAGCAGTACGTGAAAGATGCAGCTTCACGAGGATTCCATGAATCGGAACACTGCGTGATGATGGTATCCGAAGAGGTGAGTGAAATCATTAAAGGAAAATCTCCAGTTAAACTCCCCAATCCTGGTAGTTTCGTTTTAGACTGCACTATTAGCAATGAGATTTCAAAAATCCCTCTGCGATTTAGGCTCTAGTGTAAACTTGATGCCTTACTCCATCGCAGTCACTCTTGGGCTAACACAATTTCAACCTTACCAGGATCACTCTCGTTTTAGCTGATAGATCCACTAGAGGGTATACTTGCAGATGTACCCGTACGCGTTAATAACTGCGATATACCTGTCGATTTCATAGTGCTTAAATATGAGCGAGAACCTCAAAATCCGATTATATGAGGAATACCTTTCCTAGCCACCGCCGGAGCGATCATTGATGTCAGAGG
Source organism: Moricandia moricandioides (assembly GCA_905132885.1). NCBI lineage: Eukaryota > Viridiplantae > Streptophyta > Magnoliopsida > Brassicales > Brassicaceae > Moricandia > Moricandia moricandioides. The sequence continues at coordinate 258,278 of CAJHQQ010000019.1, forward strand.
AGGACGTATATGCCTCAACATCGAGATGATACCGATGGTTTTTTACATGGAAAAGATAATAAAACAACCTTTGATCGACGGTCAAATTTACCATATCGATCATCTTTCTGATTTAGTAGAAGAATCATTCATAGATATGTACTCAAACGAACCTTTAGAGAAAGCAAGCAAATCCCATGAAGGCGACATCCCTTAGAAGATCACACTAGAGAGTATACAAGGTTAATGGAAGCCACAAAAGGAATTTTCAACATCGACATCGAAGATCTCGATCTGTCGACACCCATCAATCGTCATCGCGACGTCCCCATCGATCGACGGAGTATTGCAACCAACGATTGGAGCAAAGCTAAAGCACCTAAAATCGAACTTAAACCACTTCCAATTGGCCATAAATATGCTTTTCTTTACGAATCTTAATAAATTTCGATTTGAGTAGCGGAGAGCAAGCACTATTGCTGAATAAATTGTGAAAGTACCGCAAAGATCTCAGATATTCTCTAGATGATATACCGGGAATTTCTCCTGATTTATGTATGCATAGGATACATCTGGATGACGAATCAAAGTCATCCATCGAGCATCAGAGCAGATTCAACTATAACCTGAATGAAGTAGTTAAGAAGGAAATCATGAAAATCTTAGAGGCAGGCATCATTTACCCGATCTCAGACAGCAACTGGGTCAGTCCAGTTCATGTTGTCCTGAAGAAAAGAGGAATTACCGTAGTAAAGAATGATAAAGATGAATTAATCCCTACTAGAACTGTCACCGGACACAGAATGTGTATCGATTATAGGAAACTAAATGCTGCCACACTAAAAGATCATTTTTCCCTTACCCTTTATCAATCAGATGTTAGAAAGGCTTGCGAGCCACGAATACAATTGCCTTCTTGATGGATATTCCGGATTCTTCCAGATCCCCATACATCCAGACGACCAAGAAAAGACCACATTTACATGTCCCTATGGAACGTTCGCATATCGCAAGATGTTATTCGTACTCTCTAACGCCCTTGCGATCTTCAATAGATGTATGATGTCGATATTTACCGATATGATCGAAGACTTCATGGAGGTTTTCATGGACGACTTCTCGGTATATGGTCCGAATTTCAAGACTTGTCTCGATAACCTATATATGGTATTAGCTCGATGCGAAGAGAAAAATCTGGGTTTGAACTGGGAAAAATGCCATTTTATGGTTAACAGCGGAATTGTCTTGGGACACAAGGTCTCAGAAGCCGGAATTGAGGTGGACAGGGAAAAGATTGACGTAATGACTGGACTGCCAGCTACCACTAATGTCAAAGACGTTAGAAGTTTTCTAGGACATGCTGGATTCTATAGGCGATTCATAAAAGATTTTTGCAAAATTGCTAGACCCCTTACTGCAGTACTGTGCAAAGAAGTGAAATTCGATTTTACACCTGAATGTCTCGAAGACTTTAAAGAAATCAAATAAGCACTTGTGCCCGCCCCTATTGTCCAAGCACCGGATTTGAATTTACCTTTTGAGATTATGTGCAACGCCAGCGATTTCGCTGTAGACGCTGTGCTTGGGCAGAAAAAGGACTAAAAGTTGCACGCTATGTACTACGCTAGTAGAACCATCGATAACGCGCAGCGCAACTATGCGAAGATGGAAAAATAGTTACTAGCTGTAGTATTCACCTTTGAAAAATTTCTCTCCTATCTAGTCGGTTCTAAAGTAGTTCTTCACACCGGCCACGCCGCATAAAAATATTTAGTGAACAAAAAGGACGCTAAGCCGAGGCTTTTATGGTGGATTCTACTCCTCAAAGAATTTGATATAGAAGTAAGAGAAAAGAAAATAGTAGAAAACGGAGTCGCAGATCACTTGTCATGAATAAGAGTAGATGAAGACATCCCTATCGACGATTTCCTACCCACGGAAAATGTCTACTTACCAGAATCGACTTTCGTCGGCAAAGTTGGTTCGTCACATGAAATAGAACATCGATCGATGTTACCCATACACCGTCGACCGACGATTCCTTCGAGAAAGACAATGAAATAATCATCCCAATCGATATCAACGTCAGTTGTAATCCTTCAATTCCAAATAATAATTCTCCTGGAGGCAGAAGTTTAAGTCAGGGGGGGTGTGAACTAAAGGCCACCGATAGACCTTGGTATGCAGATATAGTAAACTATCTTGCAGCCGAAGTAGAACCCAAACTCTACAAAAGATATCATAAAAAAGAAATTTTGAGAGAAATCTGAATATAACACTGGGATGAACCATATCTTTACAAACACTGCTCTGGCGGCATATATAGATGATGTGTTTCCGAAAGAGAAACTCCAAAAATTCTATATCATTGTCACTGATCCGATTACGCCGGACATTTCGCTAGTTTTAAGACAGTGTCAAAAATCCTACAAGCAGGCTTTTGGTGGCCCACTATGTTTCGAGATGCTCAAGCCTACGTAGCGAAATGCGACCCCTGCCAAAGAAGAGGAAAAATCAGCATGATAAACGAAATGGAACAAAATTTCATACTTGAAGTTGAAGTGTTTAATTGCTGGGGCATCGATTTCATGGGCCCTTTTCCTTCTTCGCACGGAAAGAAATAAATACTGGTCGCTGTAGAATATGTATCTAAATGGGCCGAAGCGATAGCAACTCCAAGAAATGATGCTGCCATAGTCGTTACACTCTTAAAGAGTATTATCTTTCCCAGATTTGGAGTTCCGCGAAGGGTAATAAGCAATGGAGGTACCCACATCATTAACAAAGTGTTCGAAAAACTGCATAAGAAACATGGAGTTCACCATTGAGTAGCTACACCCTACCACCCTCTGACCAGCGGACAAGTAGAAGTATCCAATCGTCAGATCAAAGAAATCCTAGAAAAGACAGTATGATCAACCCGTAAAGATCTGTCTTTGAAGTTAGATTATGCACTTTGGGCATACCAAACAGCATTTAAAACTCCATTAGGAACTACCCTATTCCACTTAATCTATGGAAAGTCCTGCCATCTCCCTGTATAGCTAGCGCATAAAGCCGAATGAGCCATAAAAAAAAACTTTGATGCTAAATCAGCAGCCGAAAAGAGATTAGTTCAGCTAAATGAGCTCGACAAAATCCGATATCACGCTTACGAGAACTCAAAATTGTACAAGGAGACAACGAAAGCCTATCACGAAAATAAAACTTTTTCACGTAATTTTGAACCAAATGATCAAGTGCTCCTGTACAACTCTCGGATAACCTTATTCCCTGGAAAATTACGTTCTCGTTGGTCTGGACCCTTCACCATCAAAGAAGTTACCCCTCATGGGACAGTTGTCCTGTTTAATCATATGGGAGAAGATTTCATGGTAAATGGGCAGCGAGTGAAACACTATTGGACTAGAGCTGAAATTCCGCATACACAGACCACGCGTCTAGAGATTCCTGATCCCGTATGATGAGCCCATTCCACGTCAAGCTAATGACTTTAGACAAGCGCTGAGTGTGAGGCAACCCATTAAATTACTAATATAATGATACATATATATGATAAAAATAGAAAAAACAAAAGAAAAATTTATATATTACTAGTAATACTTTAGTAATTAACAAATATTAATAATTACCTATTATTTATGCAATTACAAAAATCTAAATTAAATAAGGAGTCACCAACCAGACCATCGATCGATGCCCCTATATTGCAATCGATCGACGGTCTTGCGTCGGGTAGGTTAACTCGGCACGACCCCAATTCATAAAACACTTTTCTCCAAACCGCCAAAAACACACACGAGTTCTACACCCGATTTCTCACTAAAATTTTGGCCGATTTTGCTCGTTTTTGAGCCTAAGCCACATGATTTCTACACTCTCTACCTGTTCAACTCTTTAAATCAATCAATTTTCAAGGTATGCTCTTCAAATCTCTTATTTTAGGGAAATATTTTGGATTTGAAGAAAAATCAAAATTTTTGGTGGTTTTAGTCAGAATGTATAACGATTTAGGGTGTTGGAGTACTATATTAGGGACTATCCATCATTTTATACATGATTTGCACGATTTAAGTTGATTATTTTCAATCTTGTGAACACTGATCCGCGACACAGCGTCGATCGATGCCCATGAGTTGACATCGATCGACAGCCATTACGTCCTGTCGATCGATGACCATGTGATTCCATCGATCGACGGCTGTTACTTTCACTTCACCATCGATTCTGATTTGTGGTTTATTTCCATATATGCAGTTGGACAAGAGGACTAAGGCACATTACGAGGTTGGTGTTCCCAGCGCTCCACCACGGGTCCTCCATGCCGAGACCCTTGTCACCATCGAGCTACCCAAGTTCGTTGCCAAGCGAACCTTGAATAAACTGGGCTTTACACCGACTTCAAACAGATGGTGCCGGAGCTCGGATTAGGCACCATGGCTACTAAGCCATATCCTCTCTACCCATACCTGGTGAGGCAGTGCATCTCCACAGCTCAGGTGCTCTACAAGAGACCCAGGGTGAAGGTGGCACATGAGGCCACACTGACCTTCTTCATCAGAGGTATCCGGTACAGGATCCCCATCCCACAGTTGTGCGAGATATACGGCTTTGGCATTGGTACCAGTGCTTGTGCGGTTGCTCCTTTTCCTCGTCTGCCTACTTTCTGGGGCCTCACCGAGACAGGCCATTTTGACTCAGCCTCAGCCACTGAGACGGACGTCCGTAACCCCACCTTGCGCTACTTTCTGAAGGTACTTGCCAACACCATGTTGTGCAAGATGGAACCGAACAAGGTTCGGGTTCAGGAGCTTACACTTGTATACCATTCCGTCAGGGAATTAGTTGGGCTCGATGACGAGCTCTTTGTTCCACCAGACACCGATCAGAAGGTGAACATGGGAACTATATTTGCGGAGCATCTGGCATCCCTAAAGGACAAACCCTTCCACGGTTCTGGCGCGAAGAGGGAGACGATAGGGAGCCTCCTGACACCGATATTCAACTTTCATGACATCAGCCTCGAGGGAGCTTCAGTGGAGAGAGGATTGCGCTTCATGGATGAGGGTCACCTGACGAGGGCCCAGTGGATGAAGGAGAGATTCTTTTAGTCTTTTGTGGATGACGAGGGACCGAGGTTGATACCATTACCGCTGCGAGAGGTGACATACTTCTCTGATGATCTACAGCGCCTAGCGTTCCTTCCAGCTGAGCACCACATCCACACCGCACCCCTCAAAGTACGACGCAGAGAAGGTCTCCGCCCAGCACACCCGGTCACAGAAGCAGGAGCAGAAAAGCCAGTATAGCCACCTCCACCTCCTCAAGGCTTCCCCGTGATTCCAGAGCTGCCCATACACGACCATGGTACTTTCCAGCGGGTCATGGTGGACGCGCTTCGAGTGATATGGGCCAGGCTAGAGACCATGTCACGATTCCAGTGCTCCAGCCGTCCCAGGACAAGAGCCAGATCACCTCCAGCACCACAGCAGCAGCAGCAGGACAAGGATACGTCCGATGAGGAGTAGTCTTTTCGATACTTCTTTCTCTTTACTTCATCTCTCTTTCAGACTATACTTATGTTTATCTGTTTTTGTTGCATTTCTACTTTCGAATATTTATTTATCTATCATTGTTTGATCTTATTTTCACCATGTGTTTAAGTGTCTAACATAGCTAACCTAGAGAGAGATGATCAGAATGGAGAGTAGACACACACAATTCAGTCTGACTTCCTACCATCGATCGACACCCACTTGTTGCTATCGATCGATGGCGTTCTAACATAGCGTAACCGGTTTTAACTTTATTTATATTATTAACTAATTCAATATCTATTCAATATATGAAGGTATCCTGATAGTTCTAATTGCCCATCAATCGACACTACACGTTCATTATCGATCGTCGATAATGGTTTACCACCGGTCGACGCTCCCCTACTGCCATCGATCGATACACTTGAAAGTGTTGGTATAATCTACTATCTCTTACACTGTTTACTTATGATTTATTTTCTCATAACCAATCCGAGGCGGATTACACTGGGGACATAGTAATTTAAGTCTGGGGCAGGTTTGCTAATGCTATTTGATTGCTTTGGAGTGTTATTTATATCTATATAAGTTTTTCAAAAAATTTTATTGAGTCAAGAAGAGGACTATGATCAAATATTTAATATTTACTAACCATGCTATAAGCACCATGCTATAACCATGCTATAATGCTATTTACCTTGATCAATACTACCAAGGTAAAGCCTGCACTTTTATTTTATGCAAAGAAATGAAATTAGTAGAGGGGCGAGTCAAACTAGTATTCGCAAAGTTGTTGGTAAAATGGATGTGGAAACCGAAATTTGCATTGTCGATATCCGTTGAATTAGGAACGCAGGGTAAATCCGAGTTTCCCAGAGGTCCCGGATATCTGCTAAACCACACGCCAATCAGTCAGAATACGAAGTAAATATTGAAAAAAAAAGTAAGAATCGAAAATAGAGAAAATAGATGTCTTATTCCGAATTTGCGTATTAGCGTTTACAACCAGATATGAGCTTAGGCTATGAGAGCTGTCGGTGAGATCCCTAGTTCCAATAACCTAAGACTGCAAAACCTAGTTGAGTCGCAGCTCGGATAACAAAAACGAAAAGTTCCCTAAATGCTCTAAGTGCTAAGCTATGTTTGCTCTGAATGGAGATTTTCGTGTGTCTTCTACATCATCCCCCTTGAAGTCCTTATATAATCTTCTAGAGGCGGTTTGCTCTTTCCCATTCTGCCCTTGGTTGAATATAATACTTCGCTGCAATAGCCTAGACATCCCAGCCAGTGGTTCTAATCGAGCAAAGTAGTAGATAAAAGATTTGTTTGGAGAAAGGTTTTGTTCGATTTAGTTCTTTGCCATGGAGTGTACACATGTCAGTCGTAAAGAAGAAGAACTAGAGTTTGTGGTTATGTTTGACTTTAGTTAAATCAAGAACGTGACCATTAGGGTCAAGTATCAAGTTCTAGAATTGAAGAGTGGTTTTGATTGACCGCAAGGTGCAGTTTTGTTTCAAGGACGTTTGATGGACGCTGCACGTCTATTAAATGCTTATGTAGGGAAATAGAAAGTTGGATCCCTTAGTCAGTAAGTTGGAACAAGGAGTTGATGCAGATTTAGAAAAGATTGCTACTATTACAAAATCATTGTGTCCAATATCTTTTATCGAGATTCAAACTTGTTTGGATTGGCTATTTATCATCAGAAGTTTGTTCAAGAGTTAGAAACATTATCAACCGCTTAGCTGATCGACTGAGAATGGTGTTACCTTGGAATGGAGTAAAAGGATTGAGGAAGGAAGTAATCAGTTAGAGGAAGTCTCTATGTCTACACATATCTTAGATTTGCATGATCCTAACCAGCCATATATTATTTCATGGACGTATCACTTGTTGGGTTAGGTGAATGTTGATGAAAGACGATAAGGTAATCGTCTATGTATCAAGGGAGCAAAAGAAGGATAAGGTAAATTCTCGAATGCACGAGCTGGTGTTGGCTGCAATTTTATTGCAGATAAAAATTTTGCAATCCGTTTAGTATGGAGAAAGGATCCAAGTGTTCACTGATTCAAGAAGTCCTACGAAAAGAAAATTTAGTTGCTTTTGCTCTGAGGAATGGGAAATTTGGTGTCGATATTGAGAAGGAACTCAATAATCATGAAGCTGAATCAGAATAATTAATATGGTTGTTTTACCAAGAGAGAACATGAAGTCTCCAAGCTTGCAAGTAATAATTTAATATGGTTTACTCATTTGTATCCGAGAAACTCAGTTGAAGAATGATAACTTAGGGAAAACATGAAAGGAACTTAATGAAAATAATTTTAGAGAGTAATATGAGAACTGTGCCATGTACAAAATTCAGTAAGAGGAGACGTGGGAGAAGGAACCTAACTCCTACCTGAAGTTAAGCATGATGATTAGAAAGGAGACGATAAGTGAACCCCGAGGGAGATTGATGAATGAAAGAAAAGGTATGATCATAAGGCAAATGAAAATGCCAAGGTTGTTAAGATATCAGAGGATGTATCAACACAGAAAGTCTGGAGTCAGCGTACAAGAGTACTCAATTGGTGAATAGAGCTAGAATAAACGGACTTGTTGGATCCTTAGTTGCTGGATAAAATAAATAAATAAGAAAGAAATAGAACAAGATTTGGAATTGGGAGACATCAGAGAGATTGAGTTGTTCAAAAGATTATGAAGAGGGTCTCAAATAGATTAGAGGTGTATAGAAGCTTAAGGGAAATTATTTTGGGAATGGGTGAGTGTGTGTATTTGAGAGTAGCACCCTTGGTTTGGATCATGTTAGCGTGATTGATTGTGCATGTCTTGTTTGATTGTTGCACGGTTAATCAAGTTGACATTGAATAGACCCAAGAGGTTACCTTCAGTATGGCACATCACCTAACGTTCCAGATTTGCATGTTGTTGATATGATAGGAAGGCAGATAGAAGGATTTCACAAGTGATGGTATTCTGAGACTCGAGACTGTCAAAAGAAGTTTGTATGCCGCAGTTGAAAAGAGTTATGTTGCAGTAATGAATTGTTATCAGAGCTAGAAATTGTTGCCATTTAAGCATCAGTATGTCACCGTACGAAGCTCTGTATGGTCGACCTTGTAGAACAGCAGTGTGTTGAAATGAAGTTGGTGAACGAAGAATCCATGGTTCAGAGATAGTAGATGAGCCTTCTAAGAAAGTAAGGATAATTCAAGCAAATATGAAGTAAGCCCAAGACCGTCAGAAGAAGTATGATGACTGCGGTAGAAGAGAAGTCATCTTTGCAGTGAGTGGTCTAGTCTTCTTGAAAGTAGCTGCCCATACAAGAAGGGATCGGTCTGGGAAAGTTGGAAAATTGGCAACCCACTACATTGGTCCGTACAGAATTATTGCTAGAGTTGGAGAAGTAGCCTACCGACTTAAACTTCCACCCGATATGCCTATTCATCCGGTATTTCATGTATCAATGTTTTTTAAGCATATTCTGGATCCAAATCTGGTCGAGCCACAACGACCAAAGAATCTTCAACCCAACCTCACTTATCTTGAAGGTCCTTTGCGGATAGGCGAGAGTCGTATAAAGAGTTGAAGAATAGAGAGATTTCTCAAGTTCAGGTATTTTGGGGCAAGCGACAGGAAGTTGTAGTCACATGGGAGGATCAAGATAAGTTCACAGCTGATTACCCATAACTCTTATCAGATATCCCAGATGTCCAGTAAATTGTCCACTTGTATATTTTGAGAATTCGGGGACGAATTCTTTTGAGGGGGGAAGAACATAGTAACCCTAACTAGCCAATGAATATTTTGTCAAGAAAATTTCCACTCGACCAGTTCGGAGTTGGTCGACCAGATTCAAAAATAAAATCGACGCGATGAATTAATGTCTCAACGGGACTGTCATGCGGTCGAAAGGAATTCCCTTTATAGTTCTGGTCGAGTGTTAATTATGATGGTCGAATTTTATTTAATATGAACGAGATTTTCCGAGAGCAAGACGTGAGCCGAAGGACCAGAAATATTTGGTCGAAAAATTGTTCATTCAGAATTATCGAGCATCTTTATAAATAATTCTGACCCATCATGTACTTCACCAACTCAACTGCTTCATCAGTAACCAAGTCACATGCCATGCACCTTCCTGCTTGCTTGCTTCTGTAGTAAATGGCACATGACATTCACAATCTGCCTTCTTGCTTGCTGGCTCAGATTTATAAAATAAAAATCATGTGGCTGGAAATATTTCTTCATAGCAAGGAAACTGTGAGCTGTTTTGTTGCTGGAGAAGCTGAAGCAGGACACCAGTTGTCCCTTGCACACGAAAGCTTTGTGTTAACCTGGACACTCACACAAATCTCATTTCAGATAATCCTCTCAGTCACCTGCTTCCCACATTCTGAAACAGAGAGCAAAAACCACACAGAAAAGTTTAGAGAGGAAGAGAGAAAGAAGATAGAAAAATCTGTTAGAAAAATTGAGAGAATAAACCAGGGAAAAATCAGATGAGAGATCTGAGAATGGACGACCCATTCTAGCCTTCTTCTGCTTTCAATCAGTGACTGTGGTGTGTGGAAAAATTGTATCTGGTCCAGAAGACTCATGAGATCACTTGACAGCTTATCAATCTCAAGTATTGAAACGGTAAGACCTTAAATCAGTTTGTTTGGATCAGTTTAATCAGATCTGTTTTAGGGAAGCTTCATGTCTGATTTAAACCCTAAGCCATGCTCAGTTCGGTCTTGAGTTGAACCGAATCTTGATCTCTTTTTTTGAAGGTCAGAACATGTTCTTAGCATGAAGAGAGTGAGCAACTAAGTTCATCCATCACTCAAGTAAAACCGGTAAGGTCTCCGCCTTTGTTGTCTGATCAGTCTGAATAGAACTGGTTGGTTATAGGTTAAGCCACTGCACGGATAAGTTGCGAAAATCTTTGTATGCTTCAGACTTGTTTAGTTTCAATTTGAATCAACCTCATGCAACCGCTAGCTAAGTTGTTATGAACTGACTGGAATTAAACCAAACTGAACTCCATTTGATCTTGTCTATTACTGATCTGGGCTAAGCTGTCTATGGTCTGATATTGTCATATGCTGATCTAGTCTGAGTTGATCTGAACTGCTAAGCTCTGTCTTGAACTGATCTGGTCTGAGTAGAACCGAGATAAGCTGTTGTGAACTGATTAGAACCAGACTTAACTGAGCATGAGCTGAGCTGTTATAAACACAATTAATTTGTTGTAGCTTGAAACAAACTGAACATGTTCTGAACCTGTCCTGAACCAAACTGATATGAGAGAACTGAACTGAAATGTTATGAACTAAGTTGATTTTCTTCTGGAACCTAACTGATGAACCTTATGTTCCAACTGTTCTGTTTTTAATTGAGATGGTCAATGAGAGTGGTCGGATCAGCCGGATCCTTGTGGTGGTTCTGAACCGAGAGGAATCCAGAAGTGGAGAATGTTTAGTGAGCTCGAGTCTAGTCTTCCCTAGCCAATCTCATGGATTCAAAGGTGAGTCTAGATAGATGTTAATAAGTTATGAATGAGTATAGTATGATTTTGTACTAAATATGGTTGACTCAATAAGTATTGTCTCTTGATCTATATTTAATTATGAAGTGTTTGCCTTGTGTAATCACCAAAGAATTACTAAGAATAATTACTAAGAATAATTCTCTCACGTACTAATATATATATATATATATATATATATGTTTGATATTAAGTAAATGAATATGAATCATGTGAAGTATTATCATATTCACTCTCCCTAAAGTCCCCGCATTACCGTGACGTTGTCCTGCGAATGGAAACAGGTCATGAAGACAAGATGATGGGGTCCCACCCTGGAGGCGGTGTAACTGCATGCAGCATTAGATGTTCGATCTTGGAATATCTGATGGATATGATGGTTATATTTATTTTCCAGATTGGCTCGGTTAGCCTTGGTGGTTTTCCGGGTTTAGAATATATATGTATATATATATACATTATAAGTTTGAGTGAATGGCGGGTATCGTGGAGGTGATGTTTAAGATAGGATTCACACCGATAAAAGATAGACCTTATATATATACAATAAATAAAAAATATATTTCCTCTGCATTTAAATGGTGTCGACTGCTTGGGATTCTAGTGTTAGGTTTTGGGTTGTGGGATTAGACTCACTGAGTAAACTAGTTACTCATGACTCATTTGGGATGCAGGTAACCAGTAGGCATGAGACCATACTTTAGGACGGAAAAGAACATCATTAGCCAGAGGTAGTTTTATTATCCTTGCAAAGTAGTTTTAATCAATCTTATGTATAAATATTGTTTTCCGAAAAGCTCGATGTTAATCTATAACATTTGTATAAGATGCTTTTGAATTAATAAATATATAATTTATAAAGAATGTTTTTAAAGTACGGTGTCCATATGATATTAGTCCTTGTCCGGACGAACCAACTATCGGTATTTGCTCGGTCGGGTTAAAAAGCCTTGGGTGATGTCCAATAGGAACGTTGGTGTTTTCTGATTACTAGTCTAAGGCACTCGGAAGTATTCCAGGAACCTAGGATCGGCTTTCGGGGAGTATCGACCGTGTCATTTCTGGTCATTTATGATCTGGGGTGTCACACCCATCTTTCTAGCGCCAAACTGTTATATTAAAATTGTGCAAGTGGTTGATGCTCAGCTCTGCATTAAGATAGAAGGAAGGAGACATACAGTTGTGTACATTTCTCTAAATCTAATTTTTGATAAACTAGGAGACCATAGCTTTAGCCAACTACCATTTGAGCATTGGCCAGTATATGTCGTTAATTTCTTGATAGCAGCAGGCGAGATGGATTGTAAGACAGGAGATGCCTAACCATAGTGATGACCGCAGGGTATTTCTGTTCCAGTTGATGGTTCCTGCTTCCAAAGGTGTCTTATGGATCAGAGAGTGTCACCATGAAAGGTGTTTGGATTTATAGCTGCATCCTTCAGTGGGGATTGCCTACGTACCCTTCAGTTCGCAATCAAGCCATCCATAGTTCAAATTATTGATGGCGCGTAGCCTAGGTAGGCACATTGCTGATATAGCCTATTTAGTACCAGTTTTAGGCCATCACATACGCTCTATTTAGGGTCTATTATGTGTGTCTAGACTATGTTTTAGAGTCTTTGCAGGTCCAGGTACGTTTTGGAGATATATGGAGATACTTGGAGCTTTTGGAGAGTTTAGAAGAGAAGAATCTGTAGCTGATCATTTCGAGAGTCGAAGTACAAGACAGTCGTCGATCGACAACACTACCTTGGCATCGACCGAAGGTAAAAGACCAAGGTCGATCGATGTTGCATACTTGCCATCGATCGACGGGCATATAGCTGACAGATGATTTTAAGCCCAAGTTAGACACAAATAACGAAGATTCCCTGAACGAGTTTTGACCTAAATCTTAGGGTTTTCTATTTATGTTTTATGTATTACACATAAAAGGGGGCTCCAAGGGGAGAGAGAGAGAGAATTTTCTTGAGTGTTTAGGTTTCTATTATAGTTTTACGGTTTTTAGTGGAGAAGACTCATAACTCCCTAGGGAGATTTGTTTTGGAACCCCAATATTTATCTATGCATTATATCCAGACTATTTTTCTTTATTTGATTATATCTGAGTAGTTATCAACTAGATTTAGGGTTGAATGATAGAAATCATGGATTAGCCCAAAAATAGGATTGGTAGGTTAAGTTAATATCCGTCAATTGAATTGTGCTTCATGCTTGCATTCTAGAGTAGATAACTAGGATCTCTAAAGTCGGACATGGACGACAAGGAGAGTAGGTTTTGTGCCAGAATAGACTCCATTGAACTAGGTTGTTAGGCGTATACAAGAGCTGGTCTAATTAGCTTAGTGAACTTATCAAATCTCGTTCACATTTCCTTCTGATTTCACCGTCGATCGACATCATGCCTTAGCCGTCAATCGATGGTGTTTCCTTTTGCTCACATACGACATTTAGAGTTAAAAGGGCCATAATATTTAATATTTGAGTTGTAGAATATTTACATTTCCATGCTTCCTATTCCCTATAATCCTTAAGCTTGAAACCCTAGATCTAGCATATTTACATTTGCATCTAGTTAGTTTAATAGCATATTTCCATATTTACATTAAAGCATTATCATCATATTTCTGTATTGCATCTATACCTCTTGGTAAGGAATATTTCCTTAAATGATTGTTGAGTACTAATATATATATCTACCTAGCTTAGTCTTTAGAAATAAGAATCTATGGTGTGCCATTGCTCTCTGTGGACTGTTTGAACCGAAATTTGCACTGTCGATTTCCGTTGGATTAGGAATGCAGGGTAAACCCTAGTTTCCCAAAGGTCTCGGATATCTCCTAAACCACACGCCAATCAATCAGAATACAAAGTAAATAAGAGAAACAAAATAAGATTCAAAAAGAGAGCAGATAGATGTCTTATTCCGAATTTGCATATGAGCATTTACAACCGGATAGGAGCCTCGGCTACGAGAGCTGTCGGCGAGATCCCTAGTTAAAATAACCTAAGACTTCAAAGCCCTAGTAGAGTCGCAACTCTAATAACAAAACCCGAAAGTTTCCTAAATGCTTTAAGTGCTAAGCTATGTTTGCTCTGAGTACAGATTTTTGTGTGTCCTTTGCATCATCACCCTTGAAGTCCTTATATACTCCTCTAGAGGCGGTTTGCTCTTTCCCTTTTTGTCCTTGGTCGAATTTATCGCTTTGCAGAAATATTCCTTTTTTCCTTGATCTTTATGATTATCTTCGGAAACTTAACATTTATCCTTTGATCTTAACATTTATCCCTTCAAACTTAACATTTACCCTTTCCTGCAAAATAAAATATAAACCTTCACAAAGTATGGGCTTGATTTCGGATAAAATCGCGAGTGGGTCTTTAACCGAGCTTTAGACCTCGTCGGGCTGTTCTTTGACTTAGGCGTTTCTACGATTTTATCAAAATAACATTGCTAAGACGACGTCGTCCGAGATTTAGGATCATTCGTATGAGGCGTGTTAATCTAGGTGTTTTGTTAACCGTTATCGCCTCATATGATCGACCCGCTCTTTTCTCGAGAAAAAAAGTTCTTTTGGTAAGGTTCCAATGTCAATCCCGATCGAGACGGAACAAAGATAAGTTTGATCAAGTATCGAATGAGGGAGTTTGATGAGGACGGAGGTGAAACTGGATTGATTTGATCCGACTTGCCGAACGAGCGAGTCGGATTGCTCGTGTAGTCTAACTCGCCCGTATGGCGAGTTGGTCTTGTCCAACTTGCCATACGGGCCAGTTGGTCGATCCATGCTGACCAACTCACCCGTATGGCGAGTTGGCCTTGTCAAACTTGCATATGGGGAGTTGGTCGATTCGTGTTTCTTTCTTTCGAGGTTTGGCCCGGAGACTTTCGTTAAGTCGATTTCGAGACTGCATACGTATAGAAACACGATCTATTGATGCTGATTTCGAGAATAGGTTTTTGCCCACAACAAACCCATTCTCGTGGTAGGTTTTGGACGTTGATTCCTTCTTAACCGATTTTTACCCCAACAGTTAGCCCCCCAGCTCGCAGAATCGTGAAGCTCTTGCGAGCGTTTTTAAGAATGTTGGGAGAATTAGGCGGAATCCGACGTCTAAAGCCTGGAGGTGAAAAAGTAAATCCTTTCTTCTATAAGTATGTTGAGTGGTTTAACTCTTTATTTATATATTTCCACAAACTTTTCTAAGAATCAAAAGATTTTATCGTTTCTTTCATACCTTTGGTAAAAAGGAAGCTATGTCTTCGGGGATGACCTTCTTGTCCCCGATGGTTCCAGCTCACAATACAATGATGCTGTACCAAAGGTGGAATTCTCAGCTTATTCAGTCGATCCTGAAGAAGCTGAAGCGTACTGGGTTGCCAGGGATATGTGAAACTCCCCAGACCTAGTACATGGGCCTCACCTCCGTTTTTTGCCAACCCCGTAGAGAGTTGTCCCAGCAAAAGCTGTTAGAATGGGCTGGCTGCCATCCGGAGCCATTGCCGAGTTCCCGACTCGGTCGAGTTTCAACTCCCAAAGGCAGGAGAGGTTGCTGAGTTCCTACCCGATGGTTACTTCACGTGTTACGAGGTGTTCTAGATGCAATATCATTTATGGTTTCCTATTCCTGAGGTCATAGCGCGACTTCTTGATTGTTCTAAGATATCGATTGTTCAAATAAACCCGTGTTGCTTGCAGCATATTTTCGGGATTCTCGTGCTGAGGTACAAGTTGGGTATAACCGTCGGTGCCAAACACGTTGATACTTTGCTTAAACCAGTCGGGAAATCATCAATAATTCAGTTGAGGCCCCGGTCGGGGATGACGATCGTAAGTGAATTTGTGTCGAACTACCATGAATGGCGGAAACACTTCTTTTTTGTCCGTGTTAACGATGCGTCTGTAAAAGAAAACGGCATCCCTGTCTTTATGACTAGATGGGGTTTGAAAGGTATCTTTGATAAAGTGTAGAACCTTTTCTGTTTTCTTTATCCCCTCTTTTTTGTTTCGGTGGAGTTCGAGCTCTGATACGTTTCGTTTACATTTTATTTTCAGAGACCAATCTTTTCCTCCGAGTCCGGAAGGTCTGGATACGATCCGAGACTTGCTTCGCGGTCACCCGTGATTTTGGGCAACGTTTAACCCAAAGAGGGTCCGTCATGCTATCGCTCTTCAGCGTTCTCGATATCAGCAAGACCTGCCATTTGAGGAAGGATCAGAGGCGCCCATGGATGGATTTGTTCCGCGCGCGGTTTGCACGAGAGAAAAAAAACCAAAGACTCGGAAGGACAAACCCTTCATTGTTGAAGATGAAGCGGCTAACGAGCGGTGTTCCTCCGACATTATACTGAGAGACTACCTAAATAGTCAAGTAGATGGGGACAGTGGCGGTCGAGGTGATTCCAACGAGCAGATTGGTTTTGACTATCCTTCGGGCGCAGGTGGATCCAGTGACACTTTGGAGTTTACCCAGGCGTCGAGAATGGTCAACGGAGTAAGTTCTTCTCATTTTATTTTGAGGATGAGCCTTTCTGACTTTGAGATACTTGACAGGGCCTCCTTATGATGAACCGAGCAGTTAATGCGAGCTGGCAGGAAACACTATGGCTCAGTTTACGGTTGAGGCAGCCAACAATGAGATTGCTCGCCTGAGAGATGAGTTGGAAAGTTCCCGTCTCCCCGAGAGGGATTCAGTAGCGATTGAGGTTTGTCGCGCTTATAGGCGAGGGAAGAGGGAAATTGTCAAAGTCATGAGGACTCATCGTGAAAAGTTCTCGTATCAATTCGAGGAACTTACGAAAGGTTATAAGAACTTTGGAGACTATCGCGAATGTCGCGGTGCTGTGGGCGGACTATGCCTCACACAGGCTCCTTGTTATTCGTTTGGTGCCGAATATGCGAGGCAGACCGGGCATATGAACGAGAGAAATAAGGACTTTGCGATTCCTCAGACCGAAGAGGGGATTTGGGAACAATGGGACCCGATTCCTGTTTCTCCCGACACAGTGGAGGCCGAGGTGGGGAATGCCGATGAGACAAGCGAGGTAAATAAGCCGACGGCTGCTCTGGATGTCAACGACTATTCGTTTGGCATATGGGTGACCGGGTGTTTCGTTCTTGATGAGTAATCGCGAGGTTTCGACTGATTCGGGAATGCCCTCTTCTATATTATTGAACGTTTCTGTATTGTTTGTTTGTCAGCCAATTGTGGTCGTATGTAGCGTGACTGGCCGAGTGTGGCATTGAATCCATGTATTTTACTAACTTTTAATCGAATAGTGCTTGTTTATGATGAATCGATATTTTTAGATATTTGGGATTTGTTTTGTGTAGAAAGAAAACTCGAGTTGTCATCTCGACGTCCTCCTTTTTTTCGGATCGCCCTGTTCGTTTTTCGGGCGAGATGTTCGAGGAGTTTTTGAAGTTTCGGGAATGTTTAGATACGGACGAAGAGACATGCTCTTAGGATCTCGTAGTTTTTGATATCATGTCTTGAGACGTTAGACACCAGTGTGCTGGGTTTAGGGAAAGAACTAGGTTTACTTTTGGTTTAAGGCTTTTTGATGACTAATCAGATTTTGTTTTGCCTGCTTCGATTTTGACCTGACTCTGTGCCGATTTAAAGTCCGCGATAGGTTCTCGGCTTATACGACTTGTCTGGTCGGAGTCGAGCATCTCTTCAGGGAAATTTTTTAATTCTCCCGAAAGTGATGACCAAAATTTCGGATTTCTTTTATAGTGCTATGTTTATCCTAGTCGGATGTTTGAGGATCTATCCTTAGGACGGACCTGGTTGCGTTTTTTAAGACGTCTAGGGTGCTCGGCGGGGCCAATTGCCCAGTGTTTTGTAGTTGCGAATGGATTGGGGGGGTGTTCTCGAAAATTAAGACGACGTCTCGCCTGTTTTTTCGAAAACTCACTTTGCGTAAGTAACATTTTGAGCGTATTGAACCAGAATCTTGTTCTTTGATCAGGAATCGATGATTCGATCGAGATAGGATGGTGTAGAGTTGATCCGTTTTGAGGTAGACAAATTACAAATTTATGGGATGGCATGATAATTGTTTTGCTCGTGTAAGGATGTATGACATAGTGTTTCTTTGCGGGATGATAGACAATTTACGAATTTATAAAGAATTATTTATTGTCGAGAACTTTTGAAAATCCTGCGTACAAAAATTCAAATTTTTTATTTCTGAATGTGGGAATATACGAGTGTTCGTATATGTACCTACTCCCCCCCCCCCCTTTTCAGAGAGGGGGATAACTGAACTCGTCTTTTGACGAGCTGCCAACGTACCTCTTTCGAGGATCAAGCCATCTCGTAGTTCTGTTTGTTTGGGTGTGTCTGTTTACTCGGCCGTTGTGTCTGTGTCGACTGCGTCAGTTGTTGAGTCGACGTCTTCTGTTGGACTTGTCTTCTTTGATAGGATGGGTGTGTCGGGCACTGGAACTGGTTGTTCGCTGGCCGTTTCTATAATCGACGGTTCTGGGTCGTCCTTGCCCGAAGTACTTGCGGCTGATGCCTGGGCTGTCCTCGGGCGCTTGGAATTTGCCATTGCAGTGTTCGTGATTTTTCTTAGCTTGTGTTCGGCCAGGAAGCAGTGTCTCGACTGCTTCTGGCAGCCCAAAATTATGGGAATCCTGTTGTGAGTGGGGAAATTAATGCCTAAGTGGTAAGCTGATGGGATTGCCTTCATGGCGTTTAGCCAAGGCGTGCCCATGCTGACGTTGTAGATGGCGGGGTGGTTGACGACCGCGAAAGCTAAGATCTTGGTGACTTCTTTTCCTGCCACAGGTAATTTGATAGATCTGTGGTCAATGATGTTATGCTAGAGAAACCGGTCAGCAGCTTAGGTGATGGTACAACTTCGCCTAACTCGATGTTCATCTGGTTAAGAGTGTCGCGAAAGATGATGTTGAATGTGCCCCCGGTGTCTATGAGGACCGTGGCGACCTTGAGATCTCTTATCACGAGATCGATTACGTGTGGGTCGCAGTGTGGCTGATCGATTCCTCCATCTTCTTCTCCGTCGAAAGTGATTACTTCTTTCGGAATGTCATTGATTGTGGGCCAGATTGTTGAATTCGCGCTTTGTCTCGGCTTTTCGCTGACAAGATTTGATGGCCGAGATGGTGTCACTGTAGAATTGTGATCCGCCGATGATCATTTTTACCCTGTGATGGTTGTTTTCGTTGCTCTTATCATCCTGCCTTCTTCCGCGCTTCTCTACCAATTGGTCCCCTTGGAGAGGTTTTTCCGTTTGAGGAGTTCTGTCATTTTCCGGAGGGCGATCTGAGTCGCGTATAAGATCCTTCGCGCTGGAGACTGCAGAGATTTCTCCGGAGAGAAGTTTCGCGGCCTACCTTGCTCTGAGAACTTTGCAGTTAATGGTCGAGTGCCCGCGCGTTTGGTGAAAATCACAGAAGGAATTTTCGTCGTAACTCGGATTTTGGGTCCATGTATTACCCGCCGTCCATCCTTGCTTCAATCCAGAGTTAATAGTGTAGCTATGCACTCCCTTCATTTCTTCGTCTGCGTGTTCGGTGTTTCTATCGTTGCGAGGATTTTTCTTTTTTAATTTTTGATCCGACCACGGATCCTTTGACGAATTCTTTGTTGACTTCCATTTTTGGTACAAAACCCTCGTCTTTTATTCGATGATTATGTAATCCATGGCTTTGTGAACCGTGTCTTGCATCGTGCGTGGCTTTTCCAAAGTTATCCACTTCTTGAACTTTGACTTGAACAAGAGTGTTTTTCGAAGTGCGTCTATCGCGACTTGGTCGCTTATCCCGCTGACTCTAGCCATGACGGTTTTGAAACTTGTTATGAAGTCGCGGAGAGTTTCGTCCTCTCCCTAGGACAAGCTCCCAAGATCCACGTTGGAGGTTTCTCGATCTATGAACTTTGAGTATTGTTGTAGGAATTCTGAGGCGAGCTGGCAGAAACTTCCAATGGAGTTTTTCCTGAGGCGAGAGAACCATTCTAGCGCTGCTACGCGGAGGTTCTTAACGAAGAGGTGGCACTCGCCAGCGTCTCTCTCGTTTTCTCTGAATCTGGCTCTACCCATCGCGACCTGAAAAGCCTGTAGGTGTGCCTTAGGATCAGTAGTTCCATCGTATAGCGTCACTTTGACTTTCCCAGGATCCGAAACCCTAGTTTCGGTGATACTAATAGAAAAGCGTGTTTTACGAGCTTCTTCGAGCAGTAAATCGATCTCCGGTGCGGAGATAGTAGCGTGGTGGATTTGGGATTTCACCGTCCTGACTTCGGCCACCGTTTTCATGAGATCATCGTGGAGATCGCAGATTTATGAACTGTTGCTAGCAGATTTCCGATTGTGTCGGCGTTTTCTGCGAGTGATCTGAGTTTTCTCCTCGGCCAAACTCGCAGCACTGACTGCTTTTATTGCCAACGCTTACGCAAACGCCGTAGTGTTCAACAAAATCGAAAACATAGTCGCGACCTTCCGCCATAGGAAAAGCACTGAAACGAGCTCGCAATTTCTTCCTCGAAAGACAAAGGCAACGATAAAATCTATCCAACCCGTAAGGTTCTTCTTATTACCGAGTTGAAAAAATCTCAGTGTGTAAGGGTTTGACCAAAAGACGTTTCCAAAAACTTTTCAATAAAACTTCCCCTCCCAGAAATTGCGGAAAAACACTAGGCTACTCGCGGAAAAAAAGAAGCACAGCAAACTCACTGCCGTACTTCTTCCAAGTAATTTCTGTAAACGTCTTTGGAGAAAGAAAACTCGCTTCAACCTCCCGAAGTCGCGGGGAAACCCTAGGTTACTTGCAGAAAGAAGAAGAACAGGAAGTTGGGTATACAACCCCCACAGCTGTACTTCTTCCGGATAACTTTCGGAGAAACGAAGTTGATTTCTTAAAAATCACTAAAAACCTAAAAACAGTTGACGAAGACGATACAAAGCAAAACGGGAGATGGTTTCCCTTACTGTTAAAGCGTTCCTAAACCCTAAGGTTTCGTAAAATACTTATGAGTCGCTTCTATGGTAACATAATCATCGAATTCTTGATATTTGCATACATAGCCTATTTTGGAAAAAAAAAATACTCGAAACTTACTCGGATCAATCCTGTAGAAAACAAGAAAATTTTTTGATTAAGTTGAGTCGCATTAAATAAAGCTCCTCACAGCTGGAGTTTCTAATACTAAACCCAGAAAATAAATCTGCGGAACGGCCGCAAAACGTGAGTTTCCGAGCACAGCTCTTGTATGGCCAAAACAATAACATTTTACGGAACAACTACCGTAAAAATTATACTCGAAAACACGCTTACATAATGACTTTCGTAAAATTAAACTCAACAACATTTTACGCAACAGCTTTTGTAAAATTAAAATCATGACATTTCGCGGAATTAATTTCGTAAAATTAAAGTTCAACAACATTTTCCGAAACATCTTTCGTAGAATCAAACTCGCCAATGTTTTATGGAACATCGTTCGGAAATTGAAACGAGTTAGCATTTTATGATAAAATTTTTGTAGAAAAAATTTGAAGATGTTTATGAAACGACCGCACCAGCATACCATCCATACTCGAGTAGTCAAAATCACCGAACAGGCGAGTTGGGCAGTACAATCCATGCAACTCGCCCATTCAGCAAGTTTTACCAGTCCAACTAGCCCAACAGGAGAGTTGGACAGTGCAAGCCGTTCAACTCGCCAATTTGGAAAGTTTGACAAGTCCAACTTGCCCAAGGGGCGAGTTGGCAGTGCAAGCCGTGCAACTCTCCCATTGGGTGAGTTGGGTCTCCTTTGAGTTCTTCTTCGAATCCTGATTGAAACGCTTTTCATTTCATCTCAATCAGAGTTTCCATGAGATTTTACGATCAAAACAAGTTGGATGCACAGGTCGGACCAGTCAAACTCGCCGAACGGGCGATTTCTACGAAACAAGCCGTCTAACTCGCCCGTTCGGCTAGTTTAACCAGTCCAACTCCCCGAACGGGCGAGTTAGACGAAACGAGCCGTCTAACTCGCCCATTGGGCGAGTTGGACAAAACGAGCCATCTAACTCCCCCATTGGGCAAGTTGGACTGGATGAGCACTCTTTTGGCTCGCCTCTGCATTCTCCTATGAGTACCAATCAAAACCATTTTTTGTTTCGTCTCAATCAGAGTGTCCGTTGACATTTTACGATCAAAACAAGTTGGACGCACACTGTCCAACTCACCCCGATGGCGAGTTTGATTTAATCCCTCCAACTCGCCTCACGGTGAGGTTGGCAAGCCCTGATCAGCTTCTCCTTTGTGTTCTCTTTAGAATCTTGATCGAAACGCATTTCATTTCATCTCAATCGGAGTTTCCATTGAGATTTTACGACAAAAACAAGTGACACTCGCCTAAACTCCTTGGCTTGCTCCTACTCACCCTCTTGGGAATCCTCCTCACCCTGTTGGGCATCCTACTCGCCCTTAAATCCATCTTAGACTTCTCCTTTGAACCCCGATCGAAACATCTCTTGTTTCGTCTCGATTGGAGTTACCGTGGGAACTTTACGATAAAAACCACAAGACAGGTTCAAGCCTAAACACCGCTAATATTGTTACCCTTCTTAAGGGGCGTACAGACACGAGAAGGGGAAGGGGATATGAGCAAGCAAAAAGAGAGGAGGTGAACCCAAATCTTCTAGAAAACTAAGGTATGGACGGCTTGGAACTTTTTGATTGACTTGAATTTTCGTAGGAAGGTACTAAGAAATAAAAATGCTTCGGAGAATAGTCTAGCGATCTAAATCTTAGGAATTTTCTTGTCTCAATCTATTCTTCTGCGACTGCTTACGCAAATTTTAACCGATCTAAACTCTCGAAAAACCGAGAAACGATCGCCACACACACTTAGCTCGCTTCCTAAGGAAAGAAGGAACTAGAAACGTGAACGTCTTCTTATAACCGTCTCGTTCCTAGCAATTTTCTTAAAACCGACGTATTCCTAGTCGTCAACCTGAAAGTCACCAAGTAACAATCCAAGCGTCGTCTTTAAGCCGACCTGGATTTTCGATCAGCCCAATATTCAAAAGAAAAAACATACACAACCCTTCAAAATATCAGTTCAGCCGTTTTCTTTCGTTTAAAAAAAGGGAGTGAGTAGGTATGTATACTATACTCGTATACTCCCATACTTCAAAAAAATAAAAATTTCTGGACATCAAGAAAACGCTTTCGACAAAGCGAACTCTCGCAGTAGTAGACAAAAAATCATTTAGGCAATGAGATGCCTCATAAAACCGATCATCTATTACTTTCGTATACCTATGAAATTTTTTACGGAAAGAACCTACGAGAAAAAAAGATCGGTGTCATGAAAAACGACTTCGAAATGCTGAAAAGAGAATGAGGAAAACATATTCCTTGTTCGCAAATATCACGAGTAATCTGCGAGAGACATTCTCAACTTATTTCTATGTCATTTACTTCTCTTAAAACTTACGCGAAACATCCTTTGTATAGCCACACCAAGTTATGCGAATAAACTTTAGAAACAAATATAGAAAGTTTTACGGAGAAGTGTTTTGGAAAATTTGCGTATAGCTAAAAAAAAATTCACATAACTCGTCTCTCAACGAAAAAACTAAACTTTATCTCTACAAACATGTCTCTTGGCTGATAATCAAACGTCTTCTGAAAACCTGCAAGATTACGTGCTGCGGAAAACTCTCGAAACAAACCACGAGTATAGCAGTTCACCCAGAGTTAGACTATGAGATGACAACCCATATTCTTCCCCCTACATTCATATGAATACAAACATGCTCTTAAAACGTGAAACACAATATAAAAAGTAGTCAAAAAGCGGCAGGGACTCGAAGCTACAGACGGTCAGTCCAAAAAATATAACGGCCACACTTGGCCGAAGCAAACAGCCTACGGGGCTAGTCTCAGCGCTGATAGAAAATGACGTCGACATCAACATGCTCGATAATCTCTACCCACAACTAGAATATTAAGGTCTCACTGGAAAACAGGTCGTACGAATCTTAAACTCCAGGACGAGCTACGAAAGGCTTGATCCCTAAGAGGGTACGTAGGAAGCCTTCACTAGGCGCAGCCCAAATCCTACTGCATTCCGCTCTTAGATGAATAACTAGACCACTTTCAACGGACCTTATCAAACATTAATTCTGCCTAACTTACCAAACCTGCCAAAACCACTCGCTAGAACCTCGCTGTTCTAACGGGCTGGGGGGCTAATTGGGGTCAAAATCGGTTACGACAGAATCAACATCGGAAACCTAGTGGTAGAATGTGTTTGTTGGGATCAAAAACGGTATTCTCGAAATCAGCATCACAAAATCGTGTTTCTATACGAATGCAGTCTCAAATCGACTTTACGAAAGTCTCCGGGCAAAAACTCGAAAGAAAGGAACACATATCGATATGGCGAGTTGGATGGCATGGACCTACCAACTCGCCCGTATGGTGAGTTGGACATCACGGATCAACTAACTCGCCCGTGTGGCGAGTTGGACAAGGCACGGAATGACCAACTCGCCTGTATGATGAGTTGGCCAACACTGATCGACAACTCGCCGAGCGGGCGAGTTAGATAGCACGAGCAATCTGACTCGCTCATTTGGCCAGTCGGATCAAATCAATCCAGTTTCACCTTATCCTTTTTAAACTCCCTTTTCTGATAATTTATCGAACTTATCTTTCTTCCGTTTCGATCGGGATTGACATTGGAAGTTCACCAAAAGAACTCGTTTTCTCAAGAAAGGATCGGGTGGATCGTACAAGACGATAATGGTTAACTAAAAACCTAGAGTCACAAGTCCCATACGAAATATCCTAATTCTCGGATGACGTCGTCTTAGCAATGTTATTTCGAGAAAATCTGAGAGACGCCTAAGTCTGAAGTTCGACTAAAGGTCCACTCGCAATTCTATCTGAAATCAAGCCCAAACTTTGTGACGGTTATTGTTTTATTTTTCAAGAAAGGATAAATGTTAAGTTTCTGAAGATAATGAAGAAGATAGAGGAAAAAAAGAAATATTTTCGCGAAGCGATAAATTCGACCAAGGGCAGAAGGGGAAAGAGCAAACCGCCTCTAGAAGAGTATATAAGGGCTTCAAGGGTGATGATGCATAGGACACACGAAAATATCTACTCAGAGCAAACATAACTTAGCACTTAGAGCATATAGGCAACTTTCCGTTTTTGTTATTCGAGTTGCGACTCCACTAGGGTTTTGCAGTCTTAGGTTATTAGAATTTGGGATCTCGACGACAGCTCTCATAGCCTAGGCTCTTATCCTGTTGTAAACGCTCCTATGCAAGTTCGGAATAAGACATCTATTTGCTCTCTTTTCGATTCTTACTTTGTTTTCCATATTTACTTTGTATTCTGATTGATTGGCGTGTGGTTTAGCAGATATCCGGGACCTCTGGGAAACTAGGGTTTACCCTGCGTTCCTAATTCAACGGTAATCGACAATGCGAATTTTGGTTCCCACAGTGTGTTGGGGTGCCAAGGTGTGTGGCAAGTGTGTGTGTGCACCAGCACTCCATTATAGTTTTAGGATTTAGTTAGGGATAAGATTCATAACTCGTTAGGGAGATTTGTATTGGAACCCCAGTATTTTATCTGTGCATTATATTCAGCTTATTATTCTTGCTTTGATGATGTCTGAGTAGTTACCAATTAGATTTAGGGTTGAATGATATCAATTATGGATTAGCCCAAAAGAAGGATTGTTAGGTTAAGTTAATATCCATCAATTGAGTTGTGCTTAATGCTTGCATTCTAGAGTAGCTAACTATGATCTCGAAAGTAGGACATGGACGACTACGAGAGTAGGTTCTGTGTCAGAATAGACTCCATTGAACTAGGTTGTTAGGCGCATGCGAGAGCTGGTCTAATTAGCTTGGTGAACATATCATATCTCGTTCACACTTCCTTCTGATTTCACCGTCGATCGACATCAGGCCTTAGCCGTTGATCGATGGTCTTTCCTTTTGCTCGCATACGAGAGTGTGAGCTAAAAGGGTCAGAATCGTAGCCTCTAGTGAAACTACCTTCTCCAGGTCGGAATTACTGAACTAGGAAGCTGGCTTCGTCCATAGACTCTATTTGCTTCCCTGTTCAGGCGAGTAGTCATCATCCATGTTACTTTATCGAGAATGATTACGTCCTACCATGAGGGTTTCAACCAATGCAAAGGTTGCTTTTACCTCCGATATCTGATCTTTACTCGAGTTCTCCGCCTTCTTCCTCCTTTCAAGATCGGTCTTCTCAGCACTAGTGCTAGATGCTACATTTTCAATGAGATTTGTAGCTTCATCAGGGCTCCTGGTTTTTAAGTTCCATTGAATCGAAGTGTCCAAAGCCGCTTGGTATGTCCAATTGAGGTCACTGTAGAAAATATTCAGTAGCTGGATTTCAGAAAAAGCATGGTGTGGGAAGTCTCGCTGGTAAGCTCTGAATCTTGCCCATGAAGCCTTAAAAGCCTCAGCAAGACCCTGAGAGAATGTATAGATTCTATTTCTCAGCTCTTCAGATCTCGAGCTATCATTGAATTCGTTATAAATGCAGTCTTGATATCATTCCAGGAAGTGAGAGATCCTGGTGATAGGCTTTTCAGCCAATAAACCGCATCTCCAGAAAGAGAATGTTGGAACAGCTTGCAGAAATGGTAGTCTTCAGAGACACCATGCACCTTGATGTAGACAAAAAATCTTCGAGTGTTTTGAGATGGTCTATGGGATTTTCATGAGGAAGACCATGAAAAGGGTCTTGGCACATTAAGGAAACATATTTGGGCTTCAGCTGGAATTATTCTCTCTGAATCGCTGGTGGACAGATCGCAGACCTGTTAGTGTAGAACTGATTAGGCCTGTTGTAGTCCCCAAGTGTTCTCTGACGCTCAGTCCCATCATTCAAAATCACAACTATTCCTATAGGGGTTGCAGCCCCTGGTCTATCGATAAATCAACGTACGACATTGCGCGCTCAACCTTCTAGATTTCCTATGACTACTCTATCATTATTTAAGTCAGAGTATGGGGACTTACCTGCTTCCTGCTGACCAGTATTGTTCGATGCTGATGGAAGAGTGTCGCCCGATGTTGATGGACGAACATATTCGGGAAGAACTCCGTTGATCGATTCTCGTTGTCCAGAGTCCATATCCTCTCCACAAGTACATGTGTCATTAATACCAAGGAAAGAATAGGTTAGCAAACAGAAAAATAAAATAAAAAATGTAGACTATAATCTAAACTAATTCTAATGGCAAAGAAAGAGTCCCTGGCAACGGCGCCAAATTTGATATGGGGGTTTTATTTCACTTTCAAATTAACCATATTTCCCACTTTACTCTCTCAACTAAGAGGTTCAGTGTAGTACTTAGGGATCGAATCCACAGAGACTGTGTGATTGCACAATATACTATTTGTTTTCGAATTAAAGCTAGTCAGTAACAATGATTTAGTAAGCAGTGAACTTGTTTGTAAAGACTTATGGGAACGAATAGACTTAGCGAAATTCTCAGGCAAGCTAAATTATGTAGATTAATAGATTGGTAAGGTTTTAATAAGTACCGTTCTTGAACTCAAACTCTAGGGTTTAAGAGATCACTCTCATGAATCTCAACTGATTATCGATCGATAGCCACTATGTGTTGTCGATCGATAGCCACTACGTGGTGTCAATCGATAGCCACTATGTGGTGTCGATCGATGCTACTTCTAAAAAGTTGAAACTTTTATATTTGATATGTTATCTAAACTCCTAATAACTCTAGTTTGTTACAAGGGTTTTAGACTGTTTAAGATAGGTTTCAGGGATATAGCAAAGCTTTCGCTTGCGCTAATAATTCCTATAATCTAGGGTTGAAGTTATCAAATTCAAATCAGCATAAAAACAACTTAAACAAAGAACTAGATTATTGCCCTAAAAGTTCTATGCGATTAACAATTCATAGCCACTTTTGAAGAACCCTAATTCTAAAAGCAAACTACTCAGACAAGACTATGAGAAACATAACAATTAACTGAATGAATTGCATAGAACAATAAGATAAGATATAAAGGGAGTTCAAGATCTTCTCTGTAATGGTGTTTAGATCTCTCTCCCCAATCCTGAGCTCTTCTCTTCTTACAAGTAAAACATAATCGTCAACAATGGCTTAACAGAACATAAAACAGGTCAAAAACATGTCCAGGGGTATTTTGGTACTTTGTGGAGGCTTCTGGGCTTCAGTTGGTCTCGAAACAAGTCGGGCCTGTCTTCTGGAATCACCATCGATCAAAAATAAGGCTGTGCGGTCGATCCACAGTCCTTCATCTTCTCGACAGCTTCCTCTTGCGAGGCAGACATACCACTCTTTAGTAAAACAGGCATCACTTTAGATCTAACCGTCCGCTTGACCTCAAACCAGAAGCATTGGAAAGATAACTCAACATTATATCTTGAGTCGAAATCTCAGAAAAATCTCGATAAAATCAGAAGCATTGGAAAGATAACTCAACATTATATATTGAGTCGAAATCTCAGCAAAAATCTTGATGTGGAAAGGTCTCCATCTATAGCAAAACATCTGACGTGTATGTGCATTTCTTCACCTCAAAAAGCTCCAGAATCACCATAGTTCTCCAAAACATACATTAACCTGAAAATACTCTATAACATAACCTAGACAAACATTTTAGACTCCAGATTGGTTCTATAACATGGACATGATGTTCTTTGTAAGCTTCACTGTAACCTCGGTATGCCTGATGGGTGTCGATCGATGGTGTATGTTGACCGTTGATCGATGCTCGATAATCATACTGGTTGCTGAAAAGATATCCAGATCCATTAGCCATCACAAGTATATCTGCCACATATTCTCTCGTGACATGCAAAATTCTGCCATCCATAGCTCTTGCTTGACCGTCTGCATTTATCATAATGCTGAACTCATCTGGTTGTAGATAACCTACCCCCTTTCGCGTTCTGCTGCTGAATCCAGTTTGGACTCTGGGTTACAACCATCGATCAATGTCGAATTCCCAAGTTGATGGCAAATAAGAAAAACACCAGCCTCTTCCATAGCAATTCCTCGATATTCGATTATTTCTTCTTCTATGTTATCTTTATCGTACTCAAGGTAGGCTGGGTTGTAATCAAGATCTGTGTGGCAAGTGTTGATCGGTGCTGAATGGTGGGTGTCGATCGATAATGAGGCCTGGGTGTAGATCAATTGTTGATTTGCAGTCCCGTCGATCGATTGTTCTGGTTTGGTGTCGATCGATGCTCCTCCTTTCGATTCTTCATTGAACTCATAATCGCATAAGAATGTGGCCACAAGCTCTGCGTCATTAGACAATTCAATCAGAGTAGCTTTGCTCTTATTCTTAATAGGTTCATAAAAAATATTCTAATCAATTAGAGATGGATACAACCTGTTTAACTCCAAATCGCAAATAGCTCCCACGGTGGCCATGAATGCTCTACCGAGTAGTAGCGAAGAGTTCCAGTCAATCCTGATGTCCATCACATGGAAGTATACTGGGACTAGGGTGTTGTTAATCTGCACTGGAGCATATTTTACCATCCCTCTTGAGTTTACTCTTCAGCAGTCTACAAACGTGAACGAATCATTGGAGAGTTCCACTCTCAGGTTCAGCTCCTCTGCCATAGACTTTGGCATAATAATCACTGATGATCCAGCATCGCAGAAATGAAGCATGGAACCACGAACTTTCAAGGATCACTTTTATTCTTCAGACAATTCCTCTACTTCATATCCTCTCTGAGATGATTGAACATTATCTCTATATCATCATCTGTCTCCCGTGTTTCCCTGAAAAACATCCATAATTTGTGAGTATAATAAGCTTCATCAAAAGAGGTATCTAGATGAATTTTGGAAACTCTTTTGGCAAAGCTGTCCATCTCTTTCTCCTTGGCTTCTCTGAGTTGATGTTTGGGGATCTTTTGCTTCCTCTTGTAGTGTCCCTCAACTTCTCTATCAAGATCCATAGCTTCAGACGTGTCTGTATTCTGTTCTGAAACCGTCACAGTTGGATGCACAATGATATTTGCATTGAGGTTTGGAATTCAAACTCGGTTTCTCCTCTGTCGATCGATGCTAAGGTCGCACTATCAATCGATGCTCCTATCACTATGTTGATCGATGCTTGGTCGTCTATGTCGATTGACGTTAGTCGATTCACACAAAGCCACTGATACTGCAGGATTCGCCGTCGATCGATTCTCACGGCTTGGTGTCAATCTATGCGGATCAGGAGTGCCGAGTGACATGGAATTTTCCAGCTGTCTTGGAGCTTCTCTCTCTTAACTTCCTGCCAGAAATCATCAATCAATCTATGCATTGACGTGGTGATTTTTTCCAGCCTCCATTTTCTCCTTGATCTAGTTCTCATGCCTCTTAATTGTTTCACTTGTTTGCATCACTTAATTCTCCAATTTCTTCACATGGGTGTTGAGGTCGAACTTGGTATTGAGGTTGAGGTACAGACCATCTATCTTCCCTTTGAAATCCACAGTCATCTTCTGCTATCCCTCGCAAACTCTATCAACCATCGCTACGATCTTGCTTTCTTGAGTATCTGGACGAGGATTCTGGTAGTAGGAAGATCCATAAGTCATGTTGTTGTTGAAGGGCCTTCACTGTGAACTCTGATTAAAGTTACTCCTTTGACCAGTCACATAGGAATTCCTGTTGAAACCTGGATTCCCTTGTCTATGGAATCCATTCCCATCAATGTAGTTCACATCGTCTTCTTCAATCTCATCATTTCCAGATTCTATTGCTTCTACTTCTGCAAAACTGACATGGGGTGTGTTTATTGTTCTAGCAGGGTATAAATATCATAAACAATTAACTATCAAATTAACCCTTAATCCTAACACACAAAACGATACTCTTGCCAAGAGAGATCAGGTGTAGTACTTAGGGATCAAATCCACAAAAAACAATGGCACACAATATATTTCTTATTTCTAAAGACTAAGCTAGGTGATTATATATATATTGGTAACAAGAAATCAGTTTAAGGATATATTCCTTATTAGAAGGTGTAGATTCAATATGGAAATATGCTACTAATGTAAATATGCTAATAATCTAACTATATGTAAATATGTTAGATCTTGGGTTTCAAGCTTAATGAATTATAGGGAATAAGATGCACAAATATGTAAATATTCTAAAACTCAAATATTAACTATTCTGACCCTTTTAACTCCAACTCTCGTATGCGAGCAAAAGGAAAGATGATCAATCGACGGCTAAGGCATGATGTTGATCGACGGTGAAGTCAGGTCGCCATATAGTGACCCGGACATGGCGAGCCCAGGTCGCCATATGGCAACCTGGACTGTGTGGGTCTAGGTCGCTGTATGGCGACCCGTTCTATGCATGTGCAGGTCGCAATATGGCAACCCCTATGCTATGCTCGGGACTTCTTGTTATGATGACTCGCTCATGGAGGCTCGATCGTTCTTTTGGACAGTCTTGTGAACCAGGACCTTCGAATTAAACATTTTCTGAGATCTTGAGCTGTTGATTTTGTCGTGACCAATTTTTACCCCAATAGTTAGCCCCCCAGCTTGTTAGGCCGTGGGATTTTAGTGTGACGCTCTAGCGGGCGGTTAAGCTGGTTGTGCAAGTTAAATGGTAACATCGGCCGAAAATCTGAGGACGAATAGTAAAAATTCTTACCTATAAGAAGGTGGAGCCGTTAGTGCTTGTCGTGGAGAACTGCCAGCACTACGTTTTTCAGACCGAAATGGACAAGATGACTGGCTTAATCGGTGAGTGTGAACGTGTCGAGACTTTGGTCCCTCCTTTTGAGGAGAAGGTGCTGGGATACTGGGATCACATCCTAGTTTCTCCCGATATAGAGGAGACCACAACCGAGGTTACCGACGTGAGGGTCAAGGTGAGTCAATCCGTGGGAATGTTTGGTCGTTCGATGTCGGGAAACTTAGTGTTGGACCCTTGAAGGATCTAGATTAATTTCTCTGGCTTATGATCTATATGTGGCCATGCGCAGCCGTTTTATGCTTAGTTATGTTTATGATTAGGCCTCATGTGGTCGATTTTATTATCGGGACTGGCCGTATGTGGCTTTGAATCCTAGCCTCAGATGGCTTTGAACTATCTTTTTATTGAAATGATTTAATATTTTAAGAGTGCGTCGAGTAGTTGTGTGTAGAGGGAAGATTATGATTTATCATCTCATAACCTAACTCTTCTTTGTAGATCGTTCTATTCGTTTCTCGTTCGAGATGTGCGAAAAAGTTCCGCGAGCGTTTAGATGTGAACGAAGAGGCAGGATTTCAGGATCTCGTATCTTTTGATATTCACGCCTTGAGACATTAAAGACCGGTGTGCTGGGTTTATGGTAAGACCTAGGTTTACTCTCGGTTAAGGCTGTGCGATGACTAATCGGCTTTCGTTTTGCGTGTTGGGATTTCAACTTGATTCCGTACCGCTTTAAAGTCCATGATATTTTCTCGGCTTATACGACTTGTATGGTCGGAATCGAGCATCTCTTCGTGGAAAATTTTTAGTCTCCCAAAAGTGCTGACCAAAAGTTCTGGATTTCTTTTATTGCTCTATTATCCTTGTGTCTGATGTACGAGAGCTATCCTTGTGAGATAACATAGTCTGTTTAGGACGTTGAGAGTTCGTTGTGATCAGCAACTAACTTACTGGTAGATATTACCTTTTTTGAGTTTTCGTGAAAGACACGTGTTTGAGAGGGTGTGTGTGTTTTATAGTCGCGGATGGACTGTTTTAAAGGTGAATATTCCGTTTCGGAATGTTTTGACGAAAAACAGTTCTTCGAGCGTCAGCGACGTCTCGCTGTGTCGAAGGTCGAATTTATCTTTCGTATGCCGCATTTTTTTCTTTAAATGTTTGCGGGCTTGAAGATGCGTGGCATTGCAAGGGTTTTGTTTTAACCTTACGGTAGAGAAACGTTTTGTTATGTTTGCGGATGATCGCAGCTCAAATTTTTCATGTTCGGACGTTGAATTGTATTTGTTAGCGAGGATTTAGGACCAATGGTTCAAGTAAATTTTACCATGAGGATGTGAGACTTCCTTCAGTGTTCTTTGTGAAAAGTCCTCCCCCCCCCCCCCCCCCCCCGAGATTTATTTCTTGTATAGTTAAAGATGTTTCGAATAGCTACAGGAGCTTTGTTACGAGTTTTCCTTATGTGCCGCCTTTTACTTGTAAAGCGTTGTGGGTTTAGAGTAAACTGCAGAACATATTGAACTTGGTTGGTTGTCGACAAGTTTAAGTTTCAACTAAGTTTCAATATTAAGAATTTATTGTATGATTTCCGATTCGGGGTAATACGATAATTATTTGCACTTGGTGTTTTTAGACTAATCGTGGATTGTCATTTTGCTGTTAAGTGATTGGATAGAGCAGTGGTCGGTTAAACATTTTGGCTCAGTCTGAAGGATGTGTTCAGCCGCATAGCCGAGGACGTTGCTGGTCACGGATTAGACCATGGCACGTTCTTGTTAACATTAAGGTCATGTTAGTTTAGAATTGTCCCAAAGAGGATGCTAAATTCTGGTTCAGACTTTTGTCGGAAGGCGTAATTGGCCATGAGCCAAAGAGTGTTTGTCGAGATTGATGGGACAAGTCGGAGTTTTCCGTGCTAAGATAGCCAATGGTGTTAGAAAACGATTTTCCACTTAAGGTATCAGTTATACGATGAATGTTTCATATAATGTTTCCTTTAGTTGTACAAGAATTGTTTTGTTCTTGTATGATGAAGACAAAACCTAAGAGGCTTGATAATGAACCCGTGAGAGATGATTGCCTGCTCGAACGGAACCGAGGGAGATGGGAGGCAGAAACCAGCAAGTCGCATGGCTAAAGAATGAGATCTGTAAGATCGTAGTGCGAAGAGATAAAGTTTAGTTTTTTTCGTTGAGAGACGAGTCACATGATTTTGTTTTTAGCTATACGCAAATGGTCCAAAATACTTCTCCGTAAAACTTGTTATGTTCGTTTCCGAAAGTTTCTTCGCATAACTTTGTGTGGCTATACTAAGGATGTTTCTCGTAAGTTTTACGAGGAGTGAATACCATTGAAGTAAATTGAGAATGTCTCTCGCAAATTACTTGTGATATTTGCGAACGAGGAATGTGTTTTCCTCATTCTCTTTTCTGCATTGCGAAGTCGTTTTTCATGACACCGATCTTGTTTTCCCTTAGGCTCTTCTGTATAAAATATTATAGTTATACGAAAGTAATAGATGATCGTTTTTATGAGGCATCGCATTGCCTAAATGATTTTCTGTCTACTGTTGTGATAGTTTTCTTTGTCGACAGCGTTTTCTTGATGCCGAGACAAAAAAAATTAAGTATGGGAGTATACGAGTATAGTATACGTACCTACTCCCTCCCTTTTTTTAGCGAAAGAAAAAGGCTGAACCGATATTTTGAAGGGTTGTGTACGTTTTTCTTTCGAAGATTGTGATGATCGACAATCCAGGTCGGTTTAAAGACGACGCTAGGATTGTGACTTGGTGAATTTCAGTTTGACTACTAGGAATATGTCGGTTTTAAGAAAATTGCTAGGAACAAGTCAGTTTTAAATCGACGTTTGTGTTCCTAGTTCTTTCTTTCTTTAGGAAGCAAGCTAAATATGTGTGGCGATCGTTTCTCGGTTTTCCAAGAGTTTAGATTGGTTTGCAAAATATGCATGAACAGTCACAGAACAATAGATCGAGACAGGAAAATGCCTAAGACCTAGCTCGCTAGACTATTCTCCTAGATCCTAAGTTTTTTAAAGTTTTATGGCGATCTCTGAAGCGTTTTTATTTCTTAGTACCTTCCTACGAAAGTTCCAAGTCTGATTTCAAAAATTTCCAAGTCGGACATACCTTAGGTTTCTCGAAGGTTTGGGTTCACCTCTTCTTCATTTTTCCTGTTCATTTCCCCTTCCTCTTTAGAGGAAAATCCAATTGAGATGAAACGAAAAATGTTTTGATCGAGATTCGAAAGAGAAAGAATGAATAAATCAAAATCCCCATCGGGGCGAGTTGGACGGTGTGTGTCCAACTTGTTTTAATAGTAAAATCTCAATGAAAACTCCGATTGAGATGTAACGAAAAGCGTTTCGATTGGGATTCAAAGGAGAACGCAAAGGTGATCCAAGGACTGTTCTTTCGGTCCAACTCGAGTTTTGATGGTATGCTCGTGCTGTCGTTTCGTAAATGTTTTCAATTTTTTTTTCCACGAAATTTGTATCACAGAATGCCAAATCTTTTAACTTTGCGAACGATGCTCCATAAACTATTGTCACATTTGATTTTACGAAAGCTGATTCGGAAAATGTTGTTGAGCAGTAATTTTACGAAAGTTATTCCGCGGAATGTCATGAGTTTAGTTTTACGAATTTTTTTACGTAAAATGTTGTTGAGTTTTATTTTACGAAAGTTGTTATGTAAGCGTGTTTTCGTGTTTTCGTGTTTGGCTGTACGAGAGCCGTTTTTTCGGAAAACTCACGTCTTGTGGCTATTCCCCAATTTTTGTTTCTAGGTTTTAGCCTTGGAACTTTGGCTGTGATGAGCTTAGTTATCGGGAGTCAACTTAATCGGAGATTTTCTTGTTTCCGCGGGATTGATCCGAGGGGTTTAGAGTAGTTTAAGTGAAAATCATCGAGAATTTACTGAATATGTCACGTAGAATCAAAACTTGACTTTTTACAAAATCTTAGGTTTCAGAAAACGTTTTAGCAGTGAGGGACACGGTCTCTCATTTTGCTTAGTTTAGTTTTCGTCAGCCGCTTTAGGTTTTGAGTGATTCAATAGAGATCAAATTTGTTTCTTCTAGTTTTTTTGGAAAAAGTACAACAGTGGGGGTTGTACGCCCGATTTTCTGTGCTTCCTTTCTCCGAGAGGAATCTAGGGTTTCTCCGCAATTTCTGGGAGATAAAGTTTTATTTTTCCAAAATTTCTTAGGAAAACGTCTTTTGGCCGAACCCTTATGCTCTGAGATTTTTCCAACTCGGTAAGGAGATAAAATTTACAGGGTTTGATAGATTTTATTGTTGCCCTTTCTGTTTAGTGGGAGAAATCCCGAGCTCGTTTCGGTGCTCCGCCTGTGGCGAAAAGTGGCGACTAGGTTTTTGATTTTTCCAAGCACTGCAGCGTTTGCATAAGCGTTGGCAATGGGAACAATCAATGCTGGAGTTGTCTTACCAGCGTTGTTGCGAGCAGTGGTATTGTCTTTGGTATTTCCAGACATTGTTTCGATCAAGAGTTTTGTGACCATGAGTTAGAGTAATCCGTACACCCCCTCCTTCTAGCGACAAACTGTGGGAACCAAAATTCACTCCGTCGATTTCAGTTAATTAAGGAAAGTCAAGAAACCCTAACTTTCCCTGGGGTCCCGGATTCTCTGCGAGCGCCAACGACAAGTAATCGAATAAACGCGGAAAGTATGAGAAGGTAACAAAGTGGATCTATAGAAGAGTATTGCGATCATTACAAAGTATTATCAAAGCTTCGGCCGCAAGAGCTGTTAACAAGTTACCTAGTTCTAGCAACCAAAAACCTTAAACCTAGTTGAGTTGCAGCTCGATAACAAAATACGAAAAAGATAGGAGTAAAGATTTTGATTGATTTCGGACTGAACCTTATGAAAGGCTGCCTACGTACCCCTTTCGAGTATCAAGCCGAATATATTTCAATTAAAAGAGTTGACCAAGAGATCGAACTGCCGGAGCAAGTTCGTTTGGTAATCGAGTGCCAGTCATAGAAACCAAGCTTGTCGAGAATAGAGCTTAGGGTTTCTATGTGCAATGAGTTGTAAAGTCTAAGGAGATTGGAATTGTCGAACAAAGACGCAGAAACGTCTGAGCATAACTCTCTCCTTCTAGCCACCTACGTTCTAAGTTCTGATAAGCTAACAGAGCTTCTCTAGGTCTAAATCTCCGGATCCCCCTGCCTTTAGCGTCAGCTCCCCTTATATATGCCTTCTAGGTCGGTTCCACTTTCCTTTCTTGCACCTAGGTCGAGTTTATCGCTTCGCGAAAATATTCTTTTCTATTTGGATCTTCATCATTATCTTGGAAACTTGACATTTATCTTCTAATTTCGCGATATTTATCTTCTTCTGCGAGTAAAAATACAGCGTCATAACATTGCTGGGCTCAATTTAGTATGAAATCACAAGTGGGTATTTAGGCGCGTTCAAGGCCTCTTTGAGCCGTATTTCGACTTAAAAGTTCTTACCATTTCTTGAAAAGAATGTTTAATAATATGACGTCACTTTAGATAGGAAGTTTACACTTCTCGTATAGTTTAGACAACTATGGTTTTGAGTTAACCATTTCCGTTTATACGATCATCATGAACTTCATCCGGGAAAATGAGTTTTTGGGGGTTTTATCGTAAAGTTCCAACGGTAACTCTGATTGAGACGAAATGAAGAGAATTTCGATCGAGATTCGGGAGGGAAGCCAATGGGTGTGGTGTCACTCGCCATATTTTGAGCTGGGAGCTGTATTTGGCGACCTGGGGTTCGTTTGGCGACTTTAAATTACTTTAGTTATAAAATCTTGACCGTAACTCCAATTGAGACGAAACAAAAAACATTTTGATCTCGAATCCAAGAGGAATACAAAGGAGAGACACATCTAGACATATGGCGACCCATACTTGGAGAGCCGAGATCACGATATGGCGACCCGTACTGGATGAAGTCCGGTCGCCATATGGCGAACCAGAGTTGGCGAGGTCAGGTCGCCATATTGCGACCCGGACTCCTCGAGACCAGGTTGCCATATGGTGACCCGGACTGGTCGAGGCCAGGTCGCCATATGGCAACCTAGACTGCTTGAAGTCAGGTTGCCATATGGCGACACGGAGTAGTCGAGGTCAGGTCGCCATATGGCGACTGGATTGCTCGAGGTCAGGTCACCATATAGCGATCCTGACTGGTCGAGGTCAGGTCACCATATGGCGACCCGTACTTGGTGAAGTACGGTCGCCATATGGCGACCCAGAGTTGGCGAGGTCAGATCGCCATATTGCGACCCAGATTGCTTGAGGTCAGGTTGCCATATGGCGATCTGGACTGGTCCAGGTCAGGTTGCCATATGGCGACCAGGACTGGGTGACGTTAGGTCGCCATTTGGTGACCCAGACTTGGCGAGCCCAGGTCTCCATGTGGCTACCCGGACGGTGTGGGTCTAGTTTGCCGTATGGAAACTTGTGCTATGTGTGTGTAGGTCGCCATATGGCAACCCGTATGCTATGCTCGGGACTTCTGGTTATGATGACTCGCTCATGGCGGCTCAATCGTTCTTTTAGACAGTCTTGTGAACCAGGACCTTCGGATTAAACATTTTCCGAGACCTTGAGCTGTTGATTTTGTCGTGACCGATTTTGACCCCAAAAAAAACTCAAAACAATAAAATAGCATTAGCGAACCTCCCTGAGACTTAAATTACACTGTTCCCAGTGAAATCCGCCCTAGATTGGTTAGGAAAAATCAAATCATAAGTAAATAGCTTAAGTATAGAACTCGATACCTCTCTTTGTAAGCGAGTGCGATTGATGGTAGGCGGGTGTGGTCGATTGATGGTCACGTTTCATTGTCGACCGATGGTGCCTCTATGGTGTCGATCGATGGTAGCATAAATAATCTGTAGAAATAAAACAAAACTCGAAATAAATAGTAGTATAAGTGAAAGATAAATAAAAACTTACTAAACAATGGGTTGCCTCCCACTCAGCGCTTGGTTATAGTCTTAAGCTCGACGTTTTGAACTTTTTGACTTGAATGCAGGTGGATCAACACATGGAAAAAAGTTTTTACATCTTCTTTTCTCTTCTGAAACCATGTAACAACGAAGTTTCTTATTGCTTCATCTCCTCTGGCTTTCTCATTCTTTATGATCCCCTTAGTAACCTCCACTGAATGCATTCTCCTTTGTAGATTCTAAATACTGCGCTGTAGCATTCTAAGTCTTGCAGCTGTAGTTTCTGATATATCCTCCAATTTCTGAAAGATATATACTTTCATCAGGCTCTGAGAAAAAGTAATTTCATTGAACATGTCCTCTAATTGTTTTTTCTACTGAAATCAGTATTGATCGATGGAATGATGCTGCCGTCGATCGATAGCACTCTATCTTGTCCACTCGTCTGCTGTCTTTGAACAATATCCAAATCTTGCTTCATCTCATCCATGTGGGTAGTCAAAGCGGTGAGGCGTTTGTTAATTGGATAGTAGTCATCATTAAGCCTCATGTAGAAATCATCTAATGACATATCTTGAGCTTTGTAGATCTCATTCACAATATTGTCAAGCTCTGCTCTGCTGTATGTCTTTGGTTTCTGCCTAGACATACCGATCTTTGCTGCATGTTCAGGTAAACATATGTAGCTATACTCAAACATAGTTTCTTTCTCAAGAACTTCCTTGATATCTGCTTCTTGCACATTGACAACTCTTTCGTCTAGAGCTCGTTCATTACCATTCTCATCTCTGTAGATGCCATACTCATCTTTCTTTTCCCAAAAGAAAATTCTTCTACCATCAGCATCAAAGGCTTTTGTTCCATACTCTACGAGACCGTCTATCAGTAGGGGATTTATCCAACCGATTTAGATGTACAGAACTCATGGACTCCTGGAATGGTGGTATCGATCGATGCATTCTTCTTGTTGTCAATCTATGTTTGATTGTGGATAGGCTCGTGCTTCTGCTCCTTGTTTTCGGTCAATGCCGGTACTGGTGCGTCGATCGATGGTTGTTGATGTTGTCCAAATAGATTCCTTGATCATTTAGCCATAACAAGGGCGTCTGCTACATCCTCCTTAGGTAAATTTAGAATTCTCCCATAAGGATCTCGTGCACGTCCTTCTGTATCTCTCAAAATTCCAAACTTATCTTGTTAGAGGTAACCGTCTTATGTATCTTCTGGTCTAAGTAAATGTTCTGGTTTTTGTTTGATGTCGTTTGATGGCGAAGATATGCTGAAGATTGATGCTCTAGTGCCCACTCTCGCGTTCATTAGTGCCAGGCTGTGAGACACAATCAGTTCTTCCTCTCTGTAATCTGCATTGCATTCTTCGTAAGCTCTACTGAATCCTTGGTAAGCCGGATTGGTGCCGATCGATGGCGTATGTGGACCGTCGATCGATGCTCGATAATAAGACTGGTGGCCAAAAAGGTTTCAAGCTCCATTAGCCATTGCAAGTATATCTACCACATCTTGCTTCGTGACATGTAGGCTTCTACCATCCATAGCTCTGGCATTACCATCTGGATCTCTCATAATATCGAACTCATCAGGTTGTAGATAACCATATTCCTTTTCACATTCAGCATTTGAATCTCGTTTGGTTTCTGCTTCATTCCTGGTATCGATCGATGGTGTAAGGTTACCATCAATCGATGTCGATTTCCCAGGTTAATGGGAAACATGAAAAACACCAGCATCTTCCATAGCATCCCTCGGTATTCAATTATTTCTTCGTCTTTGTAGTGTTCGTCGTACTCGAGGTAGGCTGTTTTGTAATCGAAATCTCCATTGTAAGTTTTGACTTGTTTGGGTGTTTGAGTGTCGATCGATTCTATAGGGTGGGTGTAGATCGATTGTTGAACTGTAAGGCTATCGATCGATGTGTTGGGTGTGGTGTCGATCGATGCTCCTTCTTCCAATTCCTCACCAAACTCGTAATCTCAGAAGCATGCGGTCACAAGTTGCGCATCATTGCACAATTCAATCAGGGTAGCCTTGTTCTTATTCTTGATAAGTTCATAAAAATATTTTGATCAATTAGAGATAGATACAACCTGTTTAACTTCCTATCGCATATGGCTCCCACAGTAGCCATGAATGCTCTCCCAAGTAGTAGAGAAGAGTTCCAATCTATCCTGATGTCGATCACATGAAAGTCTATTGGAACTAAGGTATTGTTGATCTGCAGTGGAACATCTTTTCATCCCTCTTGAGTTCACTCTTGAGCAGTCTACGAAAGAAAAAGAATCGTGGAGGGTTCCACTTTCAGGTCCAGCTCCTCTGCCATAGACTTTGGAATAATGTTCACTGAAGATCTAATGTTGCAGAGGGCGTTAGGGTATTTGTTTCCTTTGATGAAGCATGAAATCACAAACTTCCCAGGATCACTTTTCTTTTTCAAATAGTGTCTCTGTTTCATCTTCTCTTTGAGGTGATTGAACATTATCTCTATATCATCATCTGTCTCCCTTTTTTTCCTGAAAAACATCCACAATCTGTGAGTATAATAAGCTTCATCAAAAGAAATATTTAGAGGAATTTTAAAAACTCTTTTAGCAAAGCAATATATCTCATTTTCATTGGCTTCTCTACGTTGATGTTTTGGGATCATTTGCCTCCTCTTTAAGTGTCCCTCATCTTCTCTATCAGTATTCATTGCTTCAGATGTGTCTGTATTTTGTTCTGAGACTGTCACGGTTGGACGTACAATCAAACTTGCATCGAGGTTCGGTAGCCGAACCGGGTTTCTCTCCTCTCGATCGATGCCAAGTGTGTACTGTCGATCGATTCTTCACACTGTTGATCGATATCACGAGAACGGTGTCGATTGATGTTAGTCAATTCACACAAAGCCACTGATTCTGGAGGTTTCACCGTCGATTGATTCTCTCTCAATGGAGTCGATCGTTGCGAATGAGAGGTGTCGAGTGATATGGAATTTTCCACACCAAAATTGCTGGTTTGGGGCTTCTCTCTCTTGACTTCCTGCCAGAAATCATCATCAATCAATGCATTGGTGTGGTGCTTTTGTCCAGACTTGATCTTCTCCTCAATCAAGCTCTCATGCCTCTTAATGTCTCACTTGTTTGCATAACTTGATTCTCCAATTTCCTCACATGAGTGCTGAGGTTTTCGAACTTGGTATTGAGGTTGAGGTACAGACCATCTATCATTCCATTGAAATCCACAGTCATCTTCTGTTGTCCCTCTAAAACTCTGTCAACCATTGCTTCAATCTTGCTTTCCCGACCTTCTAAGGGAGGATTTTGGTAGTAGGAAGATCTATAAGTCCTGTTGTTGTTGAAGGGCCTTCGCTGTGAATTCTGGTTAAAGTTACTCCTTTGACCAGTTCCATAGGAGATCCTGTTGAAGCATGGATTCCCTTGTCTCTGGTAACCATTCTCATCAATATAGTTTGCATCTTCTTCTTCAGTCTCATCTTCTCCAGACTCAATTGTTTCCACTTCAGCGAAAGTAACCTGCTTCTTGAAAAATATTTGAACACTATCAACTTTTGCCTTGACCTCTTTAATTTTCTCCTTGCTTACAGCTGGAGCTGATTTTCTTCTCTCAAAGTCAGTGTTCTTGGTGCTGTTGCTACATGCCAGATTCTCATTCAATTTTGGTAACTACTTCCCTCACTAGCTGTGTCCAAAGTAATCTGATATTGTAACCCAATACATATGAAAAGACTAAGAAACTTTGTGGATAATCACACCTAGGAAAAAAACAAAGACTAGAAATAGTCAACATGACTATTCGTTTCAAGTCCTGGTCAATATGACCCCTCGCCTACTGTCTAAGTTCATTCAAACCCACTCTGGTCCTTAGATGACCCTTTGCCTACTTTTGTCCAGGTTCGACGTCTCCTGATTGATATAGCCTATTTATTACCAGTTTTAGACCATGTTATAGGCTCTATTTAGGGTATGTCATGTGTGTCTAGGCTATGTTTTGAGGTCTTTACAGGTCCAGGTACGCTTTTGGAGATATATATGTAGATACTTGGAGCTTTTGGAGTATTTTGAGAGGAATAATCCGTAGCTGATCATTGAAGAGAATTGAAGTATGAGATTACCATCAATCGACGATACAACGTAGGCGTCGTCCGATGTTACATGACCAAGATTGATCGATGTTGCACATATGCCATCGATCGATGTCCAGTTCGTATACAACCAACTTTCAAGCCAAGTTTGAGACATGACACAAGATTACAAGATTACCCTTGGACGAGTTTTAACCTAGACTTTAGGGTTTTATATTTATACTTTATGTATTGCACCAGAAGGAGTGTGCTAGTACTAGAGGGGTGCTTAGTGTTCTAAGTGTGCTTTGAAACCCCAATATTCTATCTATGCATTTTATTCAGATTACTATTATTACTTAAATTATGTATGAGTATTTACCAACTAGATTTAGGGTTTATTAATGGTACTAATGGATTAGCAAAACAATAGAATTGTTATGGTCATTATTAGATCTATTAATAGAATTGAGTTTAATGATTGTGTTCTAGAGTAGCTAACTAGAACCCTGATAGTAGGATAGTTAGGCGCAAGCGAGAGCATGGTCTACTACCGAAATTTATTCTATTGAGCTAGGTTGCTAGAAAAAAACGAGAGTTGATTTAGCTAATCTAGTGAACTTATAGAACTAGTTCGTAAAGCTTGACTCAAGAAACCATCGATCGACGCAGAGTCATTCCCATCAATCGATTGCATTCCGTGTCAACAAGCAAGACCTGAGATATTGGACTTAGTAAATAAATTAGACGCGCAGGCGAGAGATGGTGTCTTTTACATTAGATTTCGAGTTCCATGATTAAATACCTTTAACTTCTATCTACTATAATCCACTTACCAAAAACCCTAGATCTAGCATATTTACATTTGCATCTAGTCAACTTATTAGCATATTTCCATATTTGCATGGTTAGCATATTTTCATATTTGCATTATTAGCATATTTCCATATTGCATCTATACCTTCTAATAATGAATATTTCCTTGACCAAATAACTTACTACCAATATATATAGTTACTTACCTTACACATTAGAAATAAAAAATATATTGTGTGCCAGTGTTCCATGTGGATTTGATCCCTATCTACTACACATGACCTCTTTTGACAATAGTATTATTATTTTGTGTGTTAGGATTAAGGGTTAATTTGAGTGCTGTTTGTTTAGGATATTTATACCTTATTAGAACATAAAAACACACCCACGTCAAATTTGGCGTCGTTGCCGCGTAACATTGATCGCCATTAGATTTATTTTCTAGGATTTAGTCTAGGTTTATTACTTTCAACGTTACCAAATTTTCTTTTTCTTTGTTTTTCTGGTGCATGGAAAAGAGTACCAGGAGCAAAAAGGGACAAGACTTACTGTTCTATGACCCACAACAACTCAAACGCACAATCCTCAAAGAAAGACAAAACACATCAATCGACGGCATAACTTCAACATCGACCGATACCTCTTTAAGGATAACATCGACTGACATCAGAACTCGACCATCGACCGATATTGATTCCATAGCATCGATCGACCGTACCTCATCCGCATCGATCGACAGTACCTCATCTGCATAGATCAACGACAGCAGACGAGTTCAGATGGTTGCGCCTATAATTCTGGATCAGAATGAGAATGGAGACTTGCATGACCTCAACAGTCATCTGTGTAATGCAGCAGGTCAAAGGATAGACGATCAAGGGACTATAATCCACGATACAGAAGCAGAAGCGGATGCTGCAAT
The DNA here is from genome assembly GCA_905132885.1 of Moricandia moricandioides. Classification (NCBI taxonomy): domain Eukaryota; kingdom Viridiplantae; phylum Streptophyta; class Magnoliopsida; order Brassicales; family Brassicaceae; genus Moricandia; species Moricandia moricandioides. Next base: position 302,866 of record CAJHQQ010000019.1, read on the forward strand.
AGCTCAACCTGAAGCTAACGCCCGAGCTTCTCAGAGAACGTTGGCTGACTACAACCGTCCAAACCAGTTCCACGCCAACAGATCCGCCATTTATCCTCCAGATTTTCAAAGAAATGATTTTAAGATCAAACCCGCTTACTTCGAACTTGTAGTGCAGACATCTTACCATGGGTTGCGACACGAGCACCCTATGGATCATCTGGAGCGATTTAAGGATCTAGTGACTGCTATTAAAGCCAATGGAGTCCCTGAGGACTATCTTTTCTGCAAGCTCTTTAAGTACTCACTTGCTGGGGAAGCTTCATACTGGCTTAAGCAGCTACCACCAGGATCTCTGACATCCTGGACTGATATTAATAAATCTTTCTTGGGTAACTTTTTTGATGAGGCGAGAGCAGAAGATCTGAAGAGTAAAATTGCTATTTTTTTTCACAAGAACCTTAAGAATCATTCAGAAACTCATGGATCAGATTCAAGTCATACCAGAGAAACTGTCCACATCACGGATTCCACAAAGTGCAGCTTCTTAGCACTTTCTTCATAGGTATTGAATTGCAGTATCAAATGGCTTTGGACACAGCTAGTGAAGGAAATTTCAGCACTAGGAGCCTTGAAGAAGCTACAAGATTGATTGAGAATCTAGCATCTAGGAGAAGTACTTAGAATACAGATCTTGAGAGAAAGAAATCAGTTTCAGTAGTAAGCAAGGAGAAGATCGAAGAGGTAAAAGCAAAGCTGGATAGCGTTCAGAAATTTCTCTGAAAACAGGTTACTTTTGCAGAGGTAGAAGCGATAGAGTCTGGAGATGATAAGATTGAGTAAGTGGATGTGAACTACATTGCTGGGAATGATTTCCAAAGACAAGGAAATCAACTTTTCAGCAGGAATTCCTATGGTGCTGGTCAAAGGAGTAACTTTAATCAGAGTTCACAGCGAAAGCCCTTCAACAACATCAGGACATATGGATCTTCCTACTACCAAAATCCTTCTCCAGAAACTCAGGGAAGCAAGATTGAAGCAATGGTTGATAGAGTCTTAGGGGGACAGCTGAAGATGACTGTGGATTTAAACAGAAAGATAGATGGTCAGTACCTCAACGTCAACACCAAGTTCGAAAACCTCAACACCCAAGTGAAGAAGTTGGAGAACCAAGTGATGCAAACAAGTGAGACCATTAGGAGACATGAGAGCCTGATTAAGGAGAAGATGGAGACTGGGCAAAGGCACCACGTCAATGCATTAATTGATGAGGATTTCTGGCAGGAAGTGAAACCCCAAGACAACAACTTTCGAGTGGAAATTCTATATCACCTACCAATCCTGTCCGCATCGACCAACGGTGAAACCTACAGAATCGATAGCCTCATGTGAATCGACTAACATCGATCTCATGACCTCGATCGACATAGAGACGAAGGAATCAATCGACACTTCGTGCCTGTCATCGATTGACAGCGTGGAAACCCAGTCAGATTACCCAACCTCAACGCAAGTCTGATTGTGCGTCCTACAACAACAATTTCAGAACAGAACACAGACACGTCTGAATTTAAGGATCTTGATAGAGAAGACGAGGGACACTCAAAGAGGAGGCAAAATATCCCAAAACATCAACGCAGAGAAGCCAATGAAAAGGAGATGGATGGCTTTGCTAAAAGATTTTTTAAAACTCCTTTAGATATATCTTTTGATGAAGCTTATTATACTCACAGATTGTGGATGTTTTTCAGGGAAACAGATGATGACATAGATACCATGTCCAATCACCACAGAGAGAAGCTGAAACAAAGAACCTGTTTGAAAAAAAAAGTGATCCTGGGAAGTTTGTGATTCCATGCTTCATCAAAGGAAGCAAATACCCTAACGCCCTCTGCGACACTGGATCATCAGTGAGCATTATTACAAAGTCTATGGCAGAGGAGCTGAACCTAAGAGTGGAACCCTCCAACGATTCATTCACGTTTGTGGATTGCTCAAAAGAGAACTCAGGAGGGATGGTAAAAGATGTTGCAATGCAGATCAACAACACCCTAGTCCCAGTAGACTTTCATGTGATGGACATCATGATAGATTGGAACTCTTCGCTACTACTTGGGAAAGCATTCATGGCTACTGTGGGAGCCATATGCGACATGCATTTAAACATGTTGTATCTATCTGTAATTGATAAAATATCTTTTATTAACCCGTTAAAAATAAGAACAAGGCTACCCTGATCGAACTATGTAACGATTCAGAGCTTGTGGCCACATGTTTCTGCGATTACGAGTGCAATGAGGAATCGGTAGATGGAGCATCGATCAACACCCAACCCCTAGCATCGATCGACAGTCCTGCAGATCAACAATCAATCGACACACACCATGCTGATCACGATTACAACCTAGCCCACCTCGAATACGATGAACATTACATAAAAGAAGAGATGATCGAGTACCAAGGGTTTTCTATGGAAGAGGCTGGAGTTTTTCATGTTTCCCATGAACCAGAGATATCGACATCGATGGGGAGCGACCATACGCCATCGATCGATACTGAGAACGAAGCAGGAACCGAACCTGATTCAGCAGAAGAATACGACCGAGAAGCTGGTTATCTACAACTAGACGAGTTTGGTATTATGAGAGATCCAGATGGTCACACACAATCTATGGATGGCAGAATTCTAAACGTCACGTAGGAGGATGTAGCAGATATACTTGCAATGGCCAATGGAGCTGGAAACCTCTATTGGCACCGATCTGATTACCGAGCATCGATCGATGGAAACCATAGACCATCGATCGACACCAATTGGGCATGCCAAGGATACAGTGAAGCCTACAAAGAATATGATTCAGATCACGATGAGGCTGAAGCTGGCTGGGTATTGAACGTGAGAGTAGGCAATCCAGCATCAATAACCGGCTTATCTTGGCCATCAAACGACATCAAACGTAAACCAGCCCCTTCACTTGGAACAGAAGAAGCAGAAGCTGGTTACCTTAGACCCGATGAGTTTGGAATTTTCAGAGATGTAGAAGGACGTGCACGAGGTCTTTATGGGAGAATTCTAACTCTACCTAAGAAAGATGTAGCAAACGCCCTTCTAATAGCTAAACGATCAGTAAATTTCTTTGGACTAAAACAACAGCCATCGATCGACGCACAGGTCCCAACATTGATCGACAACACGGAGCAGAAGCACGAAACATACAGCAGAGCAGAGATTGATGATATTGTGCATGAGATCTACAAATCTCCAGAGATGTCACTGGATGATTTCAACATGAGGCTTGATGATGTCTACTATCCTATTGATAGATGCCTTACCAATTTGACTACACACATCGATGACATGAAGCAAGAGATGGATACTGTTCAGAGACAGCATGCGAGTAGACCAGATACACTGACATCGATCGACGACACCACGTTGCCGTCGATCGATACTGAGTTTGACAGAGAGAAGTCCGCAGCAGAATACCACATAGAAGATAGGTTCAATGAAATTGCTTTTTCTCAAAGCCTGATGAAAGAAGATATTTCACAGCAATTGGAGGAGATATCAGACATTATAGCTGCCAGACTTAGAATGATCCGCGCGGTATTGAAAATCTACAAAGAAGAAAGCATTCACTGGAGGTTATTAAGGAGATCATAAAGAATGAGAAAACCAGAGATGATGAAGCAATCAGAAACTTCATTGGTACATGGTTTCATAAGAGCAAAGAAGATGTAGCCACTTGTTTTCCAAGTGTTGATCAACCTCCTTTCTAGTCAAAGCATTCACAACGTCAAGCTTAAGACTATAACCTAGCGCTGAGTGGGAGGCAACCCACTTTTTAGTAAGATTTAATTAATTTTTATTCTTCATTTATTACTAATTTTCTTTTTTTATTCATTTCAGATTTCAAAAAAGAAAAAAAATCCAAAGAAGATAGTCTGCCTAGAACATCGACCGACACTTGATCACTGCCGATCGAAGGAGTAAGCAACGCATCGATCGATAGGCACTTTACTGTGTCGATCAACGGTCACCATCAGCAAGCAGGTACATCGTTTTTCCTTGTTACAATTGGTCCTTATGATTTATTTCTTCCCCAATATCATATTGTATAACACTGGCGATAGTGTTGTTTAAGTCTGGGGGAGGTATTACCGATATTGTGTTTTATTTTGAGAAATAGGAACTTACAGGTCTAGCATCGATCGACACCCAAATCCGACCATCGATCGACGCTCTCTTACAGAGAGAGCACATATGATTTAATTTTTCTAACCAATCCGGGGGGGGAATATACTGGGGAAAGTGTAATTTAAGTCTGGGGGAGGTTCGCTAATGTTGTTTGATTGTTTTTTAGTGTTATTAATATCTATATAATTTTTTCAAAAAAAAAAGTTTTATTGAGTCTAAAAGGAGACTATTATCTAGATTTATTATTGATTAACCATGCTATAAGCATCATTCTTAGAAGGTTATTTGCAGAGATTACTAGAGATACCAAAGTGGATCTTCCTGCCACTATATCACACTTGTTTAGAAAGTTTGGAGGAACCAAAGCTGATTTCCAACACTAATCCTGACATTATTTGCTTGCTTTGGGATTTAGTATACATTGGATCGGATTCCTTTTGCAAATCTGGAAGGTAAAATTGTGTGTGCTTCTGATTCCCCTCTCTCTCCCCTTCAGATTAAAAAAGTAGTCGAACAGGATTTGGTGGCTACAACCATTAAAGCTTGATTCATATGATCCTAGAAAGAGATAAAGGTCAAAAAGAATTGAACAAGTTCTGGTGGAAAAAACCATTAGGGCTTGATTCATGAAATCCTATCCAAATATCTCAGTCAGTAAAAAATAAAATAAAATAATAAAATGATACCCTCAAAAAGAAGGGAGATATTGAAAGAGAAGAAGTGAAGAGAGAGAGAGGAAATGAATCAGAGAAGACTTCATGTGTATTAAGATACTTACAGAGGTAAGAGTCCATGTGTCCCTTGATAGATACTCCCAAGGTAAATACCATTAACTTCTATCTAACATATTTACATTTGCATCTAGTCAATTTAATAGCATATTTCCATATTTGCATTGTTAGCATATTTCCATATTTGCATTATTAGCATATTTCCATATTGCATCTATACCTTCTAATAATGAATATTTCCTTGACCAAATAACTTACTACCAATATATATAGTTACCTACCTTACACATTAGAAATAAGAAATATATTGTGTGCCAGTGTTCCATGTGGATTTGATCCCTAACTACTACACATGACCTCTTTTGACAGTAGTATTATTATTTTGTGTGTTAGGATTAAGGGTTAATTTGAGTGCTGTTTGTTTAGGATATTTATACCCTATTAGAACATAAAAACACACCCATGTCACTGATGCATGGCCCGCGGTAATGAGCAATACGCACATCGGACAGTCGGTACGGTTGGATGGAAGTTTTTCATGAACAGAATTGATCCAAATATGGGATAAATCATCCGAAAGCTTCAAGATTCTGGCCTTAGAGAAATTCTGATGAGAAAAGACCATGTATTGATCGAACTCGTCGGTTAGTCGAGAGAGGGAAGCTACGGTCCGAATCGGATTCCTCTCAATCAAATTTGGTTCTGGTTCGACCATCATTCTTAGCTTGGCGAGTTGGTCGGGAAAGAGGGTCTGTGTTACGCTCAGTTAGGTCGTGGATCCAGCCTTAGCTCTTTTTCGAACGTACGTTTGTTGATCCGGTACACGGATCGATCAGTCTGTCCAGTACGGTCGAATGAGCGAACCTCGATTGAAATAATCTGATCGTCCAGATCTCCGTCCTGAGCTGTTTCCATGTACTGAGACACATCAACACCCATTGGATTTTCTCTCAAATCTCAATTGAAACGCTATTTGTTTCGTCTCAATCGGAGTTACCGTTGGAACTTTACGATAAAAACCGCAAAGACTCATTTTCCCGGACAAAGTTCATGGTTATCGTATAAACAGCAACGGTTAACTCAACACCAAAGTTTTCTAAACTATATGAGAAGTGTGAACTTCCTAGCTAAACCGACATCATATAATTAAACGTTCTTTGAAGAAATCGTAAAAAGTTTTAGTTGAAATACGGCCCAAAGAGGCCAAGAACGCTGCTAAAGACCCACTTTCGGTTCCATATGACATTGAGCCCAGAAATGTTATGACAGTGTATCTTTACTCACAGAAGAAGAGAAGTCTCGCAAAATCGAAAGATAAATGTCAAGTTTCTGATATATTGTGGTTTTTACACATTTGCATATGTTATCTAAAGTGTTTTCAAGTCTTTATCGAGTCAATTTAGTCTCTTTTGAGTCATTAGAGGTCTGGAGTATGGTAGTTTTCTAAAGGGGAGACACACGAAGAAAAGAATGAAATTTGGAGGTTTTCTGCCGCGGAGCACCCAAACAGAGCAACCACCTGCTTGCTTCCGAAAAATATGGAAACTTCAATATTTCGGGATTTGCCCTAATCATTCTTATTTTATCTCCTGCAGCCGCCAGAGACCTGCTATATATATTTTCGGATTTCTATTATTTTTCTAAGCGACTTTTACACAAGAAACCTGACCTTTGAGATTTGTAATTGGAGATTTGCTACCTTAGAAGGGAGAAGGCCATCTCTCTCGATTTAGAGAAGAACCTCATGAACCCTATTTCTCTTTTATTGCAGCAGTATTTCATGTTTTCTCCTATTATGATCTCTGTGTTTTCTTGTTCCCTGGCTGAGTAGTCGGCTTTCTTAGTCGAGGGTGTTAGATCCTGAGCTTGACATAAATAAGTTATAAATCGATTGTCTTCATTCATACTGTTCTTATTGCTTGCGTTATTCTGAACACTTAGTGCATGAAATTAGGTTTAATCTATTCATTAACCGTGTAATAGCTTGCTAGACATAACATGAATTATCATTAAATCCCTAACCAGCGAGAGTAGATGTTAGGGTGTATTGTGAACATATCGGACTTGATCTCTAATGCTCGTGGTCGCGCTTCAGCCCAGACGAGAGTTTAGGACTGCTGGGGTCATCCACAAAGGGAGCAGCACAACGAGAGTGGGCTGTTCTACCTTCAGTGATTCGAGTTCTAGACTTATGCTTAACTGAACTTGAATAATTGTTTGGCTAACGCTTGTTTAACACCCAATCAAAGCACCCTAGGCTAGCATCTTTATAACCTGAATTCTAACCACCTTGCTCTCTGTTCCTTGCTCTCTGTGAATTTTCAATTTAGAACACTCGATTGTATTAGCTTGAAATTGAACCCATAAAAATAAATTGTAACCATTGGTCTCTGTGGATTTGATCTTAAAGTTCTACAACGACATACCATCGATTGTGGTAGTGTGCACATTAGGTTAATTGGTGTGATTATACACATAATATCAATTTGGCACCGTTTCTGGAGACCATCTTTTTACCTTTATTTTTCAGCGATATTTCTAGTCTAAAACCTCTAACTTGCTTTACCTTTTTGCTTGCAGCTAATGTTCTAGGTGTATGTCCAGTAGAAATACTCGAAGCAACACCTCAAGTCCATTAATTACACTCAACAACAAGGAGCTAGCAAGGTTAGAAAGAATCAAGCGAAAACAAACAAGGCCGACCAACGTCACAATAGGCGACTACGGCAATCAAGATTATCCCGCTGCAGCAGTGTGACAGATGCAATAGCAAATGCTCCAGATGCAACAAACCTTCCAAGCGCAGCAGCAGGATTCTCAACAAGCCGCGAAGCAAGCTGCTCCGATCAGAGATAGAAACCTACCGCGTAACTTCCCTACTAAGCGCTCTGCCATTTCTCCACCGCCATGTACCAGGCAAGACTTTGAGATCAAGCCTGCCATGATAAACCTGGTACAGAGAAAAATGCTCCATGGTTTACCAGCTGAGATACCAATGGAGCACATTGAAGCTTACGAAGAAATCTGCGCCATGACTCGCTCCAATTGAGTGTCGACTGATTTTGTCTAATGCATGTTGCTCCCGTTCTCTCTAGCTGACAGAGCTTCAAGATGGCTGAAGTCACTTCCTACTGGCTCTCTCACTACATGGAAACAACTCAGAGCAGCCTCTTGAGCCACTTCTACACGAAGGCAAAGCAGCTGCTCTCAGGAACAAGATCTCCTCTTTCAAGCAACAAGCTAATGAACCATTTAATGAAGCATGGGAGCGGTTCAATGACACCCTCAGGAGTGTCCTTATCACGGATTTGATAATGATCAGATTTTTGGAATCTTCTATGATGGTCTGGACTGGGAGTTCTGCAATGCTCCAAACTCTGCAAGCAAGGAAGATTTCATGACTCAAACTACTGATGGAGCATTTGAGCTGATAGAGAACATGGCTGCTAGCTCAGAGAACAAGAACCGAGAGACTAATCACTCAAAAGTCAGTAGCATTGATACCCAGTGGAGGGATGAGCTAACCGCAAAGTTTGACCTGCTCCTCATAAGTGAATCATGGCAAGTCTTGTTCATGGAGGAAGCTGCACCCGAGCATATAGCCCATGATCTAGCCGCGGACAGTGGAAAGAAAGGAGATGATCACCAGGAAGTTCTCTACATCAACGGTCAAGGGTATGTTCAGAGCCAGAAATACTACCAGAACCCCAACTACAGGAACAACTCGAGGTTGCTCTCTTATCGGAACAACAATGTAGAGAATCCTGAGGATCAAGCGCAGAGCAACCAAGCACAAGGTGCTAATCAGAAAAGAGGTTTCCCCAGAATTTCCAAGGTAAAACCTTCATCTTCAGTCAAGCTCAGACCCGTTTCCAAAATCAGAACCAGAACCAGCAAAACACGCAGAGCAATCAGCAGGCTGCTCCAGCTTCCGAGAGCGGTCCACAAGAAGAGTTGAAAGGTCTGGGTATGATTATGCCAATTGTTGCAAGGTCAGCAGATTCAGGGAAAGGCGTTGAATCAAGTCACCGCGGACATCAACACCAGGATGGACAACATGTTCAATGAGCTAAACTCCAAGTACGATGCTGTTGCGAGTCACATAAGAAAGATGGACCTTCAGATTGATTAAACAGCTGAGAGTCTCAAGAGGAAGCAAGGGATGCTCCCTGGAAAAACAGATAAAAATCCGAGGGCAGAGCACTGTAATGCAATAGAGCAGTTGTTTGCTGAGACTGCTTTAGGCGCAGAAGAGAGATCAGAGCACCCTTCTCCTAGCGATCATGCTGAGATTCCACCAGGTCGAGTCTATGTTCCTAAAGTTCCTATCCAATTCAACCTAAACATCTGATGGATCCCATTAGTGCAGGGCAGCTAGCTTGATTTAGGAAGATGGTGAGAAGGCTTCCTAAAAAGATCTCATTTGAACAGGCTTGGGAGATTCGTCCATTGCATATGTTCTTCAAAAACTCTAGAACGACTCCAGAGAAAATTGAGGCTCTCTTTTTCGAAGCATTGAGACCAGAACCCAAGGTAATTCCTAAGCTTGATGATACTTGAAACTTTGTTTTCCCATGTTCCATCGCAGGATTTGAATTCAAGGAAGCTCTTTGTGACTCTGGGTCTAATCTGAATCTTGGCTCAAAGGCTCAAAGGCGATTGTAGACAAGCTGGGTAATGTTGATGTTGAGCGTTCTCAGATTACTCTTGGTTTTGCAAACTCTTCCAGAGCAGTCGCCTATGGTACCATTCGCAACATTCCTGTCAAAGTTGGGGACTGTATTATGCATACTGAATTTCAGGTTGTTGAGATGAACAAGGACTATGAGATGCCTTTGATCCTTGGAAGACCATTTATGGCAACAATGGGAGCAATCATCGATATGCCTAATAAGAGAGTCTACTTCTCCAACATCAACAAGAAGGTTTTCTACAAGGCTATCCCCACCAGATTCCCAACATTGCACGCCTCTTGCATCTCATTGGTTAGTCGAGAGAAGCTGAAGGTTGATCCTAAAAAGGATCTTAGTGATAAGGGTGAGAGAAGGCTGGTCTTGGGTGCAGATCCTCACACTGATACCAAGAAACTCAGTGGGTATGCAAAGGTGAACGAAAATGTCCAGAAGAAAAGGGTCAAGGGTGATCCTACAATTACTTTGATACCTCGCATGTGTGATGAGAACTCCATTGAGTATGAGGTAAAGTGCACAGGTACCTCTAAACCATTCTTAAAGTCAAAGCTATTCTCACACATGAGCTGAAAGAGAAAGGGGAAGCTGCTGTTAAAGTGTTGTTGAGTAGAGTTTTGAAGCTGAACATGTCTGATTGTGGAGCTTGTTTTGGAACAAGCGCTCAAGCTCAACCGGAATGAACCCTATCACCAAGTCAAGCTAGTGAATTAAAACAAGCGTGGTTGGAGGCTACCCATTGGTAGGTGTAAATATCATTAGGATTTTCTTTTTACTTATTTTTTTTTGTTTTAGTTTATTGAGTCTCAGGTCAAAATCATAAAAAACCGAGATACTTCAAAAATTATGGGATTCAAAAATGGAGAACCCATCCCTCCGAGAGTAGCGGCTGCTCTAAGCGGAGATCAGACGATAGAGCACCCAATATTTTCCGGACCACCCGCTCCATGCAGGTAAGTATCTCGACAGAAAACATAAATTCTTGTTTTCACCTTTTTCTAATTTATTTTCACACCTGTGATGGTGTGAAGTAAGTCAGGGGGAGGGCCTTCGTCGTTTACTAACTCATTTCCTTCTTCTTTTTTTTTTTTTTGAGTCAATTTGATTAAGCTTGAGTCAGCTTTTAGGATCAATTCAGTCAAAACTTTGTGGGAATTAGGAACTTATTCTGTGTTGATCACTAACCACCTCGTGCTTTATTTACCTTATTCAGTGACCTTAACAGTGCCTAAAGATACACATGTGGACCTATAACACCCTGACATCATATCATTTGGTTATCCAAAATCTTTCGGCTTGTCACGGTTACACTGGAAAGACTTATCTCCATTTAACTTGAACTTAATCTTGACTGCAATTCTTCTTGTTATGGGCGTTAGATCAGGGAAACGAGAATACACTCAGGACTTATTGTTCGTTTTATCCATCTTGTTGATCCTGAGTGGCTGGATCATTTTTAGCCAGTTCCCACCTTAAACCCTTGAACCATTGTTTCATCCTCATGCATTTTTTTTTAAGTATCATATGTGCAGATATGTGCAAAATGGCCAGAGAGGAAAGGATCGACACAAACCCTCACTCGTTTTGATTACAGCAGAAGTTGCAAAGCAAGGGTGAGAGTTCTCCGAAAGAGAGAGAGAGAGAGCAACCTATAGGGTGGTCCAAAACGAAGAACGGAGGAGTAAAAGAAAGGCTCAAATAAAAACCTCCAGGGGCACACCTTATGTAATTACCTCCTTCTCATCATCATAATCTATCCTATGATTTTCCATGTCTTCATCAAAAAAAAGAAAAGAAAAGAAAAGTAGTTTCAGTTTTAATTTGCTTGGTCCAAAAGCTGATGCGAGGGAGGAGAAAAAAAAGTGTCTATGGTTGGTTAAGCCAATTGGTGTCGAATTAGGAGTATACAGAGCGAACAAGGGTGATCTGGGAATCTAAACGACCGCTCTTAGAGAAGCATGAAACATGAGCAACTTCTCTGAGGAAGAAAATGAGTGGGGACTTGTGGAGATCAATGGATCCATCCTCTCTTTCAATTGTGCGCAATATCATGCATCCTCTACATAAAATGGTAACACTTAAACACTATTAGCTCCACGTAAACACTTAATTAGCCTGTTTCACACGTAGAACAGCTTACCCTGACTAATGCCTGTGATGAGAAGCTCACACCAGTCTTAAATGAATGTAAGGAGTTTTGTCTGGAAAGTGTGACTTTTGCAGGTTTAAAATATAGAGTATGGAGCCGATCTTGAACAGCAGCCAGTAGGGTTTTGGTAAGGGTGTGTTTTATTTACTTGTATGGTTCAGAGATTCGTGGTTAGCGTATGGGTATAGAGAATAGGAGAGTTCCCACACTTTCAAAACTTTCTCCCTGTGCTTGATACTTGACATTGTTTGAGGACAAACAAGGATCTAAGTCTGGGGGAATTGATATATTGTGTTTTTGACACATTTGCTTATGTTTTCTAAAGAGGAGACACATGAAGAAAATAATGAAATTTGGAGGTTTTCTGCCGCAGAGCACCCAAACGGGGCAACCACCTGCTTGCTCCCGAAAAATATGGAAACTTCTAATATTTCGGGATTTGCCCTAATCATCCCTATTTTATCTCCTGCAGCCTCCAGAGACCTGCAATATATATTTTCTGATTTCTATTATTTTTCTAAGCGACTTTTACACAAGAAACCAGACCTTGGAGATTTGTACATGGATATTTGGTACCTTAGAAGGGAGAAGGCCATCTCTCTCGATTTAGAGAAGAACCTCTTGAACCCTATTTCTCTTTTATTGCAGCCATATTTCAGGTCTTCTCCTATTATGATCTCGGTGTTTTCTTGTTCCATGGCTGCGTAGTCTGCTAGCTTAGGCTATTGTGTTAAGGTGTTAGATCTGTGAGATTGACATAAATAAGTTAGAAATTGATTGTCTTCATTCATATTGTCCTTATTGCTTGCATTAATCTGATCGCTTAGTGCATGAACTTAGGTTTAATCTATTTATTAACCGTGTAATAGGTTGCTAGACATAACATGAATGAGCATTACATCCCTAACCAGCGAGAGTAGATGTTAGGGTGCATTGTGAACATATCGAACTCGATCTCTAATGCTCATGGTCGCGCTTCAGCCCAAGCGAGAGTTCAGGACTGCTGGGGTCGATCCACAAAGGGAGCAGCACCACGAGAGTGGGCTGTTCTACCTTGAGTGATCTGAGTTCTAGACTTACGCTTAACTGCACCTGAATAATTTTTTGGCTAACGCTTTTTTAACACCCGATCAAACCACCCTAGGCTGGCATCTTTATAACCTAAATTCAAACAACCTTACTCTCTGTACCTTGCTCTCCGCGAATTTTCAATTTAGAACACTCGATTGAAATTGAACCCATAAAATAAAGTGTAACCATTGGTCTCTGTGGATTCGATCCTAAAGTGCTACAACGACATAACATTCGATTGTGGTAGTGTGAACATTAGGTTAATTGGGGTGATTATACACGTAATATCAGTTTCCAAGATAATGGTGAAGATCGAGATAAAAAGGAATGTTTCCGCGAAGCGATGAACTCGACCTAGGGGCAATAAAGGAAAGGGGAACCCACCCATAAGGCATATATAAGGGGAGTCGAAGCTAAAGGCGCAGAGATCCGAGGAGAGGGACCTATAAAAGCTCTATTAGCTTATAAGAACTTAGAACTTAGGTGGCTAGAAGAACAAAGTTATACTTAGACATTTCTCCATCTTTGTTCGACGATTCTGATTTCCTTAGACCCTACAAGTCATTGCACTTAGAAACCCTAAGATATATTCTCAACAAGCTCGGTTTCTATGTCTGGCACTCGATTACTTGACGAACTTGCTCCGGCAGTTCGATCTCTTGGTCCACTCTTTTAATTGAACTACGTTTGACTTGATCCTCGAAAGGGGTACGTATACATCCTTTCTTAACGTCCAGCCCAAATCCTTCAAACTTTTTTCGTCTTTTTCGTCTATTTCTAAGCATGTTGCAGCCACATAGGTTTGTCTTGACATAGGTGGTAGAGCTAGCAAACTTAGTCTCGTTTTGCTGTTTGTGTTATATGAACTCCTTTGTGATCCCGTTTCCAGACAAGCTTCATGTACGCTTTTGTCTCTGGAGCGCTCGAACGTAAATTTGAAATAAAGATCTATTATTTTCTAATTTAGTTTTGTTATCTTTTAATTTTTTCCAAGTTTACTCGATTACTTGTTGTTGGCTCTCGCAGAAAATCCGGGACCTCAGGGAAAGTTAGGGTTTCTTGACTCTCCTTAATTTACAGAAATCGACAGTGTGAATTTCAGTTCCCATGGTTTGCCGCTAGAAGGAGGGTGGTACGGATTACTCTAACTCATGGCCACAAAACGCTTGATCGAAATGATGTCTGGAAATATGAAAGACAATATCGCAGCTCGCAACAACACTGGTAAAACAACTCCAGAAATGACTACTCCCATCGCCAACGCTTATGCAAACGCTGCAGTGCTTGAAAAGTCGAAAGCCTAGTCGTGACTTTTTGCCACATGCGGAGAACCGAAACAAGCACACGATTTCTTTCACTAAACAGAAATGGAAACGATAAAATCTATCAAACCCTCTAAAGTTTGTATCATTACAGAGTTGGAAAAATCTCAGAGCATAAGGGTTCGACCAAAAGACGTTTTACAAAAACTTTTTGGAAAAAAAAAACTTTCTCTCCCAAAAATTGCGGAGAAACCCTAGATTACTCACAGAGAAAGGAAGCACAGCAAATCAGGCCCACAACCCCCACTTTTGTATTTCTTCTGAAATTTTTACGAAGAAACGAAGTTGATCTCTATTGAATCACTCGAAACCTAAAATGGCTGAAGAAAACTCAACTAAGCAAAACGAGAGATCGTATCCCTCACTGCTAAAACGTTTCCTGAAACCTAAGATTTCATAAAAAGTCGAGCTTCGATTCTATGTACATATTCAGTGAATTCTCGATGATTGTCACTTGAACTTACTTTGGAAAAACTACTCAAAATCCCCTCGGATCAATCCTGCAGAAACGAGAAAATCTCCGATTAAGTTGATTCACGATAATTAAGCTCACCACAGAAAAGGTTTCAAGGCTATAAGCCAGATACAAAATCTTGGGAACAGCCACAAAATGTGAGTTTTCCGAAAAACGGCTCTCGTACAGCCAAACTCGAAAACACGCTTGCATAACGACTTTTGTAAAATTAAACTCAACAACATTTTATGAAACAGCTTTCCTAAAACTAAACTCATGACATTTCACGGAATAACTTTCGTATAATTAAATCTCAACAACATCAACAACATTTTTCGAAACAGCTTTTGTAAAATCAAACGTGACAATATTTTATGGAACATCGTTCAAAAGTTGAAACGAGTTAGCATTCTATGATACAACTTTCGTATAAACAACTTTAATTTTTTTACGAAACGATCTTACCAGCATACTATCGAAAATCGAGTTGGACCGAACGAGCAGTCCTTTGGATCACTTTTTCACGGATAGCAAGTTTGAAGTGAAGTTAGGTATGTAGAAGGCCCTAGATTTTTTACCAAACGATTTTAGATTACCTACTCCCTTAATTGGGACCTTCTCACCATTACCTATCAATACATGACCATGAGCAGATTCAATATCTTTAATAAGTCTAGGATCACTAATCATATGATGGGATGCACCAGAGTCAATTATCAAAGGTTTAGACATGTTGCAAGAATTATATGAGTTACAACTTCTAGCTGGTTCATGTGAATCCTAGACTGATCTAGTTGATTATTTTGGTCATACGCAGGTCTAGAGTGATCAATACTACCATTCTAACCAAGGAAGAATCAAAAGAATACCCAAGAGTGTTACCATTGTCCTTGAAGATCTTGATTAGAACATCAATGTCTGATCTCCTAATCAAGTCATTTTCATTGAACCTCTAGTTACTTGGTTGAGTGGTTTGTGTTGTCATGGTCACCATCTATCGTCCATCTCCTTCATTGATCTGCTTTGAGTTACCCGCAGCACTTGTCCCATGTTGCTCACTGGTTCCATAGGAGAGGTGAGCTCTTGCATCCTTGTCCTTCATGAACTTAGCCGGCTTCAAGTGTGGATGTAATATCCAGCAATAACTCTTCTTGTATCCATGCCTCTTACAATGATCACATGTTCCATTGAACTTCCTTTCTTCAAAATGGTTGTGCATGACTCTGTTTGCTTGAGGATCTTCAACTTGATTGGCTAGAGAGAGCTCTCTTTTACCTCCAAAGAGTCCAAGAGACCTTGCTCTTTCTAAATTTGGGCGCATACATCATCTAGATCCGGATGTTTTCCAGCCCTAAGTATGTGCTTGATCAGATCATTGTAAGTGGGATTTAGGGTCAGCAAGAGTCCAAAGACCTTATCTTGCTCTCTCCTCTCATTCAGCTCATCTTAGTCAGTAGTGTTTGGCCTCAAAATCTCCAGCTCTGACCACAAAGCTCTAAATTTTCCCAAGTGCCTTGTAAACTCCATGCCTTCTTGAACCAGATTGTTGATTGCCCTCTTCACCTCAAACACCCTACTCAGGTTTGAGATATTCCCATACACCTTCTTGAGTGTATCCCAAAGGTATTTTGCCTTCTCACTGTAGCTATATGCTTCCAAGATTGAGGGATCCAACGAGCTTTGGAGAATAGACATAACCAGCATGTCTTCTTGCAACCACTTGTCCTCCTCGCTTGTGAGATCCTCCTCATCATTTTCATCCTCAGTAATGAGTTTTGGACCTTCACCAGACGTGATATGTCCCCACAACCCCTTACTTCCCACCGCAGTCTTCACCAACCGAGATCATAGGAGGTAGTTTCCTCCCTTGAGTGTAACCGGAACCATAACCTTATTGTTTTCCATCTTGATGTCTTGAACAAAGTATGAGATCTAAAATTCTTGAGTATTGGCGAGAATCAAACCCAGATTATGAGGAACCTGGCTCTGATACTATAAAATGTTTTAGATAATCTTAAGTTTGATGATAGTCTAGAGATTAGAAAGACAGTTTAAACAAAGAACAAGACTAAAATGTAATCATGTTTAGGAGTCTAAGAGAGGATTAAGAACTGTCTGATTATTATTACTCAACAGAGGTTACAATATATATAGGAAGGATTAAGGTAGCATTAGGATAAGGTTACAAAGGACAAAAGACTAATCATTTGTAGTCAAGGCTCGGGAAGGCGCCTAATTCAAATACTTGGTCGAGAGCCTTCACACGTGAGATGCCAAAGGTATCTTGGCCAGATGCTCTTCCTTTCCTAGCCACATGAGCCAGCCTGTCAATTGCTCTTCCTTATCCTTGTATCAAGCCAGAACCGGAGTGGTAAGTGGTAAATGTATCTTTTGGTCGAGTTACATTTACCTCGGGTAACTTCCGACCATGATCATTCGGGTCGACCAGTTGTACGGCCTGTACGGCCTTTCTGTATGACCTTGTACAGACACTCCAATTCTAGTTCCTCTTCACTCCTTCAGACTTCCTCTATCAATGAACCACCTCTGCTCAACACCTTCTCCTAAAGAGGACGGACCTTGGTCTCGACACCTTCATACTCATCCATGTAGCCGGTCATCTTGTTCATCTCGGTCTGGAAATTGTAGTCGCTGGCCGTTGTCTGTGACAAGGCACGAACGGCTCCATCTCTTATATGTAAGATTTTTTACTATTCATCCTTGGACTTTCGGCCGATGATCCCGTGTAACTCGCGCTAAAAGCCCACGGCCTAAAGAGCTTGGAGGTTAACTATTAGGGTCAAAATCGTTCCCGAAGAAATCAACGACTCAAGCCCCCATAAAAATTTTCTTCCAAGGTTTTGGCTCACCAAACTTTTCAAAAAACGATCAAGCCGCAAGGAGCAATTCATCATACGGCAAGTCCAACACATAACGTACAGGTCACCACATGACGATCCCCGAACACAACATACGGGTCACCATATGGCGACCAACTCTCACAAAACACATGTCACCATATGGAGACTTGCACCCAACAAGCACGGTTCACCATATGGGAACCTACACCCAGTAAGCACGGGTCGCCATATGGTGACCCACACACGCAAAGCACGGGTCACAATATGGCGACCTGCACACGCAAGGTACGAGTCGTCATATGGCAACCTGCACACGAAGGTTAAGGGTCGCCATATGGCGACCTGAAACCGTACAATCCGGGTCGGCATATGGCGACATAGACCCACTCAGTCTGGGTCGCCATATGGCGACCTAGGATCTTGGAGACCAGGTCACCACATGGCGACCAAGGCTCTCAGAGTCCGGGACACCATATGGTGACCTAGGCTCTCCGAGTCCGGGTTTCCATATGGCAGCCTAGAAATGGTGACCTAAGCTCTCTAAGTCTGGATCGCACTATGGCAACCTAGGCATGGCGACCTTGGCTCTCCAAGTCTTGGTCGCCATATGGCGAGCTGTGTCTCCTTTGTAATCTTATTCAAGTCACAATTGAAATGCTTTTCGTTTCGTCTCAATCGGAGTTTCCGTTGAGATTTTACGGTTAAAAAGAGTAATTGTCGCCAAACGAACCACAGGTCGCCAAATACAGCTCCCAGGTCGCAATATGGTGAGTGAGACCACACCCATTGGCTTCTCTCTCAAATCTAGATAAAATTGCTCTTCGTTTTGTCTCAATCAGAGTTACCGTTGGAATTTTACGATAAAAACCGCTAATACTCAATTTCCCGAAAGAAGTTCGTGGTTATCATATAAACGGCAACAGTTAACTCAACACCACAGTTGCCTAAACTATACGAGAAGTGTGACATTCGTAGATAAAATGAAGTCATATCATTAAACGTTCTTTCAAAGAAATCGTAAAACGTTCAAGTCGAAATACGGCCCAAAGAGGCCTAGAATGCGGCTAAAGACCCACTTGTGATTCCATACGAAATTGAGCCTAGCAATGTTATGACGGCGTATATTTACTCGCATAATAATAGAAGTCTAGCGAAATCGGAAGATAAATGTCAAGTTTCGAAGATAATGATGAAGATCAAGATAAAGAGGAATATTTCCGCGAAGCGATAAACTCGACCTAGAGGCAAAAATGGAAAGGGGAACTGACCATAAGGCATATATAAGGGGATTTGAAGCTAAGGGCGAAGGGATCCGAGGAGAGGGACCTAGAAAAGCTCTGTTTGCTTATAAGAACTTAGAACTTAGGTGGCTAGAAGAAGAGAGTTATACTCAGAAGTTTCTCCATCTTTGTTCGACGATTCTGATTTCCTTAGACTCTACAACTCATTGCACTTAGAAACCCAAAAATTTATTCTCGAGAAGCTCGGTTTCTATGACTGGCACTCGATTACCAGACAAAATTTCTCCGGCAGTTCGATCTCTTGGTCCACTCTTATAATTGAACTACGTACGACTTGGTCCTCGAAAGGGGTACATAGGCAACCTTTCTTAAGGTCCACTCGCAAATCCTTCAAACCTTTTTCGTCTTTTTTTTTCTATTTCTAAGCGAGTTGCAGCCACATAGGTTTGTCTCGACATAGGTGGTAGAGCTAGCAAAATTAGTCTCGTTTTGCTGCTTGTGTTATACGAATTCCTTTGTGATCACGTTTCCAGACAAGATTCATGTACGCTTTTGTATCTGGTCGCTCGTACGAAAATTCGAAATAATCTATTGTTTTTTAAATTTGTTTTGTTATCTTTTCACGTTTTTCAAGTTTACTCGATTACTTATCGTTGGCTCTCGCAGAGAATCCGGGACCCCTGGGAAAGTTAGGGTTTCTTGACTTTCCTTAATTTACGGAAATCGACAGTGTGAATTTTAGTTCCCACAGACACCACCCACTAACGTCAAGGACATTAGAAATTTTCTAGGACATGCTGGATTCTATAGGCGATTCATAAAAGATTTTAGCAAAATTGCTAGACCCCTTACGTGCCTCCTTTGCAGAGAGGTGCAATTTGATTTTACACCTGAATGTCTAGAAGCCTTTAAAGAAATCAAATCAGATCTCATATCCGCCTTTGTTGTGGAAGCACCAGACTGGGACCTACCATTCGAAATTACGTGTGCGCCAGCGATTTTGCTGTAGGTGCATTACTTGGGCAAAAGAAAGACAAAAAGCTACATGCTATATACTACGCCAGTAGAACTGTAGACGATGCGCAAAGTAATTATGCGACAACAGAAAAAGAGTTATTGACTGTGGTATTCACCTTCGAGAAATTTCGATCCTATCTAGTTGGTTCAAAAGTAGTTGTTCACACTGACCACGCGGCATTGACATAGTTAATGGAAAAGGAAGCTGCCGAGACTTCTACGACGGATTCTACTTCTTCAAGAATTTGATAACAAAGTAAAAGCCAAGAAAGGAGTGGAAAACAGAGTCGTGGAACACTTATCACGAATAATAATAGATGACGACATCTCTATAGATGATTTCTTATCCACAGAAAATGTCTACTTGACAAAAACGAATTTCGTTGGTAGAGTCAGTTTGGCACATGAAGTGGAATCGATCGATAACATGCTAAGCCCATCGAATGATTATATCCGAAAGCATCGGTCAATTTTATCAATACACTGTCAACCGACGTCACATTTGAGAAGGATGTAGAAGTTTAAGTCGTTCCAATATATATCAACATCAGATGTAATCCTTCCATCCCAAATAATGACTCTCCAGGTGGTAGAAGTTTAAGTCAGGGGGTGTGGGCACTGAACACCACTGATAGACCTTAGTATGCAGATAAAGTAAACTATCTTGCGGCCGAAGTAGAGCCCGAAATCTTCAAAGGATACCATAAAAAGAAATTTTTGAGAGAAATCCGGAGATATCACTGGGATGAACCTTATCTTTACAAACATTGTTCTGATGGCATATACAGACGATGAGTTGCTGAAAGCGAAACTCTAGAAATTTTGTATCATTGTCATATATCCCGCTGGACATTTCGCTAGTTTTAAGACAGTGTCAAAAATTGTACAAGGAGGCTTTTGGTGGCCAACTATGTTTCGAGATGCTCAAGCCTACGTAGCGAAAAGTGAACCCTTACAAAGAAGAGGAAAAATCAGCAAGAGAAACGAAATGGAACAAAATTTTATACTTGAAGTTGAAGTGTGTGATTGCTAGGGCATCGATTTCATGTGCCCTTTCCCTTCTTCGCACGAAAATAAACACATACTGGTCTCTGTAGACTATGTATCTAAATGGGTGGAAGCAATAGCAAATCCGAAAAACAACACTGCCTTAGTCTTTAAACTCTTTAAGAGTATTATCTTTCCTTGATTTGGAGTTCTGAGAATAGTAATAAGCGATGGAGGTACCCTCTTCATTAACAAAGTGTTGGAAAAACTACTCCAGAAACATGTAGTTCGCCATCGAGTAGCCACACCCTATCATTCTTAGACCAGCGGACAAGTAGAAGTATCCAACCGTGAATCAAAAAATCTTAGAAAAGACGGTAACATCAACTCGAAAGGATTGGTCTCTGATACTGGAAGATGCGCTTTGGGCGTACCAAACAGCATTGAAAACACCATTAGGAACTACCCCATTTTACCTAATCTATGAAAAAGCATGCGACCTCCCTGTAGACCTAGCGCTTAAAGAGGAATGGGCTATAAAAAGATAAACATTGATGCTAAGCCCTGCAGCAGAAAAGTGATCAGTTTAGCTAAATGAGCTAGACGAATTAAGTATCAGGCCTACGAGAACTCGAAATTGTACAAGGAAAGAACAAAAGCCTATCATGACAAGAGAGTTATTTCACGGCATTTTGAACCGAACGATCAGGTACTCCTGTACAAATCTCGGCTGACTTTGTTTCCTGTAAAAGTACGTTCTCGTTGGTACGGACCCGTCACCATTAAAGATGTTACGCCTTACGGGACAATCGTCCTATTTAATCCAGAGGAGAGGATTTCATGGTGAATGGACAAGGAGTGAAATATTATTGGGCTAGATCTGTAATTATGCATACTTTGACCATGCGTCTAGAGGTGCCTGACCCCGAATGGTAAACCGATTTTTCGTCAAGCTAACGACTTTAAAAAAGAGCTGAGTGGGAGGCAACCCTCTAATTTAATATTAATATAAAAAATTGTATATATAATAATTATATGATAATTATTGATATATATATATATATATAATAACAATAACTCATTAATTAACAACAAATATATAATAATTATTTACCAATTATTTATGCATTTACTAATTTCTTAAGTGAAAAAGAAGTAAAAAAATGGACCATCGATTGATGCCCCTATAGGATCGTCGATCGACGGTCGAGTGTCGAGTAGATTAACTCGACACCACCAATTCATAAATCACTTTTCTCCAAACTGCCAAAAACACCTATGAGTAAAAACTCAGGGGTATCGATCAAAGGATACATGGACTCTTACCTTTGCAAGTATCTGAAAACACAGGTAGTCTTCTCTGATTCTTTTTCTCTCCCTATTCTCACTTCTTCTCAGTCAATGTCTCCCCTCTTTTGAGGGTATCATTTTATTTTATTAATTGACTTAGATATTTGGATAGGCTTCCATGAATCAAGCTCTAATGGTTTTTGCCAGCAGATCATGTTCACTTCTTTTTGACTTTTATCTCTTTCTAGGATCATATGAAAAAGCTTTAATGGTTGTAGCCACCAAATCCTGTTCGACTCCTTTTTTTTTATTCTGAAGGGGAGAGAGAGGGGAATTAGAAGCACACTTACTATTACCTTCCACACTTGCAGAAAGAATCTGATCTAGTGAATACCAAATTCCAAAGCAAACAAATAATATCAGGATTAGTGTTGGAAATCAGCTTTGGTTCCTTCAAACTTTCTAAGCAGGTGTTATATGGTGGCAGGATGATCCACTTCGGTATCTCTAGTAATCTCTGCGAACAACCTTCTAAGAATGGTGCTAGAGTGTGGTTAGTCAATAATAAATCTTGATCATAGTCCTCTTATTGACTCGATAAAACTCTTTGAAAACTTATATTACACTTATAAAAGTCAAAAAAAATAAAATAGCATTTGCGAACCTCCCCCAGACTTAAATTACATTGTCCCTAGTGTAATTTCCCTTGGATTGGTTAGGAGAAATTAAATCATAAGTAAACAGTGTTAAAGATAATCAAATATACCAACTCTATTAGGAGTATCGATTGATGGTCTTATATGAGCATCGACCGAAGGTAAACCATCATTGCCGGTCGATGGTGAATGTATGGTATCGATCGATTGGTATTCGAATTATCGAGAAACCTTCATAAATAGAATAAATATTGATATTAGTAATAGCATAAATAATATTAAAGAATACGGTACGCTAAGTTAGTTTGTCATCGATCGATGGCAACTAACAGGCGTCGATCGATGCTAGTCTGTCAGACTAAATCGTGTGTGTCTACTCTCCATTCTGATCATCTCTCTTTGGGTTAGCTCTGTTACACACTCGAACACACAGTGAAATTAAAATGCAAACAGTAATAAATAGTTAATGTAAATCCACATGCAACAAGAAAAATAAATAACTATAAGTCTGAAGGGAAATGAAATAAAAGATAAAGGGGTATTGAAAAGACTACTCCTCGTCGGATGTATCCTGGTCCTTCTGCTGCTGCTGTGTTGCTGGTGGTGATCTGGCTCTGGTCCTAGGATTGGTGAAGCACTAGAATCGTGACATCGTCTCTGCCCTGGCCATTATCGCTCAAAGCGCGTCCACCAAGACTCCCTGGAAAGCACCATGGTCGTGTATGGGGATCTCTGGAATCTCAGAGAAGGCTGGGAGAGATTGAGGTGGCTGTGCTGGCTCGTCTGCTGCGGCTGCCGCGACCGGTTGTGCTGGGCAGAGACCTCCTCTGTGTCGTACTCTGAGGGGTGCGGTGTGGATGTGGTGCTCAGCAGGGTGGCATGCGAAGCACTGTAGATCGTTAGAGAAGTCTGTCACCTCTCTCACTGGAAGTGCTATCATCGTAGGTCCCTCGTCATCAACAAAGGACCAAAAGTGTCCCTCCTTCAGCCACTGGGTCCTTGTCTAGTGACCCTCATCCATGAAGCGCAATCCTCTCTCCACCAAAGCTCCCTCAAAGCTGATGCCAAGAAGCTGAAGATGGGTGTCAAGAGGCTCCCTATCGTCTCCTTCTTTGGGCCAGAAGCCTTGAAGGCTTTGTCCTTCATGGTCGCCAGATGCTCCGCAAATATAGCTCCCATGTTCACCTGCTGATCGCTCAGAGGTGGAGGAAAGAACTCGTCGTCGACCCCTGCTAATTACCTGACGGAATAGTATAGCAGTTTCAGCTCCTGAACCCGAACCTTGTTGGGATCCATCTTGCACAACAGGGTGTTGGCAAGGACCTTCAGGAAGTAGCCTAGCGTCGTGAAGGACGTTCGTCTGTGTGGCTGAGCCGGAGTCGAAGTGGCCAGTCCCAATGAGGCCCCAGAAGGGAGGTAGGCCAGGGACTGCAACGACTGAACAGGCACTGACACCAATGTCAAAGCCATAGATCTCGCACAGCTGCGGGATGGGAATCATGTACCGTATGCCTCGGATGAAGAAGGTCACGGTGGCCTCATGCTCAACCTTCGCCCTGGAGATCTTGTAGAGCACCTGTGCTGTGGAGATGCACTGCCGCACTAGGTCGGGGTACAAAGGGTATGGCTTAGTAGCCATGGTGCCCAATCCAAGCTCCTGCACCATCTTTCGAAAGTCAGTGTAGAGCCCCAGTTTCTACATAGTTCTCTTATCTTTAATATTATCAGCACAAAGCCGAGACAAGCGCAAATTAGACTATCTGGCCCACGATCAATAACACTCCAAAAGAAGTAATCACCTTTGACGAAGAAGAAGACGGAGGAATCGATCAGCCGCACTGCGACCAACTCGTAATTGATCTCGTCATATGAGATCTCGAGGTCGGCAGCGTTTCTGTAGACACCGGAAGCACAGTCAACGTCATCTTTCATGACACTCTTAACCGGATGAACATCGAGTTAGGCGAAGTCGTACTATCACCCAAGCTGCTAACCGGTTTCTTTGGCATAACATCAATGACCCTCAGATCTATCAAATTACCTGTGCAGCAAAAGAAGTCACCAAAATTGTCGATTTTACGGTCGTCAACCATCCGGCCATCTACAACGTCATCATGGATATTGCCCACACCATGGTTTTCCCGAGATTAATATACTTAATAATTTCTTCAGAGTTATGGATTGGGCATACCAAGCGACTAGCATTAGTACCGAGAAGACTGATTTTGAGAGGAGGTGATATAGCCTATTTATTACATAACCTAGTTGTGCTTAATGCTTGCATTCTAGAGTAGCTAACTAGGATCTCGAAAGTAGGACATGGACGACTACGAGAGTAGGTTATGTGCCAGAATAGACTCCATTGAACTAGGTTGTTAGGCGCATATGAGAGCTGGTATAATTAGGTTAGTTAACATATCAAATCTCGTTCACACTTCCTTCTGATTTCATTGTCGATCGACATCAGGCCTTAGCCGTCGATCGATGTTCTTTCCTTTTGCTCGCATACGAGAGTTGGAGTTAAAAGGGTCAGAATAGTTAATATTTGAGTTCTAAAATATTTACATTCCCGTGCTTCATATTCCCTATAATCCATTAAGCTTGAAACCCTAGATCTAGTACACTAACATTTCCATCTAGTTAGATTAATAGCATATTTTCGTATTTATGTTATTAGCATATTTCCATATTGCATCTACATCTTCTAATAACGAATATTTCCTTAAATTGATAAAATACTACTGATATATATACCTAGCTTAGTCCTTAGGAATAAAAAATCTATTATGTTCCCTTGCTCTCTGTGGATTCGGTCCCTAAGTACTACATTGGCAAAAGTATTGTTTTTGTGTTAGGAGTAAGGGTTACTTGGACAGTTATTTGTTTAGGATATTTA
This sequence comes from Moricandia moricandioides, assembly GCA_905132885.1. Classification (NCBI taxonomy): domain Eukaryota; kingdom Viridiplantae; phylum Streptophyta; class Magnoliopsida; order Brassicales; family Brassicaceae; genus Moricandia; species Moricandia moricandioides. The sequence goes on from CAJHQQ010000019.1 coordinate 328,406, forward strand.
TACTCTGCTAGAACAATAAACACACCATGTCAGGAGGAAAATGGCAAGAATTCGAACGGAAATCGGATATCTGAGGTGAAAGCAACATCAGATTAAGTTCATGCTTTTGTAATTAGAAAAGAGAAAGTTCAGTTTACCAATGAGATTCAGACCTTTTCATCTGAAGGAGATGAAGAAGAGAATGTAGACCTCATTGATGAGACTGTCTTTTGCGAACAGAGACTTGCTAAACAGCAGAGAAACATGGGCTTTACAAGAAGCTACGAAGCAGCGCAGATTCATGAGAGCAGGGTGGAACCTATGATGGAGAAGTTCAGAAAGGCCAGCAGAAGATGAGTGTGAATTTTGATGTAAGATAGAATTCCATATACTCTGATCTAAATGATAATTTTGAGGCTTTGAGTGATCATGTCAAGACATTGGATAACCAAGTTGCGTATAACCCTGAGTTTGTCAGAAGGGAAGAAGGACTCCTTCCTGGATGAACTGAAACTAATCCTAGGTATCTGATTAACTCTGTTACATTGAGAAGTGGAGGACAGCTCACCCCACATGTGAGAAAAGAATTGGAGGAATTAGACCGAGTTGAAGAATTAGAGGTGCAACCCGATCTTGATGACAAGAAAGCTGAATTAGAGATTAATGAGAGCATCGAAGGACAACAACATGAAAGTGTTGATCAAAACCCCGTTCATCCGGATACTCGACCGTCTAAGTCTTCTGAACCAGTTGTATCAAGGGTATATAAACCCACAGCTCCGTACCCTCCCACCCAAGTGAGAGCAAGATGAGAATTGGATAAAGCCATATGCAAGAAAGCATTCGACAAGATAATTGTCGGGATGTCACTCAGTGACGCCATACAAATTTTCCTCTAATGAAAAAGTACGTGAAAGATATAGTGACCAGAGGGTTTTGACCAACGGAACAGAGTATAATGATGGTTTATGAGCAAGTAAGCGCTATGATTCAGGAACTAATCCCAGTTAAACAACCCGACCCCAATAGTTTTGTTGTGGACTGCAAAATACACAGTGAGAGGTTCTAGAGATCTCACTGTGATCTAGCTCCATTGTGAATTTAATACCTTATTCCGTTGCAGTAGCCCTCGGGTTAACTCAATTCAAACCCACAAGTATTACTCTCGTTTTAGCCGATAGATCTGTAGGATTCCAGAAGGTGTCCTCGAAGACGTTTCCATAAGGATAAATTAATCCCATATACCTACGGATTTTGTATTGCTGAAATATATGCATGAACATAAATATCCTCTTATTTTGGGAAGACCGTTCTTGGCAAAAGCCGGTTCAATCATTGATGTTAGGAAAGGGCGTATATGTCTGAACATCTGAGATTTGTCAATGAATTTCGACATGGTAAAATCAGGTCAAGAAACCTCTGACCGATGGCCAAACTGTTTGACAGTGTGTGGGTTAAGGTTTATATTCTTAATAGTGCAATCTATCAAATTAACGCTACGAACTATTCATTCCAAGAGAGGTCAAATTTCAGTACTTAGGGATCAAATCCACAGAGAACGAGGGTACACAATAGATTTATTATAATTCTAATGGTTAAGCTAGACAAATTATTAAAAATGATTTTAATTGTAAGTCTACGACGAATAAGAAAATATCTAAAATATTAAGTGAATGCATATATGGAAAAGCAATAAATCTAGGGTTTCTGGCAAGTGAATTATATTGGATAGGATGCAGGAAATTATTAATAAGCGAGAACAATAAATGCAACTAGTCAGATCCCCTCTTATCCCAAATCTCGTATGCAGACAGAGGAATGTACCATCGATCGACAACTAAGGAATCTCGCCAAAGTTATGCATGCATAGGATACGCCTAGAAGACGAGTCCAAGTCATCTATTGAGCATCAAAGGAGAATAAATCTGAATCTGAAAGAGATAGTGAAGAAAGAGATTATGAAGCTTCTGGAAGCATGGATTATTTACCCGATTTCAGACATATACTGGGTTAGTCATGTACATGTGGTTCCTAAGAAAGGAGGGGTTACAGTGGTAAGGAATTATAAAGACGAGCTGATCCCTATGAGAACTGTTACTGGACACATGATGTGCATATATTACAGGAAGCTGAATGCCGCTACAAGCAAAGATCATTTCCCTCTACCCTTCAAATGTCAGTTGCTAGAAAGTCTTGCAAACAAAAACTACTATTGTTTTCTAGATAGGTATTCGGGATTTTTCCAGATTCTTATCCATCAGGAAGACAAAGAAAATACCACATTCACTTGTCCATATGGTACATTCGCATACCGCAGGATGCCCTTTGGGCTTTATAATGCTCCTGCTACATTCCAGAGATGTATGATGTCCATCTTCACATATGTGATTGAGGATTTCATGGAAGTCTTTATGGATGATTACTCGGTGTATGAATCTGATTTTACATCATGCCTCCCACCTTGTTCAAGGTATTAGCCAGATGTGAGGAGAAGAATCTGGTCTTGAATTGGGAGAAATGTCACTTTATGGTCAATGATGGATTTTTTATGGGGCACAATGTTTCAGCAGCCGGTATCGAGGTGGATAGAGCTAATCGAGGTGATCACAGGTCTGCCAGCGCCCACCAATGTGAAAGATGTAAGGAGTTTTCTGGGGTATGCTGGGTTTTACAGAAGATTCATAGAGGTTTTAGCAAAATAGCTAGACCCCTTACATCTCTCGTGTGCAAAGAAGTCAAATTCGACTTTACCGTAGACTGCCTAAAAATATTTGAGGAGATCAAGTCAGCTCTAGTGACTGCTCCCATTCTGCAAGCTCCAGATTGGAGTTTATCTTTCGAAATAATGTGTGATGCAAGCGATGTCCCTGTAGGCACAGTACTTGGGAGAAAAAAGACATAAAGCTATATGTTGTCTACTACGCTAGCAGAACTCTAGACGATGCGCAAACCAATTACGCAACAACAGAAAAGGAGTTACTAGCTTTCATATTCGCTTTCGAAAAGTTTTGACCTTACCTAGTTGGGTCAAAAAATAATTTTCCACACTGACCATGATGCCTTAAAGTACTTGATGCAGAAGAAAGATGTGAAGCCAAGGCTTTTATGATGGATCCTGCTTCTCCAAGAATTCGACATAGAGATCATAGATAAGTAGGGAATAGAAAATGGAGTTGCTGACAATCTTTCACGGATCAGAATCGAAGATGATGTTCCCATAGATGATTCCCGACCTAATGAAAATGTCCACAACGTTTATTGGTAATGCGTGTATGTCATCTGATGATGCAGTCTCGATCAACACCCCCGAAGCAACATTGATCAACACATTGGTTGAAAACCACGACAACCCACGTGATGATGCAGTGACAATCGATTTGAATATCAACGTCGCTTGCAATTACGTGCAGAATGCGGAAGATTCTCCTGGAGGTAGAAGCTCAAGTCGGGGGATGTGTGCGTTAAATGCAACCACATCAGATAGACCATGGTACGCCGATATAGTAAACTATCTTGCAGCCGATGTAGATCCAGAATTATTTTAGCGGATATACCAAAAAGAAAATTTTGAGAGAAGTTCGAATATATCATTGGGATGAACCATACCTCTATAAGCATTGTTCTGATGGATTATATAGATGCTGCTTGCAGAAGTTGAAGTACTGGACATCCTTTTCCACTGCAATGGATCTGATTATGCTGGACATTTCGCGAGTTTAAGACAATGTCCAAAATTCTTCAAGCAGGCTTCTGGTGGCTAACCATGCTTTGTGATGCACAAGCGTACATAGCACAATGTGATCTCTGCCAACAAAGAGGAAAGATCAGAAAAATACACAAAATGCAACATAATTTCATACTTGAAGTGGAAGTGTTTGATTGTTGGGGCATCGACTTTATGGGCCCTTTTCCTTCTTCATACGAGAACAAATATATCCTAGTCGCTGTCGACTATGTACCTAAGTGGGTAGAAGCAATACCATCCCCGACGAACGATGCTGCTGTAGTCGTGAAACTTTTCAAATATATCATTTTCCCTAGGTTTGGAGTTCCTAGAGAGGTAATAAGCGATGGAGGCTCTCATTTAATCAAAAAAAGTGATTGAAAAGTTTCCTAAGAAGCATGGAGTTCACCATCAATTAGCTACTCCTTATCATCCTCAGACCAGCGGACAAGAAAAAGTTTCCAACTGTCAAATCAAGGAAGTCCTAGAAAAAACAGTAGGGTAAACAAGAAAGGATCGGCCTACCAAACTAGATGATGGACTTTGGGTTTATAAAACTGCATTTAAAACGCCTCTAGGAACTACACCATTTCACCTACTTTATGGGAAAGCATGTTACCTTCCAGTGGAGGTAGAACACAAGGCGGTATGGCCCGTCTAAATGATGAATTTCGACGACAAGCCTTCTAGGGAAAGGAGATTGATTCAACTGAATGAGTTAGATGAAATCAGACATCACGCTTATGAGAACAAAAGGATATACAAGGAAAGAAAACAAATCTTGTCACAATAAGAAGATCATCTCTAGACATTTGGAACCAAATGACTAGGTGCTTTTGTACAATTTTTCGTTTGGCAATATATCCTGGAAGATTTTGCTCACGCTGGTCAGGTCCCTCTGGGACCATCGTGCTAAGGGATAATAGTTCATGGTGAATGGACAGAGAGTAAAGCACTATTGAGGAAGGGAGAGATAACGAATAAGCAAATTATGCATCTAGGATTGCATTCTACCAATTGATCTGACATGAAAGTCGAGCTAAACGACATAAAACAAGCGTTGAGTGGGAAGCAACCCACTAAGAATCAACCAAAACCTGATCAATGTCGATCAACGAACCATCACGAGCGTTAATCGATCACCACTTAACGGTGTCGATCGATACGGACCATCAACGAGCAGGTATATCGTTTTTACTTGTTAATTTTTTTACTTATGAATTATTTTCTTCACCAATCTCAGACCGTATAACACTAAGAACAATATTTTTTATGTCTCGGGGAGGTTTACTGATATTGTGTTTTATTTTGAGTTTTATTCTTATGTGTTTTTATTAAAAGTTTTACAGAGTCAAGAAGGGGATTATGATCAATTTTAAATTTTTTTACTTATTGTCTAACCACTATATAGCACCATTATAAGACTTGTTGATTGCATAGAGTACTATAGATACCAAAGTGGATCATCTTGCCACTTATATCACACTTGCTTAAAAAGTTTGAAGGAACCGAAGCTGACCTCCAACGTAATATTGACTTATTTTCTTGCTTTGGGGTTTGACATACGTTGGATCAGATTCCTCTTACAAGTATGGAAGGTAAAAGTCTGTGTGCTTATGATTACCTTCTCTCTCTCTCTCTCTCTCTTTCTCTCTCTCTCTCTCTCTCTCTCTCTCTCTCTCTCTCTCTCTCTCTCTCTCTCTCTCTCTCTCTCTCTCTCTTCGGCAAAAGTAAACCGAGATGATTTCCTGAGATCCGTAGGTACATTATTGATGACCCCACTATTCTAATTAAAAGGAATGATCATATATCTTTGGAAGCGAGGGGCATGTACATTACTGGTGACCCCACTATTCGCCTACACTTTCTCAAAAATAATAAATAAAAAGCAAGAGAAACCAAAAAGAAAAATCAAAAGGAAGATGAACAAGATGGACTGCTTCAGCGTCCCTGTTCATTGTATTTGAGATAAGAAGATTCAAAGAAGAAAGAAAGAGGGAAGAAAGGGATAATAGAAGATTAAATGTGTGTTCAGATACTTGCTTGAGTAAGAGTACAAGTGTCATTTAATCGATACACCGAAGGTAAAGCCTACACTTATATTTTATGCAGGAAATGAGGCTAGTAGAGGGGTGAGTCATATTAATATTTGCTATGTTGCTGGCAGAATGGATTTGGTTGCTATACTTGGACAACGTATATAAGGTTCCTCTAATATTAGAATTTATTTGATGTGGTTGCAACATAGTAGAGGTGGTAATGATAAGTTAAAAAAAAATTGAGTCCATGTTTTTCAAACCTCTTCCACAGGTTTACCCTGGTTTCGCTTGAGGACAAGGAAAAGGATAAGCCTGGGGGAGTTGATATAACATGGATTTTACTACTGTTAGGCCGTTGTGTATAACCTATTTAGAGTCTATTGTATGTGTTTGGAGTCTTTTTAGATTGTTTTCAGGTTAAGTTACGTTTTGGAAAACTTTGGTGATTCTAGAGCTTTTTGAGGTGAAGAACTGCACATATGCATCTGAAGTTTAGCTATGGATGGAGGTCTTCCGACAGTGATATATAGATAATATTTTTAATTCCACCTGTTTGAGGTCAATCTATCGGTTAGATCTAAAGGTTTTCCCGTTTTACTCAAGGAGTGTCGAAGACAAAGCTGTCGAAGATATGAAGGAGTGTCGATCAACACTACGGTCTTGGTGTCGATCGACGGTGATCCCAGAAGACGAGCCACCCAATTTAAGCCCAGAAGTTACCACAAATCATCAGAATGCCCCATGATGATCTAAAACCCTATTTTACTGTTTCTAAACAATTGTTTACAGCTATGCTTCATACCATTCTAGAGAGAGAGAGCTTACGTTTGGAGAGAGAGAGATCTGAACCCCTTGAGAGAGAGAAGAGCTGGAACTCCATTTTTTTCTTTGCTCTATCTTTTCTTTTGATTTATTCTATTGCAGAATTATTCAGACGATCATAATGTTTCTTATGAATATGCATGAGTAGTTTTATTGTTAGATTTAAGGTTCTTCAAAGGTTCTTTTATGGGTTTCTGAATATTGATTGTGGTTAGCGTGATTTAATTAGTTTTTTATCTAGGTGTTCTTACTATTAAACTTAAGATTCATAACCCTAAACTTAGGTCTTAGGATTGATTGGCGAAAGTGAGAGCTTGGTCTGTTACCTGAATTGAAACTAGATGATCTGATTAGCTAGGCACACACGAGAGGTAGTCTAGGTGGTTAAAAAACATATTAACCCATTCGCTAAAGCTTGTTAAACTTAGTATCGATCGACACTACGCAAGAAGCATCGATCCACACTCCCAAAGGATTAAAATACCAGAGATGAATCCTTAGGTTTAAACATTAGATAATCATAAGATACAAGAGTTGAATGAGTATAGCATAAGGTTGAGTTACAAACACTATCAATCAATTCTCTTTTTACTAGTTTCTACTAATATTATTCTAGCTTTATTTCGAAAATAGTTTTTTTTTTGGAGATATGAAGGATTGTTGATCGTCACTACAGCCTTGGTAACGATCGACTGTGATCCCATAAGATGGGCCACCCTATTTAAACCCAGTATTTACCACAAATTACCAGAATGCCCCTTGATGATCTAAAACCCTATTTTATTTTTTCTAAGCCATTGTTGACAGCTATGATTCATACTATTCTAGAGAGAGAGAGAGGGGGAGGGAGAGCTTAGGTTTGGAGAGAGAGAGAGAGATCTGACCACCTTGAGAGAGAGAAGATGTGGAACTCCATTTTTTTCTTTACTCTATTTTTTCTTTTGATTTATTTTGTTGCTGTATTATCCAGACCACCCTAATGACTCATATGAATATGTCTGAGTAGTTCTATTGTTAGATTTACGGTACTTCAGAGGTTATTTTATGGATTTCTGAATATTGATCGTTGTAAGGGTGATTTAATTAGTTCTTTATCTAGTTGTTCTTACTGTTAAACTTAGGATTCATAACCCTAAACTTAGGTCTTAGGATTGACTAACGCAAGTGAGAGCTTTTTCTATTGCCCGAATTGAAACTAGATGATCTGATTGACTAGGCACACATGAGACTTAGTCAAAATGGTTAAAGAACATATACACCCACGCTAAAGCTTGTTAGAGGTAGTATCAATCGACACTTTGCAAGAAGCATCGATCGACACTCCCAAAGGATTAAAATATGAGAGATGAATCCTTAGGTCTAAAAATTATATAATCATAAGATACGAGAGTTGCATTAGTATAACTTAAGGTTGAGTTACAAACATTATCAATCAATTCTTTGTTTACTGGTTTCTACTATTATTATTCTAGCTTTATTTTGAAAATAATAAATCTATTGTGTAATTTTAGAGTCTCTGTGGATTCAATACCTAAGTACTACTACTGAACCTATTATTTGAGAGACTAAGTTTCTCTAGGGTTAATTTGAGCATATCGGTGTGCCGCAAGTTGAGGAGGGTGAGGACGTTGTTGGAGGAGATAGAATTCAAGTTGGTGGAGCTTGGGGAGCTTGTTGTTGCTGTGTTTTTTTTTCTGTTTTCTCTCTTGTTCTCTTTTCTTATGTACTCATTTGATGATTAATAGGCCGGTCCTGAATGAGAAATAATTCAATTTCATAATTATTTGTTCAGTGATTTATGTGCCATTTTTCCCGAACTTTGGTGTTTTTTAGACCTTGTTCAGTTTCTGTTTAGAGCTTGACGTAGATACATTAGAACCTTCGATCGAGTTAGTTAATAATATTTTGATATTAGGTTGATGTTGTTTTTGATAAAATCTATTCGACGTGATTTGCTGTGAGATGTAGGATCAGCTACGCCTTAAAGATTGATCAGAGCTTTGGGTTAGTAGTCGACCGTTATGTTGTGGTGCTGTAGGAATGTTTTGCAAAGTTATATGCTATATAAAAAGAAAATTTAGTTTTATCAAGTGTCGCTGTTCTTAGAGACCGGTAATTTTTATTTGTAAAGGTTTAAAACTTTGGTTTCTTTCTAGGATGTTGACTGGTTGACGCCTGGATCGAGAACAGTGTTTTTGCGACCTATACTTTGCTTCTGAGGCATTCTTTGTGATCCATGACTGGCTCGTAGAGCTCTAAGTCACCGCCTATGCAGTTGAGGATGATCTTGTTTTCATAAGACTCTTTTTCCTCTGTGGTCAACCGAGCGTTCAAGTCGATATGTTGAGGAGGAAGCGGTAATGTGAGCGCAAGTGAGTCTGGAAGCCTGGAGATTTCGATAAACAGCTCTTCTGGAAATGGAGAGTAATCGGGGGAGTCCATGATGCTTTTTTAAAGTGAGGTGGTCTTTCTTGATAATTTCTGTCTTTATAGGAGATAAGGATCAACGTTCAAGGTGACCATTAAAACCTAAATGCCTGTGGAATGGTTGGTTTTGGGCACTCTGCAATTGGGGATTTGAGTTTTTCCTTAAACTTTGGACGAGTCCTTTTTAACTTTGTTTGAAGCATTATTGTTTTGGGGGAGGGGGGGGGGGGGGGGGGAAGAGTGAGTGACTGGGATCGAAGGGGCTGCCTACGTAACCTCGTCGAGGGATCAAGTCACAACGTAGTTCAGTTATTTTTCCTGCTGGTTGTGGGATCATTAGTTCGTTTTGGTTGTCCACGCATGAGTGTATTCGTTTAGAGTAGATAATTTTTTTGCGCTTTGAGGCATTTGGACCTTGGGTCTGGATGGTGATTAAGTCGATGAGGGTTTGATGTCTTTCAGTCTCGACAGGTGGCATGTCCTAGAATTCTTTTGGCTTCCTCATATAGTCTTAACTCCTTTAAAAGTCAGGAATTTTAAACATTGGTGATGGTCGATGGTACCGTCCTCATGCTGTAGAGCAAAGGTCTTTTGAGTATTGCGTTGTTACTGCTAGTTCGATTTATCTGAGGGAACACGTCATTTTGCTGGCAAAATCAATTAGTGGCATCAGTTCTTGTTTCAGAAGGGATTTAGTGAAACCCAACCTTTTGAAGGCATCGTAAGAGAGTACATTTGCCGAGCTTCCAGTGTCGAGCATCACTCTCGAGAATTTGCACCATTCGAAGTCTAGGTGTATTATCAGAGTTTCGTCATGTGGTTTCTAAAGGTTGACGGTCTGGTGATCGTGGAATGTTATCTCGTGGTCCGAGCCGGAGATTGGTTCTCAGATTGATACTGGCTTGTCTTTTCTATGGTAGGCTTTTATCAAATTGACCGAAATGCAAGGTGACCCTCTGTAGATGAATTCGATCCATTTCTTCATCTGGTACCATTTTTCATCATGCAGTACCCTTGGGCCCAGACAGGTTGAAGTTGTGAGACTTCGAGCTATTTTTTAAGTGTGTACTCTTTTTATGCGCGATAATATTTTCGAGGAGCTCTCGAAATCTGAGAACCCATCGAGCTCGGTTCTCTTTAGAAACTCTCTCGAAATGTCATGCTTTTGCTTTTTTTTTGGGGGCGATATGGCGAATCAGGTTTGCACGGCTCGTCTTTCTTGTTCAGATTTTGTGAGTGTCAGATTGCTACTATTATGTCGATGCAGGTTGCGACGTCATTGGGAAGTTCGTTGGTTAGGGTGACGGTGCCGGTGGTGGTGAATTTGGTGATTCTTCTTCAACTTCTCGGGATCCTTTGTTGGAAGTGCTTCTGAGCTTTAATTCGTTGCAGCTCGTCATTCTTCGTGGAGTGTCCCTGTCACATCGTCAGACCTGAATAGTGTCATCGGGACAGGCCATGGTTCGAGGAAACGAACCAGTCAGGTCGTATGACCACAAGACAAGCGTTCCGTCGTCTAAAGGATGGTTAGGTACATTAGGAGACTAATACTTATCAAAATAAAGAAGGATACAAGGTTCGACAAGCTGGACGAGTAACACGACAGCTCGGTATTGAGTACAAGGAGCTTGATCCTCTGGACGAAGCTGGACTTAGCTCGGGCCAGCTAACACTGAGTATGGTCAGCTCCCTGAGCTACACCACTATCTCATTCAGATGGACCAGATGGGGATCAGCTCATCTCAGCTGGATGGAGTGTTAAAGTCTTGGGCAGTTGGACCAGTCCGGGCCATGGTTGGTTCATGGGGTCCAGCCACTGGGCCAATGGCGTGGGGAGTCCATGTACTCGACCAAAGGTCTTTGGGAAGGTTTCAGTCCCATATAGGATCCGCTGGGGGACAGTATAGGTGAATGGATGCAAGTCTGGACAGTTATGGTCGAATGGATGCGATGAGACCTAAAGGTGCCCATTTGCCCATCAAATGGCAACCGCTCGGCCAAAGCAATTACCCCACGCCTTCTTCTATAAATAGAGGACCCTGGGCACAAAAATAATCATCAGTTTCCATAAAAAAACAAAGAGAGAAAGGCGAGAGAGATAAAGAAAGAAAGAGAGAAATCGACCAAACAAGGCCGATATTGTATTGGTTTAGCAACGGCGAGACTAAGATAAATTATGGTGAGTGAAGGCCGACCACAATGGGTCACAAAAGGCAAAGAGAAAGGGTTTGAGAATATCTCCAAAACTCCAGAACGTGCAAGCAAGGTTAGTGACATAACCATCGGTTCATAGTCAAGACATCTAGGATGATTCGCTGTGGTTTAAAGCCACTATTTCTTCTTCTTCAAATACTCTCTATTGCGGATTGAATATGTAAGGCTGGATGTCGGATATTGACTTGTTTAAGCTGAAGTCATGCCCGTGTTTAATCATACTCGCAAATCAAGGCCAGGGGTCGGATTTGTTATGCGGTTTTAAGAGAAGACTTTCCGTGGTTAATTTCGTCAGTGGGGATGGTTGGTAGGACGAATAAGTGCCACAAGGAGTGTTTATGCAGGAACAAGGTTAAGGAACAAACAAGGGAACCAATCAGATCACGTGCATGGCTGTGTTATCGATACGGTTGATAGGCGGTTTGGTTTGGGGTTTATATGTGTTGCGATTGTTCTTGGAATGGTTTCCAGGATATGGCCGATCAATATACATGATATTGGACAGAGGTTTATGTATTTAGACATAGGACACGAACCATTCTTTGGTAGGATCAATGATAGGATATCGGTTCATGTCCTAATACATTATGATATGTCATTTCAGGGACTGAGCTGATCGTGATCAAGCCAATGAGCCATGAAAACTGAACCAGCGTGAAGTTGTGTGGTGTTTGGGTAGATCGTATTAGGAGTAAACTCATAATAGCCTATAGAGCAAACTGATTTCTTTTGTGTGATGAATATCATTTTTTTTATTAATACAAATCGGTTTACCCAGTGACGTACATGTTGTTGGAATTGATCAAGTATACTTTGACAATGAAAAAACTACTAAGTATAATACATTTAAGATTGGAAATGAATCAATGATGAAGTAATGATCTAAGTGTAAAGCCGCGGATCTTTGATGGATTTTAAACTTCATGATCGGTTATTACATGCTGGTATCAGAGCGGAGTTAGTTCTAGGATAGTTTGGGTTATGGGGTAAAACATCACACACGTTGAAGAGTCTTATGGTGAGGTTGATCCGATTGTTTAGCCTAGGGATTATTGTTTTTATAATTGATATACTGTGTGTAATAATGTGATCTGAATCTTAAGGTGGAAAAAGCAAATCGGGAAAGTTTCGAAAGAATCAAGAGGTGGTTGGACAAGCAAGCTATGCGGCTGAAAGGAGGTTAACCCAACCATCAGGGATGAACCCGGGGAAGGGTTACCAGTGGATCCAACCAACCTCGCTAGATTACTTGTTGAATTAATAGACATCAGCAAGCAAAGCGTGAAGGAGAAAGAGAGTCTTCTAACGCCGGACACCATGAGGACCCCAATGATGAGGAGGTCAATGGGACCACAAGGCAGGCGAATCCAGAATCCGAACCATCTATGAAAGAGGTTCTGGAAGTCATGAAGCTGATGGGGAACCAAATGGATTCTGTGACCCAGTTGCTCACATCATTATTGCATTCATTTGTGGGTCGGACTACACCAACTGCTACGGCTATACCCACAGGTAATGGTCAGGTCCGTGAAACTGCCGAAGTGGTCGTAATCAATCCACCAACAAGGGTCAAAAGGAAGGTCGATTACCTAAGTGTTCTGGAAAACATATCCCGACTGGGGACCAGACACTTCTCAGGTAGCATCGATCCTATTGAGGCAGGGGAGTGGAGGAGTCGGTTGGTCTGGAACTTAAAATCCACTTGTTTACCGTTGGATTATTGTAAGGATATTGCGGTCCACTTCCTAGAAGGGGATGCGCGTAAATGGTGGCTAGCTTTGGAGAAGCGCACCAACGAGAACATCATAGAATTCTCAGACTTTTGAAGCTGAGTTCAACCGGAAGTATTTCCTTACCGAGGCATGGGACAGGTTGGAAGCTAAGTTCCTAGACCTAACCCAATGCCGCAGGGCGGTAAGGGAGTATGAGGAAAAATTCAACTAACTTAGTCGGTTTATGGGAAGGGAATTTGAGGACGGGGCAGTACAGGTTCGTCGGTTCATCTCTGGTCTGCGGATGGATTTGAGAACCCACTGCTCGATACGAACCTTTCATTATGTGTCTGAGTCGGTTGAGAGGATGGCGAGGTTGGAAACTGATGTAGCTTTTATTATGTACTCTCAAATTAACCCTATAATCTACTTTTTACTCTCTCAAATAAGAGGTCCAGTTGTAGTACCTAGGATCGAATCCACAGGTATCATGGGCACACAAAACAGTATAGATGTTTTGATTAAGCTAGTCAAACAGTTTATTAAAGAAGTAATAGTAGACAAGTAAGCATGTGATTGGTTTGATAACAATAAGATGAAATAGCTAGGTCTAGGGATTTATCAATCAATATATTCAAAACACAAATCAAGGATGCTAAGGGTTTTATATATCAAATTCTAGAACTCGAATTCAATAAGAAAGTAATCCATCTCTCACATGGAATTACTAATAAGATGACTAAGTTCTATGTTCCAGCTCTAGCATGCAAACAAGGATCGAGCGTCGATCGATACCAAATCTTGGGTATCGATCGATACTACCTTAGGCAAACATTAACACACATATCGAAAATGTTCAAATAGATCCTAAACCAACTCTTGTATGCGCCTAGATATCTAATCCACACAGGGCTCGGGTTCCTTTAATTAATTGCACTCTCGAGCCTCTCAATTGTCCTATGATTCTAGGTTCAAGCAATCAGTCACACTCTCATGTTATTCCACTGCTCTAGATCATAGTATTACAAGACACACTGGTGTAGAGATCGATAGATAACCTAGAAATCCTATGACTATAAAGTTTGACATTAAAAACATGAAATCCATAAGCCTAACAAGATGATTACTCAGACATGGAAGCAATAACACAAATCATAGTTTAAATAAATAATATATATAGAAATCAATATAAAACAAAAGAATTTCCAATCAATCTCTCTAGGAGAATTTATAATCTCTCCAAAACTTAAGACAAAGAATAAAATAAAGCTTAGCCGTCAACAATGGCTTAGAAAACTATATAAATTAGGTCTAAATCCCGTCCAGGGGTATTCTGGTAAATTGTGGTCTCTTCTGTGCTTAAGTCGGTCATAAAACTATTCCGGCCTGTCCTCTGGGATCAGCGTCGATCGAAACCAATCCTTGGCCGTCGATCGACACTCATTCATCTTCTCGGCAGCTACCTCTCGCGAGGTAGACAGACTACGCTTCAGTAACGCGGGCATAACTTTAGATTTAATCGTCATATGGACCTAAAACCGGTGGCATTGGAAAAATAACTCAAAGATATATCGTCTGTAAAATGATAAGCTCAATCTCAATCGTGGGAAGAACTCAATCCATAGCTAAACATCTGACGCATCTGCACAGTTCTGCATCTCTCTAGAATCACCAAAGTTCTCCAGAACGTACCTGAACCAGAAAATACTCTAAAACATACTCCAAACACATATAATAGCCTCTAAATAGGGCTCATATCATGGCACAATTATGATAAATATCAAGCCCTATCAACTCTCCCAAACTTAACAGTTTGCTTGTCCTCAAGCAAACAAAGTCTATGAAAGAGGTTTTGAAAAAAGCAGAGACTGACATAATGTTTAAGTATAACTATCACCCTACTTTGTTGCAGCCACATCCAGTTAAGTAAATCAATGAGAAACTTTCTATACCCTATCCTGGTATAGCAACCAAATCCATTCTACCAACAACTTAGCGAATACTAGTCTGACTCGCCCCTCTATTGATTTCATTTCCGTGCATAAAATAAAAGTGCAGGCTTTACCTTGGGAGTATCGATCAAAGGATATATGAACTCTTACCTCTGTAAGTATCTGAATACACAGGTAGTCTTCTCTGATTTCTTTACTCTTTCACTTCTCAATTCTTTTCAGTCAATGTCTCCCTTCTTTTGAGGGTATCATTTTATTTTTTTAATTGACTCAGATATTTGGACAGGTTTCCATGAATCAAGCCCTAATGGTTTTTGCTACCAGATCCTGTACAGTTCTTTTTGACCTTTATCTCTTTCTAGAATAATATGAATAAATCTTTAATGGTTGTAGCCACCAAATCCTGTTCGATCCTTTTTATATGAAGGGGAGAGAGAGGGGAATCCGAAGCACACAGACTTTTACCTTCGAGACTTGCAGAAGGAATCCGATCTAGTGTATACCAAATCCCAAAGCAAGCTAATGATTTAAAGATTAGTGTTGGAAATCATCTTCGGTTCCTTCAAATTTTCTAAGCAAGTGTGATATCGTGGCCGGATGATCCACTTTGTTATCTCTAGTAATCTCTGCAAACAACCTTCTAACAATGGTGCTAAAGTGTGGTTAGTCAATAATAAATCTTGATCGTAGTCTCCTTTTTGACTCAATAAAACTTTTTGAAAAACCTATTTATGTAAATAAAACTCAAAAACAAATTCATAGCGTTAGCGAACCTCCCCCAGACTTAAATTACACTTTCCCAGTGTAATCTGTCCCTGATTGTTTAGGAAAAACCAAATCATAAGTAAATAGCTTAAGAGAGAAATTCGATACATTTTTCTCTCTCTCTAAGAGGTTGTCGATCGATAGTAGGCATGTGTGGTGGCTCGATGGTCGCGATCCAACGTCGACCGATGGTGCCTCTATGGTGTCGATCGATGGTGGACTTAAATAGTCTGTAAAAATAAATAAAACTCGAAATAAATAGTAGTATATGTAAAACCTAAATAAAAACTTACAAAACAGTGGGCTGGCTCCCACTCAGCACTTGGTTATAGTCTTTATCTCGACGTTTTGGAACTCTGATTCAGTCTGGATGAGAAGGAGAACTTTCTCCAGAACAGATCTCAGTGTCCCTCTTCCTCATTTTGTTGATGTTGTTGATAAAAGCTCTTGCAGAAGCTTCCCCTTTGTCTTTCAGCTCTGGATCACATAGCACCCAGAACTTGGTAAAAGGTTCCATACTTCCTTTGAAGAACATCCTATACTCAAGACTTCCCTCATAACATCGCGAAGGAACCAGTGACAAGAAATCTGCATCTACCTTCTTTTGCTTTTTCTTCTTCATGGCCCTTCCCCCAGAATTAGGCTTTTCAATTAAAGGTTGCTCTAAAATCTAGAGAATGTTGATCAACGCTATTAGGAGAGTGTCGATCGACGGTGATACTGGTTATGTGGTTTTGCGGTTTGAATCAGATGCATGTGATGGATCTTCAGACGGTTCAATTAATGAAATAAACCCCGCACTTTTGGTATTTCCCACAGGATCGTAGAAGACATTTTCATCATCTTATTCTTCTTGAGATCAAAAACTTCCCCTATTGTAGCCATAAAGGCTCTTCCAAAGATAAGAGAAGATTCTCGACCTGATTTGCTTCCCAAAACATGAAAGTCCACAGGAACAATGCATTCACCTATCTCTACTTTAACATTCTTGATCATGCCTTCTGAGTTTACCTTGGACTTATCCGCGAAGGTGAAGCTATCATGAGAAGGTTCCACCTTTAATCCTAACAGTTCGGCAGTGTCCTTGGCCATGATGCTGACTGCAGATCCAGTATCACAGAGGGCGTATGGGAAATTGGTGTCATGTTATACAGCAGGGAATCATAAACTTCCCAGGATCTTGTTCCTTCTTCAGTGTCTTCTTGGATTTATGGCGGACCATATTAAACAGAAACTCATTGTCCTTACCCGTCTCCTTGCTCTGTCTGAAGAAATTACCAAGTCTATACTGGTGATATGCATCCTCAAAAGACATATCCTTAGGGACCCTCTTCACTCTCTTTTGAAATCCACCAAGTTCAGCCTTGTTAGATTCTCTCCTGAGGTGTTTGGGAACATAGGGTTCTCTAGATCTCACTCTCTTATTTATTTCGCTGCCTTCTTGTCCATGGCAGATTCATGTTCGTCCAGCTGATGTCGATCGATATATGGTGTGTACCGTTGATCGATACTATCAACAAAAGGGGTTTCATATGGAATCAATTGCCCTTGATCTGATGCATCTATATCCTTCTGATTGGTGGTCACTGTCGGAGTTTCTGATGAGCGGTGTGCATTATGGCTTGACATGGGTGTGTGTCGATCGATGCTCATCTGCTGTCGTCGATCTTTTGTTGGCCGTTGATGTCGATAGATGTTGTCCTGTTGGTATCGATCGACGGAGTCCGTTTTAACACAAAACGGGTTGGGAGGAAGCCGCTGTCATGTGGCAAAGTCTGAGTGGCTCTGAATTATAACCGTTCCTATGTACTCTTATATGGGTGTCGATCGATGCTCATCTAATGGTGTCGATCGACACCAGTGCGAGCTGCCAAAGGTCATAGAACTTTCGACTAGATAAGCACCTTCTTCCACCTTCTCATGTTCGATTACTTCCCAAAATTCATTATCTAAGATGGCAAGAACCTGATGCTTCTTTCTCTCTTCAGCCTTCTCTTTAACTAGAGCTTCTAGCCTCTTCACAACTTCTGTTTTCTGAGAATTCAGGGTGTTTAGCATCCTGACATGGGTGTTCATGGTTTCTAATTTTCCATTCAGATCTTTCTGGATAGAATCCAATCTTAGATTTAAGTATGCACTCATCTTCTGTTGAATTTCTATGGCTCGTTCCTTCATAGATTCCATCCGCTGAATATGGTCCTGAAAACTGATTTAATTTATATGATTCTCGTCTTCTTCTGCAGCCTGTTCCACCAACGAGACTTCATGTACAAAATTAGTTTTTTCCTCGACCTCAATGATCTTGTCATTATTCGTAACACCTGATTGCATTCTGTGAGTATTTATATTCGTAACATTGTTGCTAGACACAAAGTTCTGAATCAGGCTCTTAGCTTCCTCTGGAGTCCTAGTCCCAAAGTTCCCTTCGCTTGCCTGATCCATCATTATATGATTCTGCGCATCAATACCTTTGGAGAAGAATCCCAGCAGTTGAATCTCCGTGAAACCATGATGTGGACAGTCTTTTTGGTACCCACTAAATCTGTCCCAAGAGTTTCTAAACCCTTCATTAGATCCCTAAGAGAATGTAAAAATCTTATCCCTTAGCTCTTCGGCCTTTGCATCATCAAAAAAAATTAGTCAGAAACGCAGTCTTGACATTATCCAATGTAGTGAGAGATCCTGGGGGTAGAAGTTTCAGCCAAACAAGTGCATTCCGAGAGAGAGAATACTTGAATAACTTGCATAGAAGATAGTCTTTAGTTTCTTCATGCTCCAGGATGCTAGAAACAAAATCCCCTACTGTTTCAATGTGGTCCGTGGGATCTTCATGGGGAAGGCCATGAAAGGGGTGCTCGCTCACATGAGTGAAGTATCCAGGTCTTATCTGGCCGTTGACCCCCTGAATTTCTGGAGGTTGAATTGCAGACCCGTTAATATAGAATCGAGTAGGCCTGATCAACTCTGCTATCGATCGATGCTCAGGGATTACAGCCCACTGTGCATCTTATTTTTGACCTCCTGCATTACACAAATAATCCTAAAGGTCATGCATGTCTTGATTCCCATCAATAATCAGAATAAGTGCCGCAACCATCTCTACACTCCGGTTACTGTCGTTCGATGGTAGAGTAGAAGTGTCGATCGATGTTCATCCAAGATTGGTGTCGATCGACGTCGAAGTGTTGTTGTCGATCGATGCTAGACGTTTCTCTCTGCGGATGGTGCGTTCAATAGCTGTTGGATCTGAGAAAAGTAAGTCTTTTTCCTTGTTGCTCCTGGTACTGCTTTGCATATACCTGAAAGACAAGGAAAATTTTATGTAAGTAACTGAAACAAAAAATAAAAACCTAGACTAAACCTATTAATCAAGTCTAATAGCGATCCTCGCTCCCCGGAAATGACGCCAAAATTTTATGTAACATTTATTATGCACTCTCAAATTAACCCTATAAGCTACTTTTTACTCTCTCAAATAAGAGGTTCAGTTGTAGTACTTAGGGATCGAATCCACAAGGAGCGTTGTAATGACCCTATCTTAGAGTAGATATGTTCGAGGAGATCAAAGTGCTCTGGTGGAGAAACCATGAGTTGCATTAACTTCAGAGGATCAAAACTAGAGGTTTGGTCGAAGCATTTTTTGTCTGGACCGGACAGAGTGTGTTCTTGGTCTATAAATCCAAAATGAAGGTCGATGAAGACGAAGGCGATATTTTGAAGATGTGTGAGCTATGAGTATCTTTGTTTAGATAACTAAAGGGAGTAATAATAGGACATATGGTCGTGAAAAACCAAGTTGGTCCAGGAGAAATGAAGAGATGGACGATGACCTAGTCGGTTGCGGTCTAATCAAGAACGGTCGAGCCTATTAGCAATTTTTGAGCAATGAAGTGGAATGGGAGCATCTTGGAAGGGTTTTTCTTCTCAAACACATTCAAATGAAGACTTTTGGGAGTTGATGACGTGGCAAGAAAGTGGTGAAAAGAGATGACATGGCGATAACGTGGCGCACACCCATTGGTTGCAATTGGTGATGTGGTGAGTACACATGATGTTTTCTCATTGGCCGGGAGAATACTTGGCGCCCAAGTTACAAGTCTTCTAGAAGCTGAGACTTTCATTGCATGGGAGTGTAAAATTGGTGGCCAAGCTTTTAATTTTCTAGAATTTGGGAAGCTTGCAAGGAAAGTTTGGTGAGTAGGACACATGTCCACTTATCATCATGCAAAAAAGTCCACTTGTCAAACAAGCCTAAGCCCTCCTTCTCTATAAATACCAGACCCCTCCCTTTCATTTTATTCATCTCAAAAAGTGAGTGATCACCCTAGAGAGAGAGATGTGAGTTTAGAGAGAGAAACCGAAAGCTAAGGAGTGCTTTTCGGTTTCTTTTGTTAATCGTTTTTGGAGAGTTAATGGGAGGTGCTAGGTAGTATTTGTAGGCATCAAACCAGGTGGGTTCCGAAGACTTGTTTGAGTGTTGCTAACCGTGTGTGTGCAGGTTGGAGAGCTTGAACGGTGATGGTTCTTGAGCTAGAACAACATTTGTAGTTCCCATACTTGAGTGTTTATTGATAATTCATGTTATAGTTGTGTTTGTTGTGTTTTCTAGACATTGTTTTACTTATGCATGTAGGATTCCATAATCATCTAGACGTTGTAGTGTGTTTAACCGCAAGATATTTGAGTGAGACTCTCTCTTGTCGGGTGTGTAGATTTTGTTGCTTGCACTGTTAGTGTCTTTGTGTTTGTGTTGTGCATGTTCTGTCTAGGTGCGTTGCATCGAGCTTAAAGACGGAGCTCCCTCATGTTTTTTTTGTTGCACCTAGACTAGAACGTGTGGCCATCTCGGGGTTATATTGGGAGAAGCCCAATTCTCTGATGATGTGGACCCTGGGATAGATTGGGAGAAGCCCAATTCTCCAGTGGTGGAGTTACCCACTTTCCACGGCTTGTCACGAAAAAGTTTGTCGCTCCCATGGACGAGCGCTGCATGACGATGCGGCCCAGGTTAGATTGGGAGAATACCAATTCCCGGAGTGATGTTTTCCGACCATGTGACTCTAGTGTTTGTGGCCGGGAGTGGTCAGGGGGGGGGAGAGTTAGGGCTCCATGGTGTGAAGGGATCTCGGGATATATGGCATGTGGCTCCATCCTCTGAGCACTTTGTTTTTTTTTGTGTTGTTGAGTCTAGGATTGAGTCTAGATTGCATTTGTGTGTTTTAGGTCTCGGTGGTGAGACTAGTTGCATTGCATTAGTAGTTGCCCGTTTACTCTTACGCATTGTTTGTTTGTATACATATTTTATTTGTGATTGTGTGTTGTTGTTTAAGAATGGGCTGAAGGGGGGGGGGGGGGGTGCTGTTGTTTATTTTGGGAACTCACTGAGTAATTTCGATTACTCATGCCCTCTTCTACTATGCAGGTAACCAGTAGCTGGGAAGCTTAGAGCGAAGCGGAACAGTAGCCGGCCGATGTAGATTTGAAGTGGCATAAACATAAGCAAGGACTAGCTTTCGAATGTATATTTACTTTTCTTTTCTTTTGTCTCTAGGTCGTACGAACAAACTCTGATATTTCATAATATTTTGTAAGACGCTTTCCACCAATAATTAATAAATGAATGTTTATATTCGTGGTTGTGTGCTGAATGATATAAGACCTTTTCCGGGTCGACACAACTCGAAGACCGTGGTACGGGTTCCAAAGCCTTAGGCCATGGCCTCGAGGACATAGCAAAAAGGAATGGGTTGGTTGAGAGTCTTGATTTGTTCTTGACTCTTGGTCGATCTGATTCGGGAAGCTATACATGTGGCATTCTCGGGTCATCTCGGGTTAGTCCGGCCTAGGACGGTCCGGGGGTGTTACAAATGGTGGTATCAGAGCATGGTTCCTGATCATGCTCATAAGCCTCAACATTCTTCCAGAAGCAAGATCCTTGAGTCGCTTATGACACATTCGGAAACCGGTACATTCCGCTTAGGGGTATTAGGAGTAGAAACTAGGATTAGTCTTTTGGGGAAATTTAGGATAAACCCTTGTATCTGTGCAGATGTACAACCAAGGATCAGGAGCAGGCGGGTCGTTCGGAACGTCGGGTCATGATGGGTCGAGGTACAAAAACTTCCACAACTTTTGGAATACTCCGGATTCGACAAATCAGACAGGCGACAGTGGACCAAGGCCTATGGAAGGAATGGAACGTGCACACAGTGAGGAGAACATTCATCCGGGAGTTTGGAGATTATCAGTATCACCATCTCACTCTCAACGTGCAGAATCAGAACCATTCGTTGGACCGCGGTGATCCCATTCAACTCATGCGGACTCGGCATGATCTACATCAAGGAGGAACAACCCAGACCAGCAGAAGCGGCTGCACCAGCCCCAACAAATGGGTATAGACCAGCGGATCCTACCTTATCTATGGTGCTTGATCTCTTGTCTAAAGTCTTAACCAACAAAGTCACCCCATGTCCGGAAGCAAACCAAGAACCGCAACCAGACTTCCTGAAGTATGTTCTTACAATGAAGAGAATGGGTACCATCAGGTTTGAAGGAGAAGCAAATACCTTTAAAGCTGATGCATGGATGCGGCATGTAGAGAAGAACTTCATGGCAACCAAATGTCCGGACGAATTCAAGAAAGATTTAGTCGTGTACTACTTGGAGGACGATGCAATGTCATGGTGGGAGAGCCTTACTCGAAGACAAGGAGCAGCTGATATAGAATGGGATGCATTCAGGAGGGAGTTTCAGAGGAAGTACTTTCTTCCAGATGCAAGAGACACAATGGAGCAGGGTTTTCTTCTACTAGAGCAAGGGAGAAGGAGTGTAAGGGAGTATGAAGCGGAATTCCTCAAGCTTAGCCGATACATATATTATGGGAACGGAGATGAAGCACTATTAGTTCGTAAATTCTTACGTGGTCTCAGGCCAGAGATCGGGAGTCGTCTACAAGCTGTCAACTTTGAAAGTTTGTTCGAATTGGTAGAGAAAGCTGTCAACTTGGAGGAAATGGTAACAGCAGAGCATGGGTCAATACTTACAACTGTGTCAAACCCCAAGCCGCCGTCTAGTCGGTCAGGAGAGGATAGGTTACGCATCAACCTAAGGAAAGGAAGAAAGGGTCAGTTCAAGCGACAAGGAAAGACACCAAGAGCACAAGTGAAGTGTTACACGTGTGGTCGATTGGGGGCATTACTCTCGTGAATGTACCGACTCAACCACTGACAATTGATGCTAGAAGGCATCAGTTACATGCTACAGATGTGGAGAGAAGGGTCACTTCGCAAATTGTTGTACTATGCGTCGTCCAGGACAAGGAGGAGGAACATTTGCGCGTACCCAACCGACCCGACCGACCAATGAACACCCAGCCGGGTGTCCTGCACCTGGAGGGAGAGTATATTCTCTGGAAATGGAGGGAACTCCATCCAATGCTCCAGGACCGTCGAGGGGTCTTGTGACAGGTTTGTTTGGGTGCTAACTCTCTCTTTTGCTTGTTTAATTTATTGTTGAGTAGATAGTAGTTTGTGGTGTTAGCGTTCTGGATGAATGCTAGTGTGTTGATATTATTTTAGGATCAGTGATGGTTGGTGGAACCCCTGCTTTTGTTTTGTTTGATTCGGGAGCGACCCATAGTTTTGTGAACCCAGTAGTAGCCTCTAGGTTTGTAGGAACCCTTGTGACTCGTGATATTTATATCTCGGTGTTAACCCCTGGAGGCCAAACCTTGAAAGCTGAGAGGGTGTTGTTGAGTGTTCCCATTGTGAGCCAGCATGAAACCCTTTTAGCCGACCTAGTAGTTATGCCCGTAGAAGGTTTTGAGGTTATTTTAGGGATGGATTGGCTGTCGAAGCACCGGGGATGGTTAGACTGTGCAAGAGGAAGAGTTCTATTTAAAGACGACCAGAAAGTGGTATTGGCATATCATGGGATCAGGCTAGAATCTCGGCGATATTTGTAACGGCATTGAGAGCGGAGAAAGCATTACTAGACAATGAGGTCTACTTGGTGTCACTTATGTATATTGGAGAAGATTCAGGAAAGGAGTTGAGGATAGAAGACATTCCGGTAGTCCAAGAGTTTGAAGATGTGTTTCAGGCATTGATGGAATGGCCACCACCCAGGAGTAATCTGTTCACCATCAACTTGGAACCTAGTGCTGCACCTATTTCCAAAGCTCCTTACTGCATGGATACAGCTGAGTTGGCAGAGCTCAAGAAGCAGTTAGGGGATTTACTAGACAAAGGTTTCATAAGACCATGTTCTTCACCACGGGGAGCAACGGCTCTGTTTGTAAAGAAGAAGGATTGCAGCATGAGGTTGTGCATTAAGGATAAGTACCCCTTACCGAGGATCGATGATTTGTTGGATCAATTGAGAGGAGAAAGTTGGTTCTTAGAGATAGATATAACCTCGGGATATCACCAAATTCTGATAGCAGAGACAGATGTGATGAAGACAGCGTTTAACACTCGGTACGGCCAGTTCGAGTTTGTTATAATGCCGTTTGGGCTGACAAACGTGGCAGCAGTGTTTATGAGGTTAATGAACGAAGTGTTCCATGAATATCTCTACCAATTTGTGATTTTGTTTATTGACGACATACTGATCTATTCGCGAAACGAGGAGGATCACAAAGAGCACCGCGGAAGGTACTCGAGAGACTAAGAAACCGGAAGTTGGTTGCTAACTTCAGCAAGTCTCGATTTTCGAAACAGGAGATTGGTTTCTTAGGTCATAGAGTGTCTGAGAAAGGAGTTTCAGCGGATCCAGAGAAAGAAAAACGATGCTGTCGTAGTCGTTAAACTCTTTAAGAGGATTATCTTTCCCAGATTTTGAGTTCCGCGAATCGTAATAAGCGATGGAGGTACCCACTTCATTAACCAAGTGTTCGAAAAAATACTCAAGAAATATGGAGTTCACCATCGGGTAGGTACACCTTATCATCCTCAGACCAGCGGACATGTAGAAGTATCCAACTATCAGATCAAAGAAATCTTAGAAAGACAGTAGAAAACCCGTAAAGATTGGTCATTAAAGTTAGATGATACACTTTGGGCTTACTGAACCGTGTTTAAAACACCGTTAGGAACCTCCCCGTTTCACTTACTGTATGGAAAAGCATGCCACCTCCCAGTTGAGCTAGCGAACAAAGCAGAATGGGCCATCAAAACAACAAATTATGATGCTAAGCCCGAGGCTGAAAGGAGATTAATCCAGCTGAACAAGCTAGATGAAATCAGGTATCACGCCTACGAGAACTCGAAATTATACAAAGAGAATTATTTCTAGGCATTTTGAACCTAACGATCAAATACTTTTGTACAACTCTCGGTTGACTCTATTTCTCGGGAAATTGCATTCTCGTTGGTCAGGACCCTTCACAGTGAGAGAAGTTACACCATATGGAGAAATTGTTCTAATTATCCCAAAAGGGGAGGATTTCACAGTGAATGGGGGAAATAGTAAAACATTAATGGGCTAAGACTGAAATTTCGCGTTCTCATACCATGCGTCTGTAGATGCCAAACCCCGATTGATAAGCCCCACTTTCTGTCGAGCTAGCGACCTTAAACAAGCGCTGAGTGGGAGGCAACCCACTAGTAAAGAGTTAAAAAAACAAAAACTCACTATTAATAATGCATTCAATTTTCAAAATGAAGTAGAAGGCACATAACAGAGCATCGATCGATACCCCTATAGAATCATCAATCCACTATCAAGTGTCGAGACTATATAAGCTCGACATGACCCATTTTCATAAACACTATTTTATTTTGTTTGCATTGTTGGATTAAGAACTTATGTTTATTATTATGACCGTTTGGTATTTTATCATGATTTTTTTTTGAGTGTCTAATAGTACTAACAAAAACAGAGATGATCAGATTATGGAGATTTTAGACATTTTTTACAGTTACTTGCGGACGGTTCATGCTGTCTGTCGAGCATCGATCGATAACCCTTGGGTACAGTCGATCGATGGCGACCATGAAAGAGAGGTACGATTTCTTAAATTCTAACAACTAACTAATTCCATTCCAATTTATTTCATCTCGCCAATCTCAGACTATTTTAACACTGAGACAGTGTTATTTATGTCTAGGGTAGGTAGTTACTAACACCATACTTTAGCTTTGCTGTTTTATTTCTTACTAACGATTTTCAGAAGACATTTTATTATTCACTAACCACACTTTAGCACCATTCTTAGATCGACATTGTTTGCAGAGATTACTAAAGATACCAAAGTGGATCATCATGCCACTCTCTCTCTCTTCAGAGTTTACCTAAAAGCTTAAAAGATTGAGATGCGTTCCCGAGATGCAGAGGGGTAGGTAAATTACCGATGACCCCACTATTCAACTACAACTTTTCCAAAAAAGCAAAAGAGAAAAAAAAAAAGAAAAAAGAGAAGAAAAGAAGAAGAAAATCGAAAAGAAGATGGCATAATGTTTGTGGTAAACCACTTTGACCATTGTATTTGAAATCAAAAAAAAAAATTAGAGAAGAGAGAAAAGAGAAAAGAGAAAAGAGAACAGAGGGAAGAAATGGATAAGAGAAGACTTTGTGCCTGGTTGTCCAAAATTGCAGGGGTAAGAGTCCATGTGTCCTTTGATCGATACAACCATGGAAAAAGCCTGCACTTTTGTTTTATGCAAATAAATGAAATCAGTAGAGGGGCGAGTATGCTAGTATTTTCTAGTTTGTTGGTAAAATGGATTTGGTTGCTATACTAGGATAGGGTATATAAAGTTTCTCTATCATTGACTTGATTGGACGTGTGTTGGAGTCAAAATTGGTCACGACGGAATCAACATCGGAAACCAACCAGGAGAATACATTTGTCAAGGGCAAAAATGGTATTCTCGACATCAACATGTAAAAATCGTGTGTCTATACGAATACAGTCTCGAAATCGACTTAACAAAAGTCTCTTGGCCAAAACTCGAAAGAAAGGAAAATGGATCAACCAACTGGCCCATATGGCGAGTTGAACAAGGGCAATTAGCCATACGGGCGAGTTGGTCAGCATGGACCAACCAATTCGCCCGTATGGCAAGTTGGTCAGCATGGACCGACCAACTCGCCATACGGGCGAGTTGGCAGCATGGACCGACCAACTCGCCTGTATGGTGAGTTGGACAAGGCCAACTCGTCATACAGGCGAGTTTGTCAGCACGGATCGACCAACTCGCCCTTATGGCGAGTTGGACACGGCCAACTCACCATACGGGCGAGTTGGACTGTCCAACTTGCCACATGGGCGATTTGGATGGCATGACACGACCAACTCGCCCGTATGGCAAGTTTGAAAAGGCTAACTCCCCAAACGGGCGAGTTAGATGACACAAGCTATCCGACTTGCTCGTTCGGCAAAGTCGAATCAAATCAATCCAGTTTCACCTGTTCCTCGTTAAACTCCCTCTTTTGATACTTGACCGAACTTATCTTTGTTCTGTCTCAATCGGGATTGACATTGGAACTTTACCGAAAGAACTCATTTTCTCGAGAAAGGATCGGGTCGATTGTATGAGACAATAATGGTTAACAAAACACCTAGAGTCACACGTCACATAGGAAAGATCCTAACTCTCTGACGACGTCATCTTAATAATGTTATCTCGATAAATTCGCGGAAACGCCTAAGTCATAAATCAGCCCGACGAGGTCTAAAGTTGGCTAAAGGCCCACTCGCGATTTTATCTGAAATCAAGCCCAAACTTTGTGACGGTTTATCTTTTATTTTGCAGGAAAAGATAAATGTTAAGTTCGAAGGGATAAATGTCAAGATCGAAGGATAAATGTTAAGTTTCCGAAGATAATCATGAAGATCGAGGAAAAAAGGAATATTTCTGCGAAGCGATAACTTCGAACAATGGCAGAAGGGGAAAGAGAAAACCGCCTCTAGTGGAGTATATAAGGACTTCGAGGTTGATGATGCAGAGGAGACACATAAATCTCTAGTCAGAGCAAACATAGCTTAGCACTTAAGCATTTAGAAAACTTTCAGTTTTTGTTATTCGAGCTGCGACTCAACTAGGGTTTTGCAGTCTTAGGTTATTAGAACTAGGGATCACGCCGACAGCTCTCGCAGTCAAGGCTCCAATCCTGTTGTAAACGCTCGTTTGCAAATTTGGAATCAGACATTTATTCTGATCTCTTTTCGAATCTTACTTTGTTTCTCTTATTTACTTCGTATTCTTATTGATTGGTGTGTGGTTTAGCAGATATCCGGGACCTCTGGGAAACTAGGGTTTACCCTGTGTTCCTAATTCAACGGAAATCGACAGTGAGAATTTTGGTTCCCGCAGTTTGGCGCTAGAAGGAGGGGGATACGGAACAATATAACTTTAATCCATCAACTCTCAATCGAAATATTTCAGATCTCAATAACCAGCAGCCTCGTGATGATAACATTGTTGAGGAGAACGTTGAAAACACTCCAGCGACGACGTCACTGCGGTCAACGCCAACGCCAACTCCGCAACGTTCGAGGAGGTGAAGAAGATATTCGCGACTTTTGAGAAGAATTTGGCAGAACAGGATAAGTTCGTGAATTCTCTCGCTAAAAAGGTTGAAACCCTCACAGCGAGGAACAGGTCCATCACTACAAGAAATGTGGGTTTTAATAGCATCGTACGATAGCGGTTTTTTCAGTCATGCTATTGTATATCAAGACTTGCCTTTTGTATAGCGTTTGTCTTTCTGAAACGCTATTTTAGTTATCGCGGGAAAATAAAAATGTTTAGCCACGTTAAATTTCTTAGAGTAGGCGGCTTACCATTGCAAAAGTAAATATAAATGCTATTTTAAATGTATATATCTAAGATTATAATATATATAAGTCCACTAGTCGATTGACATTCATCTCTTTCTTCACTTCTCTAAAAACAAATTCTTAGCTAAAGAAACCCTTCTCCACTGTTTCTCTGAGTAATCGAAGCTTGAAAAGGTATGTTCTCCTTCAATCTTAGCTTTTTCGTTCTTTTCTCATCTATATGGTTCTTCAATACCATCATTGGAGTCGAAAAAGTTTTTGATTTGGGGTTTTGATTCTTGGTTTGTGTGAACATGCATGTGCTAGATTGTGATTTTGGGTTTGGATTTAGTCTATTTTGGGTTTTGATTCTTAGTTTTCGCGAACATTCATGTGCAATTTTGTGATTTTGGGTTTCGATTAAGACTATTCTGGGAAGTTTGTGCTTTTGTGTTTCGATTTACACTCTTTTGTGTTTCGATCTAATGTATTTTGTTTGGAACTTCTCAGAAATGCCGCCGAAGACAAGAGGAGGAGGACAAGTGGGTTCTCGTCGTAGTAAACGTAATCAAGGCTTGGAGGTTGAAAAGACATTGGCTTCCCCTAAGAAGATAGTGGCTTCCCTGAAGAAGAGAGTGGCTTCCCCAAAGAAGACAGTGTCTATGAATAAGAAGACAATAGCAAAGAAAGTGGCTCCCCCAAAAAAAACTGTGGCTGCAACTAAGAAAAGAAGGGGTAGAAAGAAGAAACAGACTGTAACTCCGTATGATGATGAGGTAGAAGATGTAACTCCGAATTATAATGAGGTTGAAGATGTAACTCATGTAGAGAACGATGTGGCAGAGGATAAAGGTGATAAGGAGGATGATCAAGAAGAAGATCCAATATGGAAGAAAAGGAGGATGAAGAAGAAGATAGTAAGGAGGATGAACAAAACTCAACTTCGCAACGCCTTTAGACCGGTCCGATAATCCGCAAGGCAAACCGTCTGGAAAACACCCTAACGAAGTCACTCCCTCGCCTACAAGGAAAAACCCGGGAGACCTTCCTCCTATCGAGGAAGATAAAGAAGGAGGAGAAATCGAACGTGTCGACATGGAATCTAGCAGTCAGTCCAAACCTACGGACGAAAACGCAGACATACATTCGCGCCGCACAAGAAGCCGAGCAGCTCGGGACGAACCCCAGTTCGACAAACCTGTGAACGAAGAAGAAGAAGCTATCTTCTGGAAAGAACATGAAGATCTGGCCGAGGAGCAAACTCGGAGAACTTGCAGCAAACGCCGACAAAATCAAAAATCTGCTAGCAAAAGTTACAAAATCTGTGATCTCTGCAATGATATCATGAAAACAGTGGCAAATTCAGGGGGGTGAAGTCCCAATCCACCATGGTACTAGCATTGCACCAGAGATCGATCTACTGCTCGAAGAATCTTGCAAAACACCCTTTACTACTCGTATCACCGAAACTAGGGTTTCGGATCCTGGGAAGGTCAAAGTGAAGCCATACGACGAAACTACTGATCGTAAGGCACACCTCCAGGCTTTTCAGGTCACAATGGGTAGAGATAGATTCAGGGAAAACGAGAGAGACGCTGGTGAATGTCACCTCTTCATAGAGAACATCCGCGGAGCAGAGCTAGAATGGTTCTCCCGCCTCAGGCGAAATTTTATCGGAAGCTTCCGCCAGCTCGCCTCAGAATTCCTCAAACAATACTCAATGTTCATAGATCGAGAAACCACCGACGTGGACCTTTGGAGATTGTCCCAGGGAGAGGACAAAACTCTCCGCGACTTCATAAAACGGTTCAAAACCGTCATGGCTAGAGTCAGCGGGATAAGCGACAAAGTCGCGATAGACGCACTTCGAAAAACACTCTGGTTCAAGTCGAAATTCAGGAAGTGGATAACTTCGGACAAGCCGCGCACGATCCAAGACACGCTTCACAAAGCAACAGATTACATTATTATCGAAGAAGAGACAAGGGTCTTGTCCGAAAAATGGAAGCCAACAAAGAACGCATCCAAGGATCCGGGGTCGGATCAGAAATTAAAAAAAGAAAAACCCTCGCGACGATATAAACACCCAACACGGAGACGAAGAAAAGAAGGGAGAGCATAGCTACGCTATTAACTCTGGAACGAAGCAAGGACGGACAGTGGGTAATACGTGGATCCAAAATCCAAGTTATGACGAAAACGCCTTCTATGATTTTCACCAAACGCGCGGACACTCGACCATTAACTGAAAAGTTCTTTGCGCAAGATTTGCCGCGAAACTCCTCTCTGGAGAACTCTCAAGAGTCTCCAGCGTGAAGGACCTCATCCGCAACTCAGATCGCCCCCCCCCCCCCCCCCCCCCCCCCCCAACAAAAATGACAGAACCCCTCAAACGGAGAAACCTTCCCAAGTGGACCAATCGGGAGAGAGGCGCGGAAGAAGGCAGGATGATAAGGGCAACGACAGCAGTCGTCGCAGGGTAAACATGATTATCGGAGGATCACAATTCTGCAGCGACACCGTCTCGGCCATCAAAACTTATCAGCGCAAAGCCGAGACAAGATCGAATATGAAAATCTTCCCCACGATCAATGACACTCCGAAAGAAGTAATCACTTTAACGAAGAAGAAGCCAGAGGAATTGATCAGCCATACGGCGACCCACTCGTAATTGATCTCGTGATAAGAGATCTCGAGGTCGCCAGGTTCCTCATAGACACCGGAAGCACAGTCAACGTCATCTTTCGCGACACTCTTAACCGGATGAACATCGAGTTAGGCGAAGTTGTACCATCACCTAAGAAGCTGACCGGTTTCTCTGGCATAACGTCAATGGCCCTCGGATATATCAAATTACATGTGGCAGCAAAAGAAGTCACCAAGATCGTCGATTTTGCGGTCGTCGACCACCCCACCATCTACATCGTCATCATGGGCACGCCTTGGCTAAACGCCATGAAGGCAGTCCCATCAATTTATCACTGAGACATTAATTTTCCAACTCACAACGAGATTGGCATAATTTGGGGCTGCCAGAAGCAGTCGAGACGCTGCTTCCTGGCAGAACACAAGCTAAGACAAATCACAAACACAAAAAATTCCAAGCGCCCGAGGATAGCCCAAGCATCAGCAAAAAGTACTTCGGGCAAGGACGAACCTGAACCGTCGATTCTAGCAACGGCCAGCGAGCAACCAGTTCTAATGCCCGACACAAACATTCTATCAAAGATGACCAGTCCAACAGAAGACGTCGACTCAGCAACTAACGCAATCGACACAGACACAAAGGCCGAGTAAACAGACTCGCCCAAACAAACAGAACTACAAGATGGCTTGAATTTGAAAGAGGTACGTAGGCAGCTCGTCAAAAGACGAGTTCAGCTATCCCCCTCTCTGAAAAACGGAGGGGGGGGGGAGGGGGGAGGGGAGTGGGTACATATACAAACACTCGTATATTCCCACATTCAGAAATAAAATTTTTGAATTTTTTGTACCCTAGATTTTCAGAACTTTCTCGACAATAAAGACTTCTTTATAAATTTGTAATTTGTCTATCTTCCTGCAAAGAAACAATATGTCGTACATCCTTACACGAGCAAAACGATTATCGCGCCATCCTAGAAAAGGAAACTCGTGAAAAATCTTTCTACCTCAAAATGAATCAACTCTACACCATCCTATCTCGGTCGAATCATGGATCAAAGCACGTGATCCTGGTTCCATACGCTCAAAACGTTATTTACGCAAAGTGAGTTCTCGAAAAAACAGCCGAGACATTGCTTTAGTTTACGAGATAACATCCCCAATCCATTCGCAACTAAAAAACACACGGCAATTGGCCCCGCCGAGCACCCTAGCTGTATTAAAAAAACGCACCCAGGTCCGTCCTAAGTACAGATCCTCTCACATTCGACTAGGAAAAACAGCGCGCTATAAAAGAAATCCAAAATTTTTGTCAGCACTATTGGGAGACTTAAAATTTGTCCCTGAAGAGATGCTTAACTCCGACCAGACAAGTCGTATAAGCCGAGAACCTATCGCGGACTTTAAATCGGAACGGAGTCAGGTCGAAATCGAAACAGGGAAAACGAAATTCGATTAGTCATCGAAAAACCTCAAACCGAAAGTAAACCTAGGTCTTTCCCTAAACCCAACACACTGGTCTCTAACGTCTTAGGACATGATCTCAAAATGATACAAGATCCTAAAATCATGTCTCTTCATCCTATCTAAACGTTCCTGAAACTTCGAAAACTCCTCGAACATCTCGCACGAACAACGAACAGGGCGATCCGCAAAAAAAAGGAGGAGGTCGAGCTGACAACTCGAGTTTTCTCTCTACACTAGACAAATCACAAAAATCTATAAACACCCATTCATCTTAGACAAGCACTAGTCGAATAAAAGGTAGTATAATACATGGATTCAAGGCCACACTTGGGCAGTCCCGCTACATACGGCCACATTCGGCCGACAAACAAACAAGACAGAAACGTGCAATAATATAGAAGAGGGCATTCCCGAATCAGTCGCAACCTCGCGATTACTCATCAAGAACGAAACACCCAGTCATAGATCTTCCAAGAGAATAGTCATTGACATCAAGAGGAGCCGTCGGCTGATTTACCTCGCATGTTTCATCGGCATTCCCCACGTCGGCCTCCACTGTGTCGGGAGAAACAGGAATCGGGTCCCATTGTTCCCAAATCCTCTCTTCGGTCTGAGGAATCGCAAAGTCCCTATCCCTCTCGTTCATACACCCGGTCTTCCTTGCATACTCGGCATCAAACAAATGACCAGGAACCTGCGTGAGGCATAGTCCGCCCACAGCACCGCAACATTCGCGATAGTCTCTGAAGTCCTTAACCTCTCGTAAGTTCCTCGAATTGATACGATAACTTTTCACGACGAGTCCTCATGACTTCGGCCATTTCCCTCTTCCCTCGACTATAGGCGCGACAAACCTCAGTCGCGACCGAATCCCTCTCGTGGCGAGAACTTTCCAACTCGCCTCTCAGGCGAGCAATCTCATTGTTGGCCGCCTCAGCCTTAAATTGAGCCATACGTGCTTCCTGCCAACTCACACTAAGTTCATGGTTCATCATATGGAGGGCCTGCCAAGTATCTCAAAGTCAGAAAGGCTGATCCTCAAAAGAAAATGACAAAACTAAGTCCGTTGACCATCCTTGATGCCTGGGTAAACTTCGGGGTCTTACTGGATCCACCTGCGCCCGGA
Organism: Moricandia moricandioides; assembly: GCA_905132885.1. Classification (NCBI taxonomy): domain Eukaryota; kingdom Viridiplantae; phylum Streptophyta; class Magnoliopsida; order Brassicales; family Brassicaceae; genus Moricandia; species Moricandia moricandioides. The sequence continues at coordinate 362,042 of CAJHQQ010000019.1, forward strand.
GGATATTCAAAACCAAGCGGCTCGTAGGAATCGCCTCGACCGCCACTGTCCCCATCTACTTGACTATTTAGGTAGTCTCTCAGTATATTGTCGGAGGAGCACCGCTCGTTAGCCACTTCATCCTCAACGACGAAGTGTTTGTCCTTCTGAGTCTTCGGCCTTCTTTCTCTCGTGCGAACCGCGCACAAAAAAATTCCATCCATTGACCCTCCGATCCTTCCTCAACCGGCAGATCTTGCTGATATCAAGAACGATGGAGAGGGACAGCATGATGGACCCTCTTGGGGTTGAACATTTCCCAAAAACACGGGCGACCGTGAAGCAAGTCTCAGATGGCATCCAGACCTTCCGGACTCGGAGGGAAAAGATTGGTCTCTGAAAATCAAATGTAAACGAAACGTCATAGATACCTTTCAAACCCCATCTGGTCCTAAGACGGAGAGGCCATTTCGCTCTACGGATGCATCGTCAACACGGACAAAAAAGAAGTGTTTCCGCCATTCATGGTAGTTCGACACAAATTAACTTATGATCGTCATCCCCGACCTGGACCTCAACTGAATTATTGACAATTTCTTAACTGGTTTAAGCAAAGCATTGAGGTGTTTGGCATCGAGGGTTATCCCCAAATCATAACTCAGCAAGAGAATCCCGACAATATGCTGCAAGCCACACGGGTTTATTTGAGAAATTGATATCTTTGAACAATCGAGAAGTCGCACTATGACTTCAGGAATAGGAAACCACAAATGGTATTGCGTCAGGAACACCTCCTAACACGTAAAGTAACCATCTGGTGGAAACTCAACAACCTCTCCTGCCTCCGGAAGACGAAATTCGACCGATTCAAGAACTCGACAATGGCCCCGGATGGCATCCAGTCCATTCGGACAGCTTTTGCTGGGACAACCCTCCACGGGGTTGGCACGAAATGAAGGCAAGGCCCACATACCTGGTCTGGGGGGTTTCACGTCTCCCCTGGCAACCCAGTACGCTTCAGCTTCTTCAGGATCGACTGGATAGGCCGAGAATTCCACCTTCGGTACAGCACCATTATGCTGCGAACTGGAACCATCGGGAACGGGACGGTAATCACAAGACTTTGAGGAAACCTCTCTCCACAAAGACATAGCTTTCTTTTTACCAAAGGAATGAAAGAAAGGAAAAAATCTTTTGATTCTTGAAAAGGTTTGTGGAAATATACAAATGAAGAGTTTGTAAAACCACTCCACATACTTATATAAGAAAAGATTTACTTTTCACCTCCATGCTTCAGACGTCAGATTCCGGCAAATTCATCCAATAGGCTTAAAAGCGCTCGCAAGAACTTCACAGTTCTGAAGAGCTGGGGGACTAACTGTTGGGGTCAAAATAGGTCACGATGGAATCAACGTCGGAAACCTACCGGGAGAAAGCGTTTGTCGAGAGCAATAACGGTATTCTAAAAATCAACATCTAAAATCGTGTTTCTATACGAATACATTCTCGAAATCAAATTAACAAAAGTCTCCCGGCCAAAACTAGAAAGAAAGGAACACGGATCAGCCAACTCGCCCGTATGGCGAGTTGGACAAGGCCAACGGTCCCGTCCCGTACGAGCGAGTTAGAGTTGTCCAACTCGCCGTACGGGCGTGTTAGAGTCGTCCAACTCGCCATATGGGCGAGTTGGTAGGCACGTCACGACCAACTCTCCAAATGGGTGAGTTAGATGACACGAGCAGTCCGACTTGCTCGTTCGGAAAAGTCGGATCAAATCAATCCAGTTTCAGCTCGTCCTTGTTAAACTCCCTATTTTGATACTTGATCGAACTTATTTTTTTTTTCGTCTCGATCGGGATTGACATTGGAACAATACCGAAAGAACTTGTTTTCTCGAGAAGGATCGTGTCGATCGTATGAGACGATAACGGTTAAGTAAAAACCTAGAGTCACATGTCCCATACGAAAGATCCTAACTCTCGGATGACGTCTTCTTAATAAAGTTATCTCGATAGAATCGTGGAAATGCCCAAGTCAGAAAACGGCCCGACGAGGTGTAAAGCTCGGCTAAAGTCCCACTCACGATTTTATCCAAATATTAAGCCCAAACTTTGTGACGGTTTATCTTTTATTTTTGTGGAAAGGATAAATGTTAAGTTCGAAGGGATAAATGTGAAGATCGAAGGATAAATGTTAAGTTTCCGAAGATAATCATGAAGATTGAGGAAAAAATAAATATTTCCGCGAAGCTATAAGTTACACCAAGGGCAGAAGGGGAAAGAGCAAAATGCCTCTAGAGGAGTATATAAGGACTTCGAGGGTGATGATGCAGAGCAGACATGGAAATCTCTACTCAAAGCAAACATAGCTTAGCACTTAGACAATTTTGGCAACTTTCCGTTTTTGTTATTCGAGCTGCGGCTCAACTAGGGTTTTGCAGTCTTAGGTTATTAGAACAAGGAATCTCGCCGACAGCTCTCGTAACCGAGGCTCATATCCTGTTGTAAACGCTCATACGCAAATTCGGAATAAGACATATATCTGCTCTCTTTTCGAATCATACTTTGTTTCTCTTATTTACTTAGTATTCTGATTGATTGGCATGTGGTTTAGCAGATATCCGGGACGTCTGGGAAACTAGGGTAAAACCTGAGTTCCTAATTCAACAGAAATCGACAGTGCGAATTTCGGTTCCCACAATGTGGTTGAAACAAAGTAGGGTGACAACTATATTTAGACATTTTGTGAGTCCTCGCTTTTCAACCTCTTTCACATGCTGCCTTGTTTGCTTGAGGACAAGCAAAATGTTAAGTCTAGGGAAGTTGATATACACGATTGTTTACCTTTTTTAGGCCATGTTATAGACCCTATATCGAGTCTAAAATGTGAGTATAGGCTATGTTTTAGAGTATTTTCAGGTACATGTACGTTTTGGAGAACTTTGGTGATTCTTGAACTTTTTGAGGACCAGAACTGTGCAGACACATCAGATGTTTTGCTGTGGATGGAGACCGTCCACGTTGCGATTGAGCTGCGATTTTTACAAAAGATATAGTTTTGAGTTATATTTCCAATGCCAGTGGTGTGAGGTCCATCTGACGGTTAGATCTAAAGATATGCATGTTTTTTTTAAAGAGTGATCTGTATGCCTCGCGAGAGGAAGCTGTTGAGAAGATGAAGGACTATCGATCGACGGCACAGCCTTAGTGTCAATCGATGGTGATTCCAGAAGACAGGACCGACTTGTTTCGAGACCAACTGAAGCCCATAAGCCTCCAAATGTACTAAAATACCCGTCAACGTGTTTTTGACCTATTTTATGTTCTGTTAAGCTATTGTTGACGGCTATATTTTACTTGTAAGAAAAGAAGAGCTTAGGATTTGAGAGAGAGATCTGAACACCTTTACTGAGAAGATCTTGAACTCCCTTTATCTCTTAGCTTATTCTTCTATGCAATTCATTCAATTATTTGTTATGTTTCTCATAATCATGTCTGAGTTGTTTGCTTTTCAATTTAGGGTTTTTCAAAGGTGGCTTTGAATTGTTAGTCACATAGAATTGTTAGGGTAGTCATCTAGTTCTTTGTTTAACTTGTTCTTAATACTGAGTTGACTTTTATCACTTCAACCCTAGATTATTGGAATTATTAGCGCAAGCGAGAGCCTGACTATAACCCTGAAACTTATCTTAAACAGTCTAAAACCGTAGTTGCAAAAGAGAGTTAAACAAGGAGTTTATAGAACATATCAAACATAAAAATTGTATCTGTTTAGAAGTAGCATCGATCGACATCACAGAGTTTCAGACATCGTATCTGTTTAGAAGTAGCATTGATCGATCGACATGTTTCAGACACCTAAGGGCGTACCCCCTGACATGTCTGATCCATTTACAATAGAACTAGAACCAGGGACAGCCCCATTGTCCAAAAATCCATATGGCCAGGTAATTCGCGGTGGGTAGCACCAATCCTCTTTGCAAAAAAGAAGGATGATAGTTTCTGACTGTGTATAGACTATCGAGGGTTGAATAGGGTGACTATCAAAAACAAGTACTCATTACCTCAGAACGATGAGTTATTAAATCATCTCAGGGGAGGAACATGGTTTTCTAAGATCGATCTGGCTTCAGGGTATCACCAGATTCCCATAGAACCTAAAGGCGTGAAGAAAACAACATTTAGGACTAAGTATGGCCACTATGAGTTTGTGGTTATGCCATTTGGTCTGACCAATGCACCTGCTGCATTCATGAAAATGATAAACAACATTTTAGGGACTTCTCGGAAGAGTCAGTGATAATCTTTATTGATGACATACTGGTGTATATTAAATACAAGGAGTCTCATGAGAAACATCTGAGAGCCATGTTGGAACGATTGCGGGAACATAAGCTTTATGCTAAATTCAGCAAGTGCAGCTTTTGGCAAAAGAGCGTAGGGTTTCTTGGGAACATTGTATCCGACCAGGGTGTCTCATTTGATCCAGAGAAGATCAAGGCCATACATGAATGGCCACAACCTAAAAATGGCACGGAAGTAAGAAGATTCTTAGGATATATGTGTTACTATAAAAGGTTTGTGAAAGGGTTTGGAAACTTTGCACAGCCTATGACTCGGTTGACTGGGAAGGATGTAAAGTTTACATGGTCTGAAGAGTGTGAGAAATGTTTCTCAGCACTCAAGGACAAGTTGACCCAAGCACCAGTCCTGGTTATTCCGGAGGCCGACCAACCCTAGGTGGTCTACACGGATGGATCCATATCTGGATTAGGGTGCGTGTTGACCCAACATGGGAGGTCATTTCCTATGCGTCTAGGCAGCTAAAGAAACATGAAAGGAACTACCCCACCCACGACCTGGAGATGGCCGCGGTGGTGTTCGCTTTGAAAATTGGGCTGTCATACTTGTATGTAGCCAAAGTTCAGATACTTACGGACCATAAGAGTCTGAATTATATATTCAACCAACCTGAGTTGAACTTGAGACAAATAAGGTGGATGGAGTTCGTAGCTGATTACGATGTGGACATTGCCTACCACCTCGGAAAGGCTAACCTTGTGGCCGATGCCTTGACCGGACGAGGGTTGATGTATCAGCAGAACGGGAAGCGGATGATCTGGAAAGAATGGTTAGTGCCTTACAATTAAATTCATTAACTGGTAAGGAGGAACCATTATGTTTGGAAGCAGTAAACAAGGCAGACTTACTCACTAGAATTCGGATAGCCCAAGGGCTGGACAAAAATATTAACAAGGTCGTCCTAAACGACAGGATGGAGTACCAAACCGCAAGCGATGGTACCATCTTGGTCAATGGGCGGGTGAGCGTACCAAATGGGAAAATTCTTGAGGAGATTATGAGAAAAGCTCATAAATCCAGATTCGCAGTGACCCCTGGTGCTACCAAGATGTACCACGATCATAAGAGGTATTATCATTGGATACGTATGAAGGCTGATGTGGCTGAATGGGTTGCTTAGTGTTTAACTTTTTAACCCAGTAAGGCTGAACATCAGGTTCCGAGTGGGTTGCTACAAAGTTTACCAATTCCAGAATGGAAATGGTACCACATCGCAATGGACTTTATGAGTGGGTTTCCCACAACCAGAAACAAGAAAGATGTTGCTTGGGTAGTCGTCGATAAATTGACCAAATCAGCACACTTCCTGGACATCAAGAAGACTGGTGGTGTGGACCAGATCGTACATAAGTACATAGATGAGATTGTGCATTTGCATGGAGTTCCGGCCAGCATCGTTTCACGTAGGGACTCAAGATTTACTTCTTATTTCTGGAAAACTTTTCAAAAAGGCTCAGGAACGAGAGTAAATATGAGTACCGCCTATCTTCCATAAACATACGGATAGTCGGAACGTACCATCCAAACACAGGAAGACATGTCGCCAGCATGTGCCTTGGACTGGGGTTGACGATTACCTTTTGTGGAGTTTGCTTACAACAATAGTTTCCATTCAAGCATAGGCATGTCGCCATATGAAGCCTTATATGGGTGACCATGTCGAACACCTCTATACTGGACCCAAGTGGGGGAGCGCAGCATATTGGGACCTGATATCGTGGAAGAAACCACGCAAAGGATCAAGTTCGTTCACGAGAATATGAAGGAGGAACAAGATCGACATAAGAACTACGCTGATCGAAGAAGAAAAGATCTGGAGTTTGAAGTCGGTGACTTGGTGTATCCCAAAATGATAACCTTCAAAGAGAGGGTATGAGTTTCCAGAAAAAGGAAATTTGATCCATGGTACCTAGGTCCATTTAGGGTCATAGAAAGAGTGGGTAAGGTAGCATACAAGCTAGAGTTGAAATCCGAGATGGAAGCATTCCACAACGTGTTCCATGTTTTGCAGCTCCTAAAATTCCTAACGGACAAGGATATATTTGTACCAGAAAATCCTACTGATCTTGGTAAGAACTTAACCTTAGAAGTGAGGCCGGTTCGAATCATAGACATGATGGAAAAGGCAACGAGAAAGAAAAAAACCCAGATGGTCAAAGTGATCTGGGATTGTAATGGAACAGAGGAAACAACTTGAAAAACCGAAGTCAGAATGAGGGCCGACTTTCCTAAGTGGTTTGATCAGTTTTCGGACAAGAAGACACTTAGTTAGGATTCGAGGAAAATCCATTTCAAGTGGGGGAGACTTCTCAAATCCCCAGACCTGAATAGGGTCATCGGGATAGGCTATGGTTCGAGGAAACAAACCAGTCAGGTCGTATGACCACTAGAAAAGCGTTCATGATCTAAATGTATGGTTACGTAAATTAGGACACTAGGAATTAACCAAATAAAGAAGGATACAAGGTTGGACGAGCTGGGCGAGTAATACGACAGCTCGGTTTTTAGTACAAGGAGCTGTATCAGCTGGATGAAGCTCGAGTTAGCTCGGGCTAGCTCACACTGAGTATGGTTATCTCCCTGATATATACCACTAGCTCACTCATGTTGACGGAGTGTTAAGGTCTTGTGAAGTTGGACCAGTCCGGGCCATGGTTGGGTCAGTCAGTTAGGTCATGTGGTCCAACCACTGGGCCAATGGTATGGGAAGTCGATGGACTCGACCCAAGGTCTTGGGGAAGGGTTCAGGACCATCTAGGATCCACTGGGGTTAAATATAGGCGAATGGATACAAGGGGGGACAGTTATGGCCGAATGGATGCGATGGGAGCAAAAGGTGCCCACTCGCCCTTCAAATGGCAACCCCTCGGCCAAGGAAGTTACCCCCACGCCTTTTTCTATAAATATTGGACCCTGGTAACGAAAATAGTCATCAGTTTTCATAAGAAAATACAGAGAGAAATGAAAGACAGAGAAAGAAAGAAAGAGAGAGAGAAATTGACCAAACAAGGCCAATATTATCTTGGTTTAGCAACGGCGAGAATAATATCGATTGTGGTGAGTGAAGGCCGACCAGAATGGGTCACAAAGGTAAAGATAAAGAGTTGTAGAATATCTCCAAAACTCCAGAACGTGCAAGCAAGGTTAGTGACATAACCATCGGTTCATAGTCAAGACAAATAGGATGATCCGATGCGGTCTAAGGCCATGTGCGATTTGATTACGTCCCACTATCTCTACTTTTAAGATTACTATTTCTTATTCTTCATCTACTCTCTGTTTAGGATTGAATATTTATGGATGGATGTAGGATATTGACTTGGTAAAGCTGAAGTCATGGCCGTGTTCAGTCATACTCGCAAATCAAGGCCATGGGCCGAATTTGCTATGCGGTTTTAAGAGAAGAATTTTCGTGGTTACTTTGGTCAATGGGGCTTGTTGTATGAATGAATAATTCCCATGGGGATTTTTTTGTGCAGCAAAAATTTTAAGGATCAAACAAGGGAACCACTCGAACCATGTGCATGGTGGTGCGGTCGATACAGTCCATAGGCGGTTTGGTTTGGGGGTTATGTGTGTTGCGATTTTTATTGGAATGGTTTCCAGGATATGGCCGATCAATATACATAATATTGGACAGAGGCTTATGTATTTAGACATAGGGACCGAACCATGATTTGCTAGGATCAATCATACGATATCGGTCCATGTCCTTATACTTTATTATATGTGATTACAGGGACTGAGGCTGATCGTGATCAAGCCAAGGAGCCATGAAGACTCAACTAGTGTGAAGTTGTGTGGTGTTTGGGTAGATCTTATTAGGAGTAAACGTATAATACACTATTGAGAAACTGATTTCTTTTGTGTAACGAATCTCATCTTTTTTTTACTAATACAAATCGGTTTACCCATTGATGCACATGTTATTGGAATTGATCAAGAATATTTTGACAATGAAAAACTACTAAGAACAATACATCTAAGACTATAAATGAATAAAAAATGAAGTAATGATCTAGGTGTAACGCCGCTGGTCCTTGGTGGATTTTAAACCTCAGGATCAGGTCTTACAGTCCCTTTCGGGTATGGAACGTATGTAATTTGCTGATATCAAAGGTGGAAAGTCTGCTTTGATTCGGGCAGCTAAATGCGAATGAGTATTGTCCTCGGGTCACGGGTTCTTCAGGATTCTGTGGTCTTCTGTTATGATTTGGATTGTTTTTGTTCATGCTATATTGTTGCTTCAGAGCAGCGACATCTTCCTCTTGTGCTGCAAAATATGAATCTCGATGGAAGGCGCGTCAAGCGACATAGGTGCTCGTACCAACATTTCTTATTTGAATTTTGATGAGACCCAAACTCCGTAGATTGTTTGTTTCTCTCGTTTCTATGTAGACCAAATATTAGTTTAGGAACACATATAGGATTTAAGTGAAGTTATCAATGCAATTCCTTCAAGCCCTGCAAACTAATCTAAAGCAGGTCCACTAAGGTTTCGGCGAAAAAATGACATTAATTGGCCTCATTTTCTTTGTCGGTTAGGTGGGCTTTGTACATGGCTAGTTAGATGGCTCAGACGTGGGACTTTGGGTTGGTGGTCACAGAGTATTCCTGGAACTTAAGTTTTCCTACGTCGTTTTGCGTTCTACTTGCTATTATGCTTGTAAAGGGAGTTCTCCTTGTTTACTCTATAACCAAATCGATAATGGGGGAAGAGCTCATTTCCATGTGGATAATAGCATGTATTCTTCATAGCTCGGCGTTTTCTCTTTCTACGTAACGTTGGAATGCTCTTGCGATGCTAAAGTTTCTTGGGTTTGTCCATTGTTGGTTCAAGTTAGCGAATTCGTGTCTGATATTTTCCCGTGCTCCATTCTCATGGAGGTGGCGGCCTTGAAGTAATTTTCGGTAGGGTCTGTGGGAATCCCATTGTCGGGAACTCAATAATTTGGGGGAGTCTTGCGGGATCGGTGTTCGGGCTGCCTTTCGGCCTGATTGTTCTGGATGCGGACCGGGGGGATTTTGTGCTCTTTATGCCTTGTTTGGATTGTGTCTACTCCGTTGAAACTTAAGCTCTAGTGGACCATTCCGGGTCAGGGTGTCGACCTTGATGTTTCCCCGAATTTGAAGCGTAAAAATTGAGAGCTAGGGAACTCGGGATTTCCAAATGCTCCATGGTTTTGTTTTTTAGGCACGAGGGTGCGGTTCACCGGTTCTGACCAATTTCTTTATTGCTCGAGAGTCTCAGAATGGTGTGCTGTAATTTCCTTCTTGGCTTGTTCTAGTAGGTTGACTATAGTTTGATTCGCGATCTTCAAGCTTTGGGACTTATCGATGAGTGTGGACAGCATACTTCGTAGCTTGATATCTGCTCAAATTACCCTATTGCAACTTTCTCTCTCAAATAAGAAGTTCAGTTGTTGTACTTAGGGATCGAATCCACAGGGAGCATGGGCACACAATAGAATAGTCCTATTGAGGTTAAGTTAGGCAGTAAATTATAAAGAAGTAAATAGTAGTAGACAAGTAAGCAGTCAGTTGTAAACGACATGATGAAATGGCTAGATTTAGAGTTTCAGGTAATAGAATTATGGTGTATAGATGCTAAGGATGTGTGATAAACCGTCCTATAACTCAAATGAAAAATTAAGATATAGAGCTCTATATGTGATTCTAAACAGATGACTAAATCTTTGTTCCAGCTGTCCCTTCCGAACCAGGATCGAGCATCGATTGATACTATGGGATGAGTGTCAATCGATGCTACATTAGAGAAGCATTTTCGATATGTTTAAAATGTTATTCTAGAGCAGCTATTGCATTCACCTAACAACCTACCTCAGCATAGTTAATATCACGAGTTAGGCCCACTTTCGTGGTTGTCAATTATCCTAAATTCAGGATTCTAGTTAGCTACTCAAGAACACAAGCAGTAAGTACAATTCTGATGAAGGAACCAAAAACATCACCCTAGCAGTTCTATGTCTCATCAATTAATATAACCCCTAATAAAATCCTAAATCTAACAAGAGAAACTACTCAGACATGATTAAGCTAAGCATAACACTAATCTGAATAGAACGCATAGATAGAGGCAGTAAGAAAAACTAGAGTTCCAAAACCAATCTATGAAGGATTCTTCATCTTCTCTCCAAACAAATAGAAAAAAGCTTCTAATAATGGTGAATAGTTTGTGGGTTGTTTCTAGGCTTTTTGTTTCCCGTCTACGCGTGCGGGTATCGATCGCCACCAAAGGGATAGTGTCGAGCGTCACTTCGTCTTGATTTCGACTCTGACTTCTGATTTTTCAATAGTTATGAGTTTCCTCATCATTAATCTCTAGAATATTTCATAGTTTCCACATTGCTCCAAAGCATACCTGGACATGAAAACACTCTAAAATAGACTCTAACCACCTATAATATACTAAAAACACCTATAATATGGGTGAAAACTTGTAAAATCCATAGTATATCAACTCCGTAGACTTATCATTTTGCTTGTCGTCAAGCAAAACATAGAACAGTCCCAGAAGAGGTTTGAAATCTCTGGGACTCACACAAATTTTAAACTAACTATTATCACCTTTGCAATGTTGCAGTCATATCGAATCAATGCCAACTTGTATATACTCTACTCTAGCTTAGCAACCAAAACCATCTAGCCAACATCTTAGCTAATACTATCTGACAAACCCCTATACTAACCTCCTTTCTTATAATAGAAAGGTGCAGGCTTTGCCTTGGAGTATCGACCATATGGCACATGGTCGATTACTCAAGCAAGTTTCTGAACACACATACAATCTTATCTGATCCATTTCTTCCCTCTTTCTCTCTTATCTAAATCTTTTTCTTCAATTCTTTTTGTATTCCAATGAACAGTGATGCTGATGCAATCCGTCTTGTACATCTTTCTTTTTTCTTTTGAAAAAATGTAGGCCAATAATGGGGTCATAGAAAATTTTCCTACCCTCGCTTCCAAAAATGTATGATCAAACCTTTCGGAATTAGAATAATGGGTCATAAGAAATTTTCCTACCCCTATGCATTTTTCCGGAAATCATCTCAATATTTTCTTTTCTAGATGTCGAAGAGAGAAAGAGAAGGGAACCAAAAACACAAAGACTTTTTCCTTCCAGACTTGAAGGAGGATTTGATCCAGTTTATACCAAACCCAAAGACATGCAAATTAGTAGATTAGGTTGGAGATAAGCTTCGGTTCCTTCAAACATTCACAGCAACTGTGGATATTACTAGCAGGTTATCCACTTTGGTGTTTCTTTCTAGTACGCCTTCCAATCAGCACATCTAATAATTGTGCTATATAGTGGTTAGATAATAAGTAAAAATTCAAAAAGATCATTATCCCCTTCTTGACTCTATAAAACTCAATAAAACACACATAAAACTAAAACTCAAAATAAAACATAATATCAGTAATATCTCCCCCAGACTTATAAAACAGTGTAACTAGGCTTATGCAGTCCAAGATTGGTGGGTGATAATTCATAAGTACGAAATTAAACAAGGAAAATTAGTATACCTGCTCGTTGGTATGAGTGTCGATCGGCATAGCATAGGGTCGATCGATACTTGTGATGCTTCGTCATTCGATGATCGATGCAATCGTTCTCTTCAGATTATTTTAGTCTGAAAAATTAAATGCGAATGTGGGAAGCAAAATTCACACCGTCGATTTCCTTAAGCTTACGAAGTTAAAAAACCCTAAATTTCTCAGGAGGTCCCGGAAAATCTTCTTTAAACCAAACGCCACACAACCAAACAAATTTAAGAAAAGATTGACGATAAAATATGATAAGAAAATTCTAAAAGAAAAAGAGAGCATAGGTTCTTATTCCGTAATTGCGTAAGAGCTTTTGTACAAGAAGGTAACTATCCTTGGCTACAAAAGCTGTTGGCGAGATCCTTAGTTCTAGCAACGTGACTGCGAAAAATCTAATTGAAATGCAGCTCGATAACAAAACGAAAGTAATTGCCTATTGCTCTAAGTTTGCTGTGAATGCTAAAAAGTGCCCCTCTGTCTCTCGTCCCGTCTTCTCTTATATACTCCTTTTCAAAGCGCTTTTGTCTTTCCCTTCCTGCCCCTGGCCGAGTTTATCACTTCGAGAATATTCCCTTTTTTATCTCAATCTTCGTCATTATCTTAGAAATTTGACATTTATCTTCCCATCCCACGAGATTCATCTTCTTCTGCAAGTAAATATGCACCGTCATAACATTACCAGGCCTGATATCCATTCCTCTATGCTGTCCGAGAGTTTGGTCTTGTTCCGGAAAACGTGGAGTTCCGGATACCTCGACAGGGTGAAAGGCTCGATGACCCCCCGGCGGGTTATTTCACTTGTTATGAGGCGCACATTATGCGTTGCCGTTTATGGTTCCCTATCCCGAAGATTTTCATTTGGACCTTGAACCGTTTCAAGTTGTAGAACGGCCAAATCAATCTTACAGGTCTTCAGCACCTCCTTGGAATCTTGGTCTTCAGTTATGATCTGGGGGTGTCTCTCAGTGTTGACCATTTGAGGCCCTTTTGAGTCCTTTGGCGCTAACTGGCGTGAAGTATCGCTTTACGCCTTGCTCATACATGTCGGCGTGAAGGAGACGATTTCGAATAGTCATATGTGGGCGAAATTCTTTTTCTTTGTCCATATTGACAGTGCTTCGGTCGAAAAGAGTTGCATTCCTAACTTCCGCAGCGAATGGGGTCGTTATGGTACTGACTAGATACATGCATCTTTTTTGTTCCGACGATATCTAACTCCTGAATCCTATGTTTTTGCAGAGACCAACCCATTACTGCCTTTCCCAGAAGATGTGATTGCTGTGAGGGACCTTCTTCGGACCATTTCATTTTTGTTGACTTCTTTCACCCCAAAGCGAGTTCGCAAGGCGCTGCAATATCATCAGTCACGAGGCCATCCAGAAGTGATTGTGGACGAAGGATTCGAATCGGAGATGGACAAGTTCGTGTCGAGGGTCGCTCCGGTGTCTCGAGAGAATGCGGGGCCTTCCAAGGGCAAAGGGATTGATCTAAGCGACACCGTATTCATCTCGGATGATCTCCCCTTACCAGGATGGCCTCCCGACTTCGCCCCAGGCGATGGGAGTGGTGTCAGCGACTTTCCTTTGCCAAATTTGAGATTTGATGACCTCTTCAAGGACCTTCCGCTTGACTCCGGCCCTCCACCTACCGTGGATGGTCAGGCGAGGTCGAAAGCCTTTGCCGAGGGTTCTAGGATGGTCAATGCGGTTAGTAGTTTGAACTTTCCTTATTTTACAATTTTTTTTTGTTTCGTTGGCGCAAGTTTCCTTAACTTCCGACCTAAGCTGCGACTTCTCTCATTCAACTCGGCCCTCGAGGCGAGCTACCGAGAGGCGCGAGTCTGCCGCTTCATGGCCGAGAGAGCGGAGAATGATGCTGTTCTTCTTAGAGAAGAGGCATCCGCTCGTGATCTCCGGGACCGAGAGCTGGAGAGAAGTCATGCTAGGGCTCTTCGTCGTGTGGAGAGGCGAGGGAAGCGCGTAGTTGCTGCGGTGATTGAGGGACGCACTGATAAGTTCAAGACTGAATTCGGCAAGCTTAGGGGGACCCAAGAGCTCATGGGCGACTTCCGAGAGTGCCTTGGAGCTGTTTGTGCCTCATCACGGTTAACGGCTGACGATTATGTTTTCCAGACCGAGATGACCATGATGACCAGCTACATGGATGACTACGAGGGTGTCGAGACTCTGATCCCTCCTCTTGAGAAGAAAATATTAGGATATTGGGATCCCATCCCAGTTTCTCCTGATACGGAAGAGACCGCGACCGGGGTTGCCGACGAGGGGGCCGAGGTGGATTAACCTGTGGGTATGTTTCGTCATTCGGTGTCGGGAGACATTCAGTTGGACCCTTGATTAATTTTCTATGTTTTGATTGTGTTTGCTTCAGCCAAGTGTGGCCTTGTTTTTATTTTGGGACTGGCCGCGTGTGGCTTTGAATCCCTTCTGCTTTGCGTCGTTTGTTATGGATGAATCAAACTTTTATTGAAAAGATTTGAGATTTAAGAGTGAGTGTAGAGGACAGATTATGAGCTGTCATCTCATAACCCATCCCTTCTTTGTAGATCGTTCTGTTCGTTGCTCGTTCGAGAAGTGCGGAAAATTTCTGCAAGCATTTAGATGTGAACGAAGAGGCATGCTTTCTGGATCTCATATCTTTCGATATTCATGCCTTGAGTCATTAGAGACCAGTGTGCTGGGTTTAGGGCTGGACCTAGGTTTATTCGCGGTTAAGGCTGTGCAATGACTAATCAGCCTTCGTTTTGGGTGTTGCGATTTCAACCTGATTTTGTAGTGTTTTAAAGTCCGCGATATGTTCTCGGCTTATACAACTTGTATGGTCGGAATCGAGAATCTCTCCAAGGACAATTTTTAAGTCTCCTTGAAGTGCTGACCAAAATTTCGTAATTTTTATGTGCAATTATATTATTCAGATATATGAGAACCATTCGTGAGAAAGGTTAGGTATGTCTATTTAAGACGGCAAATGCATTCGTCGGGGCCAATGGATAAGTGACGTGTAAGGACAAATGCTTGTTTATGATTATAGTCGTGGATATACTGTTTTCGAGGTTTGAGAGTATATTTTTCAGAGATTTTATGTGACGTCTCTCATTGTGTTCCGAAAGTATATGTTGTGTGTTAGGTGATGACTTCGAGTATGGTCGATGGCTGTCCACCGAAAGATGTTTATGGAGAAGTTTTCGTATCGAAGAAGTTTGGTTTGTGCTTGGATGGTTCTGAATGAATTTAGCTGTTCTTGTGAAGGAGATTCGGGAGAATTTCGTTTTCTTATTATCGGAAAATTTAAAAAATATCGGGCACAAGGCGAATATTCAAAAAAGTGGGAGTATGCGAGTGTATGTATACGTACCCCCTCCCCATTTTAGAGAGGGGGATACCTGAACTCGTCAATAGATGAGCTCCCTATGTACCTCTTTTGGGGATCAAGCCATCTCGTAGTTCAGTTATAGGCGGCGAGCGTTTTTTACTCGGCTGATGTTGCGTTGACCACCTTAGTCGCAGGGACTGTGGCAAGGTTGACGTCTTTTTCCGGGATTATCTCCTCCGGTTGGGTTATTGCGTCGGTCTCTGACGACTTCTTATTTTCTTCATTCGGAGCCGTTGCTAGATCATCTTTTTCAGAGGTGCTTTTCTTCGGCGGTTAGTGGTTTTTACACGTTTGGGCTTAACCATCGAAGTGGTCGTGGTCTGTCTTAACTTTAGTTCGGCTAAGAAAAAGATTTGCGACTGTTTTTGGGTGCCCCAGTTTGCGCTCGTTCCATTTTGAGTCTGTAACTTCATGGCATTTAACCAGGGGGTTCCCATGATCATGTTGTAAATATCAGGGAAATTGACGACCGCGAAATCGACGATTTTTGTTACTTCTTCCGCCATTACCGGGAGTTTGATCGATCCAAGAGTCATTTCGGTTATGCAAGAGAAATTGGTTAATGGCTTTGTCGTTGGCATGACCTCTTCCAGTTTGATGTTCATCGTCCTCAATGTATCTAGGAAGATGACGTTAGCTGTGCTTCCTGTATAGACAAGGACTCTAGCGACTTCGAGATTTTTGACTATGAGATCGGTGACGAGAGGGTCCCAGTAGGGTTGGTCTATTCCGCCAGCTTCTTCTCTTCAAAGGCGATGGCGTTATTTTGGCCATCCAAGGATGGGAACCAGGTCGGCCAATTTTCATTTTCTTCAGCTTTTTGCTGATAAGCTTTGATCGACGAGACCGTGTCGCCGCAGAACTGTGACCCTGCGATGATTATGTTAATCCCGCGACAATTGTTGTTGTTTCCCTTCTCGTCTTGATTTCTTCTGCGTTTTTCCCCTCATGAGCTCTCAGACTGGGGAGTTTGGTCGGTTTTCGAAGGACGATCAGAATCGCGAATGAGGTCCTTGACACTCGTTACCCCTGAGAGTTCTCCTGCGATTAGTTTTGCTGCTAACATTGTTCCGAGAACCTTGCAGTTGACGGTTGAATGGCTGCAAGTTTGATGAAAGTTGCAGAAGACGCTTTCGTCGTAATTGGAATTTCGGGTCCACGCGTTGCCCGTTGTTCGCCATTGTTCTGAGCCGGAGTTGATGGCATACTTGTGCGCCCAGAGTTTATTTTCCCTCTTGGCGGGCCATTTTATTCTTGATCGACTTTTGGTCTAAAGCCGATTCTCTAGAAGAAGTCTTCGCTGGTTTGGGCTTTTGCAACAGAACCTTGGTCTCTTATTCGATTATGATGTAGTTTGTGGCCTTGTGCAACGCGTCCTGAATTGTACGCGGCTTTTCAAGGGTGATCCATTTTCTGAACTTTGATTTATGCCAAAGCATCTTTCGAAGCGCGTCCACGGCCACTTTGTCGCTGATCTTGCTGACTCTAGCCATAACGAGCTTGAATCGGTTGACAAAGTCTCAGACTGATTCGTTTTCCCTTTGAGCTAAGCTCCATAGGTCGACGTTGGAAGTTTCTCTGTTGATAAAAATCAAGTATTGCTTGAGAAATTCCAAAGCAAGTTGGCGAAAGCTTCCGATGGAATTTTGTCTAATGTGAGAGAACCATTCGAGAGCGGCTCCCTCCAGATTTTCAACAAAGAGGCGGTACTGGCCGGCGTCTCTTTCCCTGTCTCTAAATTTGGCCCTTCCCATTGTGATCTCAATGGTTTGTAAGTGCTCTTTGGGATCAGTAATACCGTTGTATGTTGGCACCTTGATCTTTCAAGCATCTGATGCTATTATGTTAACGATACGAGACTTGAAGGGGGTTTTACGAGCTTCCTCGAGCAGCTGGTATATCTCCGGTGTGGAGCTTTTCGCATGGTGGATCTGAGATTTCACCGCTTTCACTTCCGCTAACATTTTCATGAGATAATTTCAAAGATTTCGGATTTCGGATTTCGGAATCGTTGCTAGCGGTTTTATGAGTCTGCCGGCGTTTGCTGCTAGCTCTCCAAGTCTTCTCTTCGGCCAGCTTTCCCTGCTCTACCTAGAAGAGGTTTTCTTACTCCTCTGACATGGGTTTGTCAAGCAGGTTTTCCTGAGCCGTGTGGCTCCTTGTCCTTCAAAGTATCAGACTGACTGATGGATTCCACGTTGACTCGCTTGATTTCTCCCTCTTCCTTGTCCTCTTCCAGTGGTGGAAGATCACCTGGGTTTTTCCGTGCTGGTGCAGGAGTGATATCGTCAGTTTGTTTTTCCAGACGGCTTCTCCTACGAGTTCCTGGATCGGTCTGGCTGTGAAATCGAGTCTTCTTCCCCATCTCCTAGTGGTTCCAAGAGGAAAGGCAGGTCGGGGTCTCGCAGTTAGGGTTTTGACCTGCTTATCATGTTCTTCCGCCCTTTTTTCATAGGCGGAGATCAGTTTCTTCATCTTCTCGAATGTCGTGGTGTTGTGCTCAGCGTTAACCGCGGGAGTATTTATCGCAAGAGTGCTGTCAACGTTGTCGCGGCTTACGTCGTCGCGAGGTTGTTGGTTATTGAGATTGTTATTTGACATGTTTGATTGGCGTTATGTGGTTGCGAGAAAGATTGATCCGTAAGCCCCCTCCTTCTAGCGCCAAGCTGTGGGAACTGAAATTTACATTGTCAATTTTCGTAAACTTATGAAGTTAAGAAACACTAACTTTCCCAGGAGATCCTGGACTATCTGCTTTAAACCAAACGCCAAAAAAACAAACAAGTTTTAGAAAATATTGACTATAAAACATGATAAGATAATTTCGAAAGAAAAAGAGAGCAAAGAGGTTCTTATTCCGTAATTGCGTAAGAGCTTTTGTACAAGAAGGTAACGAGCCTTGGCTACAAAATCTGTTGGCGAGACCCTTAGTTCTAGAAACTTGACTACGAAAAACCTAATCAAAACACAGCTCGATAACAAAACGAAAGTAATTGGCTATTGCTCTAATTTTGCTGTGAATGCTAAAAAATTCCCCCTCTGTCTCTCGTCCCGTCTTCTCTTATATACTCCTTTTCAAGGTGGTTTCGTCTTTCCCTTCCTTCCCCTGGCCGAGTTTATCAATTCGAAAATATTCCCATTTTTATCTTGATCTTCATCATTATCTTAGAAACTTAACATTTATATTCCGATCCCCCGAGATTCATGTTCTTCTGCAAGTAAAGATGCACCGTCATAACATTATCGGGCCTGATTTCGTATGAAATCGCAAGTGGGTCTTTAGCCGCGTTCTGGGCCTCTTTGGACCGCTTTTCGACCTAAACATGCTTGTGATTTCTTCAAAAGAGAATTTAATGATACGACGTCACTTTAGCTAGGAATTTCACACTTCTCGTATAGTTTTAGACAATTGTGGTGCTAAGTTAACCGTTTTCGTTTATACGATAATGTGAACTTTATCCGAGAAAACGAGTCTTTAGAGTTTTATCGTGAAGTTCCAACGATAACTCCAATCGAGACGAAACAAGGAGCATTTCGATCGAGACTCGAGGGAGAACCCAAGCGTGTGGTCTGACTCGCCATATGGCGACATGGGAGCCGTACTTGACGACCTGGGGTTTGTTTAGTGATCCTTACTCGTTTTATCCGTAAAACCTCAATGGAAACTCTGATTGAGACGAAACAAAAAGCATTTCGATCGCAACTCAAACAAGAATACAAAGAAGAGACGAATCTTGCCATATTTTGACCCAGACTCACAGAGGTCAGGTAGCCATATGTCGACCCGGACTAGGAGAGGCCAGGTCGCCATATGACGACCCGGACTTGGTGAGGTCGTGTCGCCATATGGCGACCCATGGTTGAGGTCAGGTCGCTATATGGCGACCCGGACTTGGTGATCCCACGTCGCCATATTGCGACCCAGACTGTGCGGAGTCAGATCACCATATGACAACCCAGACTTGGCGAGTCCAGGTTGCAATATGGCGACCCGGAATTGGCGAGTCTAGGTCGCAATATGGTGACCCGGATTGGGTGAACCCAGGTCGCCATATGACGATCCAAAATGTATGGTGTCAGGTTGCCATATGGTGACCCGGACTGTGTGAAGTCATGTTTAGTATGTGCGGGTCGCCATATGGCGACCTAGGTTCTATGCTCGGGACTTCTCCATATAATGATTCGCTCCTAGCGGCTTGATCGTTCTTTTGGACAGTCTTATCAACAAGGACCTTCAGAAGAAACATTTTCTAAGCCCTTGAGCCGTTGATTTCGCCGTGACCGATTTTGACCCCAACAACGAAAATCATTAAAAACAAAAATAAAAACTAATTTTGGACTTACAGAATGGGTTGCCTCCAACGAAGTGCTTCTTTATAGTCTTTAGCTTGATGTTTTGGAGGTTTTTGGCTAGTATGGACGTAATGGAACACTTGTTGGAAAACAAATATCAACAACTTCTATGCTCATCTCAAACCAGGTGCCTACAAAGGTTTTCATGGCTTCTTCTCTTTTGGTTCTGTTCTCTTGCTGTCTCTGAATGATCACATGTTTGTAATCAACTTTCAGCTGTATTTCTTCCATACAATTTCTTAACCATCCAATGCTGTTATTGAGAGGGTAGTAGATTGCATCAATCTTCTTGTGGAACTCATCAAACATCCTCTCTTGAGCTCTATAAATATCCTCAACTTGATCTCTCTTGTAAACATCCGGTTCTTGACGACGTGGAGGTATAAGGTGAGCTCCTGGCAACTAGAAACATCCATTATACTTTGGTAAGCTCACATAGTAGCATCCCCAACTATCTCCATCTCATGTATTGCTTCCATGTCTTCTTTTGAAAAATAGATGATCCCTCCTTCCTTAGCATGTGCATTGCCATCTTCATCTCTGTAAACTCCATACTCATCTAGTGCTACTATACTGACTTTTTTTAGGTGGAATGGCAGCTTCAATCAAGAAAGTCTCTCAGAATTCTGGAGTCGTAGGGGTGTCGATCGATGCCTCGACTTCATCTTCATAATCTGCGCCAGAATCAAAATAACAAACTCCGACAAACCATGGAACATCTCCTATCTCAGTGTGTTTCCCTTGACTACGTGAACAAGGTCATAAAAATAATTCTCACTGATGAGTGAAAGATACAACATGTTTGTCTTCATGTCGCAAACATCTCTTATAGTAGCCATGAAGGCTCTTCCAAGTAATAGAGAAGAATTCCATTATATCTGAATATCCATGACATGAAAATATATTGTAACTAGGGTATTGCCGATTTTTACCTGAAGGTTTCTGACAATCCCTACCGAATTCACCTTGGAGCAATCCAAAAAGGTAAATGAATGACTAGAAGGTTCTATCTTTAGACTCAGCTGGTCAGCTGTATCGCATATTGCATTAGGGTAGCTGTGACCTCCAATCACGCAGGTAACCACTAACTTCTCAGGGTCACTTTTCTTCTTTAATTTAATCGTTTGCTTCATCTTCTCTCTGATCTGATGAAAGAAACGCTCAATGTTCTCATCTGTCTCTTGCACTCTCTGAAAAAACTACCAGAGTCTATGGGCGCAATAAGTATCATTGAATGGCATGTCCACTGGGATCCTCAACATCCTCTTGGTAAAATTTTCCATCACTTTCTCATTAGCATCTCTCACTAAATGCTTAGGAACCTTTTTCTTCTTTCTCTTATAAATCTGTCCCTCTCTAGCCTGCTCAACAATCATAGGCTCTGATGCATCTTTGAGTTTCTGATTGGTGTCCACTGCTGGCTTTGTTGATGTGCTAGACGAGTGTCTTGAAGAATTAAATTGGTTTGCGTCAATACTTAGTATTCACACTCGGTAAGTCACCGGTGGGTGTCGATCAACAAAAATGGTAGGGTGTCGATCGATGCTTGCCGTTTCACAAGATCTTACGAATTCAGTTTGGGGTCTCGATCTGTGCTCGGTGGTTGGTGTCAATCGACAACATTTAAAACTGCCAAAGGACATGGAGATTTCGACTTGAAAGTCTCTTTCTTTGAGTTTCTCCTCCTTCACCACTTGCTAGAAATCATCATCTATGATCGCACTCATTTGGTGCTTCTGTCTAGCCTCTCCTTTTCCTGTAATCAGCGCCTCTTGTCTCCTCAAAGCTTCACTAATATGAACCATATGAGTTTCCAACTCTTTCAGATGGGTGCTGAAAGCTTTTTCTTTGAGTTTCTCCTCCTTCACCACTTGCCAGAAATCATCATCTATGATCGCACTCACTTGGTGCTTCTTTCTAGCCTCTCCTTTTCCTGTAATCAGCGCCTCTTGTCTACTCAAAGCTTCACTAATATGAAACACTTGAGTTTCCAACTCTTTCAGATGGGTGCTGAAAGCTGTGACTTTGTCATTCAGTTTTGTGTATACATCATCTATCTTCCTATTTAAGTCCATTGTCAGCTTCTGTTGACCCTCAATAACCTGATCAATCATGCTTTCTATCTTGCTTTCTTGAGTTGTTAGTGGAGGATTCAGGTAAGAAAAATTTCCATAGCTAATGTTGTTGATGTAGTTGTTGTTGGGTCTATGGAACTATGAAATTTGGTTGTAATTACTCCTTTCACCAGTTCCAGAAGAGTTTATGTTTCCACCATGATTTCCATAATTCTGAAAATTAGTGCCACTGATGAAGTTCACATCCTCTTCGTTGCCCTTATCACTAGCGGTATCAACAGCCTCGACATCTTCTGCAAAGCTTACCTGCTTTTTTAGAAGCTTATTAACACTATCCAGGTTGGCCTTAACTTTATCCATTTGCTCCTTGCCCAAGCTAGCCGCCGATTTCTCCCTCTCCAAATCAGTGTTCTTGGTTTATTGCTAGTTACCAAGTTCGCAATAGATCTCACAACTTCTTCTGGATTCTTAGTATTGAAATTCCCCTCACTAGTAGTGTCTAGAGCCATCTGTTAAACCAAAAAAATGCCTCGGAAGAAGTTACTAAGCAGTTGTACATCATTGAATTCACGGTGTGGACAATCTATCTGATATGACTTGAATCTGATCCAGGAGCTTCTGAAAGAATATGCAGCCTCCTGTGTGAATGTAGCAATTCAGTTCCTCAAATGGTTATATTGTGCATCATCAAAAAAATTACGCAAGAAGGCATTCTAGATGTCAGTCCAAGATGTAAAAGCTCATGTCCTAACTGCCTAAGCAAATACAAATCATCTCCAGCAACTGAGTACTTAAAGAGCTTACAAAGAAGGTAGTCCGTATGGACTCCATTCGCTTTGATATCAGAAACTAGATCCTCTAATTTATCAAGATGGTCCATCAGATGCTCATGTGGGTGAACATGTAGGGTGTCGGTCCCACAAGTGTAAAGTATGCAGGCTTCAGCTGGAAATTCTGCCTATGGAAAGTAGGAGAATGAATAGCAGATATGTTGGTGTAGTATTGATTAGGACGATTATAATCAGTCAAGGTTCTAGGTCGAGCATCCTGAAAATTCTCATCAGCTACAGCCTTAGCATTGGCTGCAGCATTCTCAACATTAGCAGCTTCTAGAGAAGTTGCTTCTGGATCATGGATTACAACCCCCTGATCATCAATTCTCTGGCCAGCTGCATTACGTAGATGACCCTTGGGGTCATGCACGTCTCCATTCTCATCCCTTGTTAGTATAAGAGTCGCAACCATGTTGTCTGCTCGGGGGGGGGGGGGGGGGGTTGTATCTATCGACATAGATGAGTTAGTGTCAGTGGTTGCTAGCTCAAAACTGTCAGATGACGATGATGTGATGGTGTCGGTCAAAGGTATTCACTTCTCTTTGCAGATTGTGCGTTCTAAATGTACAGGGTCTGAGAATACAATATATTTTTCCTTGTTGCTTCGGGGTCTAATGGGCATGCACCTGAAAGACAAAGAGAAATATTTTTGCAAGTAACTAAAACCCAAAGTAAAACCTAGGTGAAACCTATTAATCCCCAATTCTCCCTGGCAACAGCGCCAAATTTGATATCTTGTCAAATTACCTTAGAGTAACTTTCTCTCTCAAATAAGAGGTTGGTACTTAGGAATCGAATCCATGGGGAGCGTGGGCACACAATAGACTAGAGATATTGAGAGTAAGCAATGCAGTAAATTACAAAGCAGTAAACAGTCGTAGACAAGTAAGCAGTTGGTTCTAAGCGATATGATGAAATACCTAGACTTAGGGTTTCAGGTAATAGAATTATGATGTATAGAGGTTATAAACCGTCCTAGAACTCGAAATTAAAAGTCAAATATCCATTTCTCAATGTGAGTCAATCAGATGACTAAGTCTTTGTTCCAGATGTCGCATGCGAACAAGGATCGAGTACTGATCAATACTAAGTGATGAGTGTCAATGGATGCTACCTAAGACAAGCATTAACGTCCTAATCGATATGTTCACTAAGTTATTCTAGACCAGCTATTGCATGCGCCTAATGATAAAGTATGGATTTTACCAGTTTTCACACAATATGTACGTTTTATATATTATTATACATGTTTGGAGTCTGTTTTAGAGTCTTTTCAGATCTAGGTATGTTTTGGAGAAATATAGAGATTATGGAGCTTAATGATGAGAAAACTCGTAGCTGTTGAAGAATCCGGAGTCAAAGTTGATATTTAGGAAGTCAGTCGATCGACAACACCTTGTTGGTATCGATCGAGAGTGACACGAGTTAATGAGCCGACTTGTTCGTGACCAACTTTAAGCCCAGAAGTCCAACAAAACTACAAGATTTTCCCTAGCTGACCTAATACATATTAATTATGTGCTTTGCCATCTCTAATGAAAAGCAGAATCTTTTCTATTCTTTTTACCAGAACATATTATTCTAGGGTTTTTAGTAATTTTGGAGAGAGGATATAAACTATTTCGGAGATTTGTGTTGGAACTCCATTGTTTATGAACCTTATTCTATTTATGCATTTTGTTCAGATAATTATTATGCTTTTCTTGATCATATATGACTAGCTCTCCTTGTTAGATTTAGGGTTTTATTAGGGTTTATATGTATTTTTAAACATAAACTGCTACGATGAATCCATAAGGATCCTTCACCATAATTGATCTCATTGCTTGGATTCTAGAGTAGCTAACTCGAACCCTGAACTTAGGAAATATATAAATATGATGGTATGATCTATACCTGATAATATTTTTGTTGACCAAGGATGTTAGATTCATGCGAAAGTGTCTAAATTAACTTAGTGAACATCTCGATTAGGAAAGTAATGCTTGTCTAAGGTAGTATCGATTGATTCTTTTACCATCGTATCGATCAACACTCATTTTTTGCTCACATACCGACGGCTGAACCAAAGACTTAGTCATCTGATTAGACTCGTCGTGATACCTAGATATATTTCTTGAGTATTCGAGCTCTAGGACGGTTTACCACTCACCCTTAGACTATAACCTGAAACCCTAGATCTAGCTATTCATTCTCATAAGTTTAAAACCCAATTCTCAATTAACCACTACTGTTTATTACTTTATAATTACTTGCCTAGCTTAATCTTGATATTTATAAGTCAATTTCATACCCAAGCTCCCTATAGATTTGATCCCTAAGTACTACAATTGATCCTCTTATTTGAGAGAGTAAAGTTGCTCATAGGCTAATTTAAGTGATATCACCTAACAATCTAGATAAGCATAATTAATATCAGGAGTTGAATCCACTTTCTCGGTTGTTAATTATCCTACGTTCAGGGTTCTAGTTAGCAACTCTAGAACAAAAAGTGTAAGTACAATTCTGATGAAGGATCCTAAAAGATTACCCTAGCAGTTCTATATCCCATCAATTCATACAAACCCTAATAAAACCTTAAATACAATAAGAGAAATTACTAAGACATGATTAAGCAAAGTAGAACAATAATCTGAGTAGAATGCATAGATAGATAGAGTAAGAAAGACTTGAGTTCCAATACAAAACTTTGAAGGAGTCTTGATATTCTCTCCAAATGAATAGCTAAAAGCTTCTAATAATGGTGGATAGTTTGTGGGTGGTTTCTAGGGTGTATGTTTCCCAATTAATGAAAAAAAAACATAAAATACTACATATAAGTCGGCCAGGGGTAGTCTTGTAACGATTTGGAACTTTTGGGGTTGAGTCGGTCTTGACTTTAAGTCGGCCCCTCTACGCGCGTGGGTATTGATTTGCACTAAAATGTCAGTGTCGATCGACACTTCTTCTTGATTGTGACTCTGACTTTTGATTTCTTCAACAACTATGAGTTTCTTCATCATTAAGTGATATAGCCTATTTATTACCAATTGCATGCCATGTTATAGGCTCTATTTACGGTCTATTATGTGTGTCTAGTCTTTGTTTTAAGGTCTTTACAGGTTCAGGTACGTTTTGGAGATATATGGAGATACTTGGAGCTTTTGGAGCATTTAAAGGATAATAAACTGTAGCTGATCATTATAAATGTCGAAGTACAATACTGTCGTCGATCGACGACACAACCTTGGCATCGACCGACGTTACATGACCAAGATCGTTCGATGCCGCACATCTGACATCGATCGGTGACCAATTCCTAGACAGCCGATTTCAAGCCCAAGTTAGAGACATGACACAAGATTACAAGATTACCCCAGGACGAGTTTTGACCTAGACTTTAGGGTTTTATATTTATATTTTAAGTATTGCACCAAATAGGGTGTGATGGGTGCTAGTAAGTGTGCTTTGTTGTATGCACCAGCGCTCCATCATAGTTCTAGGATTTATTTGGGGAGATTTGTATTGAAACCCCCATGTCAAATTTGGCGCCGTTCCCGGGGAACATTGATCGCTATTAGATTTAATTTCTAGGATTTAGTCTAGGTTTTTTTTTCAAGTTACTGGTTTTTGTTTTTCTTTTTTTTTTTCAGGTGCATGCAAAAGCGTACCAGGATCAACAAATGGACAAGAATTACTGTTCTCAGACCCACAACAACTCGAACATACGATCCCCAAAGAAAGACGACAAGCATCAATCGACATCACCTACTTAGCGTCGACGGACACTTCTTTACGGACAACATCGACCAACATTGGAACTTTAGCATCGACCGACATTGATCACTTAGAATCGATCGACAGCACCTCATACGCGTCGATCAACGACAGCAGACAAGTTCAGATGGTTGCGCCTATAATAGTGGTTCAAAACAAGAATGGAGACTTGCATGACCTCAATGGTCATCTGCGTAATGCAGCAAGTCAAAAGATAGACAATCAGGGGGCTGTAAGCCCTGATACAAAAGCAGAAGAAGAAGACGCTGCAAACGCTTAACCTGAAGCTAACGCCCAAGATGCTTAGAGAACGGAGGATGACTACAACCGTTCAGACCAGTTCTACGCCAACAGATCCGCTATTCGCCCTCCAGATTTTCAGAGAAACGATTTTGAGATCAAGCTCGCTTTCTTCGGACTTGTAGCGCATACACCTTACCATGGGTTACTACATGAGCATCCTAGGGATCTTCTGGACCGATTTGAGGATCTAGTGACCGCTATTAAAGCCAATGGTCCCTGAGCACTATCTTTTCTATAAGCTATTCAAGTACTCACTTGCTGGAGAAACTTCATATTGGCTTAAGCAACTACCACCAGGATCCCTGACTTCTTGAATTGACATCAAAAACGCTTTCTTGCATAACTTCTTTGATGACACTAGAGCAGAGGATCTGAGGAGAAAGATTACTACTTTTTCACAAGAACCTTCAGAGTCTTTCAGAAGCTTGTGGATCAGATTCAAATCATACAAGAGAGACTGTCCACATCACGGGTTCAACGAAGTACAGCTTCTCAGCACTTTCTTCAGAGGTATTGAATTACAATACCAGATGGCTTTGGACACAGCTAGTGAGGGAAATTTTTGTACCAGAAGCCCTGAAGAAGCCACAAGATTGAATTAGAATTTGGCATCTAGCAGCAGCACCAAGAAAACTGATTCTGAGAGAAGAAAATCAGCTCCAGTGGTAAACAAGGAGCAGTTTGAGGAGGTCAAGGCAAAACTAGATAGTGTTAAGAGATTTTTCAAGAAACAGACTACTTTCGCGGAAGTGGAAACAATTGAGTCTTGAGAAGATGAGATTGAAGAGGAAGATGTAAAATACATTGATGGGAATGGTTTCTAGAGACAAGGGAACCAAGGCTTCAACAGGAACTCCTATAGTTCTTGTCAAAGGATAAACCTCAATCAAAATTCACAGTGCAGACCCTTCAACAACAACATGACTTATGGATCTTCCTACTACCAGAATCTCCCTCCAGAAGGTCCGAAAAGCAAGATTGAAGCAATGGTTGATAGAGTCTTAGAGGACAGCAGAAGATGACTGTGGATTTCAATGGAAATATAGATGGTCTTTACCTCAACCTCAACACAAAGTTCGAAAACCTCAGCACTCATGTGAGGAAACTGGAGAATCAAGTGATACAAACAAGTGAGACCATCAAGAGGCATGAGAGCTTGATTAAGGATAAAATCAAGGCTTGGAAAAATCACCACGTCAATGCATTGATAGATGATTATTTCTGGCAGGAGGTCAAGAAAGAGAAGCCCCAAGATAGCGATTTTCGTGTGGAAAATCGGTTTCACTCGGAATTCTAGTACGCATTGATCGACGCCAACCGGTGAGCATCGATCGACGGTGAAACCTACAGAATCACGGGCTTCGTGTGAATTGACTAATATCGATCGGCACTGCTTTTGACATCGATCGACAGAGTTCCATCGATCGGCATCACACCCATAGCGTCGATCGACAAAAGAGAAAACCAGTCCGACTACGGAACCAAAATGCGAGCTAGTTTATATGCCCAACCGTGACAGCGTCAGAACAGAATACAAACACAACTGAAGCTATGGATACTGATAGAGAAGATGAGGGACACTCAAAGAGGAGGCAAAAGATCCCAAAGCATCAACGCAGAGAAGCCAATGAAAAGGAGATAGCTAGTTTTGCTAATATAGTTTTTAAAATTCCTTTAGATATTTCTTTTGATGAAGCTTATTATACTTACAGATTGTGGATGTTCTTCAGGGAAACAAGGGAGACAGATGACAACATAGAGATAATATTCAATCATCTTAGAGAGAAGATGAAGTAGAGAACCTATCTGAAAAAGAAAAGTGATCTTGGAAAGTTTGTGGTTCCATGCTTCATCAAAGGAAAAAAATATCCCAACGCTCTCTGTGACACTGGATCTTCAGTGAGCATTATGCTAAAGTCTATGGCAGAAGAGTTTAACCTGACAGTGGAACCCTCCAATGAATCTTTTACATTCGTTGACTTCTAAAGAGTGAACTCAGGAGGATGGTAAAAGATGTTCCAGTGCAGATCAACAATACCTTAGTTCCAACAAACTTTCATGTGATGGACATTAAGATAGATTAGAACTCTTCTCTACTACTTGGGAGAGCATTCATGGCTACTGTGGGAGCCATATGCGACATGCAGTTAAACAGGCTGTATCTATCTCTAATTGATAAAAATATTTTTTTATCAACTTGTCAAAAATAAGAACGAGGCTACCCTGATCCAATTATGCAATGATGCAGAGCTTGTGGCCACATGCTTCTGGGATTACGAGTTCGGTGAGGAATCAGAAGAAAGAGCATCGATCGACACCCAACCCAACATATCGATCGACAGCCTTTCAGTTCCACAATCGATCGATATCCACCGTATCGCATAGCGACACTCAAAATTCCGAACAAACCCACACCTACAATGGAGACTTTATAATCACAACACAGCCTACCTCGAGTACGAAGAAGACTACATAAATGAAGAAACAATTGAGTACTGAGGGCTTGCTATGAAATAGGCTGGAGTTTTTCATGTTTCCCATCAACCTGGGAAATCGACATCTATCGATGGCGACCATACACCATCGATCAATACTGAGAATGAAGCAGAAACCGAACGTGATTCAGCTGCAGAACGCGAAAGAGAATATGGTTATCTACAATCAGATGAGTTTGGTATTATGAGAGATCCAGACGGTAATGCAAGAGCTATGGATGGCAGAATTCTACATGTCACAAAGGAATATGTGGCAGACATTCTTGCAATGGCCAATGGAGCTGGAAAACTTTTTGGTCACCAGTCTGATTATCGAGCATTGATCGACGGTCCACGTACCCCATCGATCGACACCAATCCGGTTTTCCACGGATATGGTATAGTTTACGGAGACCACAATGCAGCTTACAGAGAGGAAGCGCCGATTGAACCTTGCAGCCTGGCACTGGAAGAAGAAGACGGCTAGGTAAACGTGAGAGTGGGAAATCCAGCATCAATCCTAAACATATCTTGGCCATCAAACGACATCAAACGAGAACCAAAACAATTACTTGGAGCAGAAGATACAGAAGATGGTTATCTCAGAGCAGACGAGCTTGGAATTTTCAGAGATACAGAAGGACGTGCACGAGATCTTTACGGGAGAATTCTCATCTACCTAAGGAAGATGTTCCAGATGCCCTTATTATGGCTGAACGATTAGGAAATTTATTTGGACAACAGCAACAGCCATCGATCGACGCACCAGAACCAGAATAGATCGACAACAAGGAGCAGAAGCACGATCCAATCAAAACACAACCATCGATAGAAGACAAGAAAAAGGCATCGATCGATACCACTATTCTAAGAGTCAACAAGTTCTGTACATCTAACCCCTTTACTTCAGAAACTCCAGGAACGGTAAGTTGGATAAATCCCCTCCTGATAGACGGTCGCGTAGAGTATGAAAAAAGAGCTTTTGATGCTGATGGCAGAAGAATTTTCTTTTGGTAAAAGGAAGATTGGTATGGCATACACAGAGATTAGAATGGTAATGCACGAGCTATAGATGGAAGAATTGGGTATGTACAAGAGGAAGAGCTACTGATGTGGGGTCTTATTTCACTTTCAAATTAACCCTATATTCCCACTTTACTCTCTCAAATAAGAGGTTCGTTTGTAGTACTTAGGGATCGAATCCACATAGACTCTAGGATTGCACAATAGACTTTGTTTTCAAATTAAAACTACATGAATTATAATAATAACAATAAAAGCGATATTTAAGATTGATTTTATTTGTGAAGATTAATTTAGGAGGTTATACTTAGGGGAAACTCTCAGGTAGATTTTAATTATGAAGATTAATAGGTTGCTTGGGTTTTATTAAGTATCGTTCTGAATTTAAACCTTAGGTAAGATCACTCTCGCGCATCTCGGCTGAGCATCGATCGATAGCAATATGATGTCGTCGATCGATGATCATTCTAAACAGTACTAATTTGGTGGTTTAATAGATTCTCTAAACTTCTAGTTCAACTCTCGTTTGCTACTAGTTATTTAGATTTTTTAAGATAGATTCCAGGTTGTAACCAAGCTATCGCTTGAGCTATAGAACCCTAATTTCTAAGATTAAAGTGCTCAAATTCAACTCAGCATTTAGTACAACTTAAACAAAGAAGAAGATTACCCTAACAATTTCATAAAATCACCAATACATTAATACTATTGAATAACCCTAAATCTAATAAAGAACTACTCCGACATAGCAATAAAGAACATCATTAAATTATGAATAAATAGCATAAAATTAAATGAGTGAAAAGATAAGGACTTGAAGATCTTCTCTGTAATGATGATAAGATCTTTCTCTCCAATAGATGTAGCAATGTGTTCCACCTCTAAAAACTCTTATGTAACTTTGTGGCTGCCCTGATTTCTGAATAATACAGCATAGGGCTTAACAAAGATAAAATACCCTAATAAATTGTCTAAATTTCGGCCAGAGACTTGTCTTGCAATTAATGAGACTTCTGGGTAAAACTTGTAATTTCTCAATCTTTCTGCCGACTTCATCGTCGATCGACATACAATGTGTAACGTCGATCGATGGTCCATTCATAATTCTGGACCTGCCTCTGGGTCTTTGTTGGGAAATCCTTACTGCTCCAAAATAGTCCAAAACCTCCAATTGCTTCCAATAAGTACCTAGACCTATAAATGCTCTAAAACAATATCAAATGCATATAAAAGACTCTAAATATACTATATAAATCATAGGTAAAATCCATAGTATATCAACTCCCCCAGACATAACATTTTGCCTGTCCTCAAGCAAACAAAGCCTCTGTGAGAAGTTTTGAAAAACGAACTCACATAAAGTCTAAGTATAACTGTCACCTTACTTTCTTACAGCCACATCTTATCAAGTTAATCATAGAGAAAATTTATATACCATATCCTAGTATAGCAACCAACTCCATTCTA
The DNA here is from genome assembly GCA_905132885.1 of Moricandia moricandioides. Taxonomy (NCBI): domain Eukaryota; kingdom Viridiplantae; phylum Streptophyta; class Magnoliopsida; order Brassicales; family Brassicaceae; genus Moricandia; species Moricandia moricandioides. Next base: position 393,625 of record CAJHQQ010000019.1, read on the forward strand.
CCAACAACTTAGCAAATACTAGTCTGACTCGCCCCTCTACTAATTTCATTTCTTTGCATAAAATAAAAGTGCAGGATTTACTTTAGGAGTATCGATCAAGGGACACATAGACTCTTACCTCTACAAGTATCTGAACAGACATGTAGCCTTCTCTTATTCCTTTCCTCTCTCTCTCTTCTCACTTCTTCTCAGTCAATGTCTCCCTTCTTTTGAGGGTATCATTTCTTTTTTTTTTAATTAACTGAGATATTTGGATAGGCTTCCATGAATCAAGCCCTAATGGTTTTTGCAACCTGATCTTGTTCACTTGTTTTTGACCTTTATCTCTTTCTAAGATCATATGAATTAAGCTTTAATGGTAGTAGCCACATAATCCTTTTCGTCTCCTTTTTTAATCTGAAGGGGAGAGAGAGGGGAATCAGAAGCAAACACACTTTTACCTTCCAGACTTGTAGAAGGAATCCTATCCAGTGTATACTGAATCCCAAAGCAAGCAAATAATGTCATGATTAGTGTTGGAAATCAGCTTCGGTTCCTTCAAACTTTATAAGCAAGTGAGATATAATGGCAGGATGATCCACTTTGATATCTCTAGTAATCTCTGCAACAATCTTCTATGAATGGTGTTAATGTGTGGTTAGTCAATAGTAAATTTCTGATCGTAGTCCTCTTCTAGACTCGATAAAACTTTTTGAAAAACTTATATATATATATATAAGAAACTTAAAAAAATTAAATAGCATTAGCGAACCTCCCCAAGACATAAATTACACTTGCCCCAGTGTAATCTGTCTCGGATTGGTTATGAGAAAATAAATCGTAAGTAAACAGTGTTAGAGATTGTCGAATGTACCAACTCTGTTTGGTGAATCGATCGATGTCAGTAAATGAGCGTCGACCAATGGTAAACCATCATCGACGATTGATGGTGAACGTATGGTTTCTATCGATGTAGTATTCGAACAATCGGAAAACCTTCATATATAGGATAGATACTGAATTAAGTAATAATATAAATAAAGTTAGAAACTTTTTACGCTCTGTTAGTTCGGCATCAATCGATGGAAACTAGCCAGCGTCGATCGATGCTAGACTGTAAAAGTGAATCGTTTGTGTCTACTCTCGATTCTGATCATCTGTCTTTAGGTTAGCTCTGTTAGACACTCAAAACATGGTGAAAATAAGATCCAAACAGTTATAAATAAATTGTTAGTCGAAAATAGCAATGCAACAACAATAAATAAACATAAGTATAAATCTGAAAGAGAGATGAAGTAAAAGAGAAAGGAGTATCGAAAAGATTACTCCTCATCGGATGTATCCTAGTCTTGCTGGTGGTGATCTGGCTCATGTCCTGGGACGGCTGATGCACTGGCATCGTGACATTGTCTCTACCTTGGCCTATATCGCTCGAAGCGCGTCCACCACGACTCGCTGGAAAGCACTATGGTCGTGTATGGCTCGTCTGCTCCGGCTGCTGCGACCGAGTGTGCTGGGCGGAGACCTTCTATGTGTCGTACTCTGAGGGGTGTGGTGTGGATGTGGTGCTCATCAGGGTGGAATGCAAGGCGCTGTAGATTGTCACAGAAGTCTGTCACCTCTCTCAGTGGTAGTGCTATCATCCTCGGTCCCTCGTCATCCACAAAAGATCAAAAGTGTCCCTCCTTCAGCCACTGGTCGTTCGTCAGGTGACCCTCATCCATGAAGCGGATCCTCTCTCCACCAAAGCTCTCTCGAGGCTGATGCCAAGAGAGCTGAAGATGGGTGTCAGGAGGCTCCCTATCGTCTTCCTCTTCGCGTCAGAACTGTTGAAGGGTTTGTCCTTCAGGGTTGCCAGATGCTCCGCAAATAAAGCTCCCATGTTCACCTGCTGATCGGTCTCCGGTGGAACAAAGAGCTCGTCATCGAGCCCAACTAATTACCTAGCGGAATAGTATAGTAGTGTCAGCTCTTGAACCTGAACGTTGTTGGGTTCCATCTTGCAAAACAGGGTGTTGGCAAGGACCTTCAGGAAGTAGCGCAGGGTGGGGTGACGGACGTCCGTCTGAGTGGCTGAGATGGAGTAGAGTGGCCTGTCCCGATGAGGCCCTAGAAAGTAGGCAGGCCAGGAAAAGAAGAAACTGCACAAGTGCTGGTACCGATGACGAAGCCATAGATCTCGCACAGCTGTGGGATGGGAATCCTGTACCGGATGCCTCTGATGAAGAAGGTCAGGGTGGCCTCATGTGCCACCTTTGCCTTGGGGCTCTTGTAGAGCACCTGAGCTGTGGAGATGCACTGCCTGACCAGGTCGGAGTATAGAGGATATGGCTTAGTAGCCATGGTGCCCAATCCAAGCTCCTGCACCATCTGTCTAAAGTCAGCGTAGAGCCCGAGTTTCTGCAAGGTTCGCTTGTCAGGGAACTTGGTTGGCTCGATGGTGAAGCCCTGCCAGGCGTTGTAATAAAGACTGTCGAAATCGTCCCACTCCTCGCTCAGGGGACAGTGTGTGCATTCCCTCGATGCCACAGCTTGTCGGGGGTGGGGATAGTGATGTGGGTGGGTTTTTATGTTTTAATAGGGTAATAATATCCTAAACAAACAACTGTCACATTAACATTTAATCCTAACACATAAAACAATAATACTTTTGTCAAGAGAGATTAGGTGTAGTATTTAGGGATCAAATCCACAAAGAACAATGTCACACAATATATTTCTTATTTCTAAAGACTAAGCTAGAAAACTATATATATGGGTAGCAAGTAATCAGGTCAAGCAAATATTTTTTATTATAAGGTATAGATGAAATATGGAAATACGCTAATAATGTTGATATGGAAATATGCTATTAATGTAAATATGGAAATATGTTAGTAATATAAATATGGAAATTTGCTAAGATCTAGGGTTTCAGGAAACTGGATTATAGTAGATATAAGTTAAAGATATTTAATCATGGAACTCAAAATCTAATGTAAAAGACACCAGCTCTCGCATGCGCGCCTAATCTATTTATAGACTAAGTCCAATGTCTCAGCTCTCGCTTGTTGACACAGAATGACCGTCGATCGATGGCAATGATCCTGCGTCGATCGATGGTTTCTTGAGTCAAGCGTTATGACCTAATTCGATAAGTTCACTAGATTGACTAAATCAACTCTCGTTTGTTTCTAACAACCTAGCTCAACAAAATAGATTCTGGTAGTAGACCATGCTCTCGCTTGAGCCTAACTATCCTATTATCAGAGTTCTAGTTAGCTACTCTAGAACACAAGAAATAAACACAATTCTATTAATATATCTAATAATGACCTTAACAATTCTATTGTTTGGCTGATACATCAGTACCATTGATAAACCCTCAACCTAGTTGATAACTACTCAAGCATAATTGAGGTAAGAATAGTAATCTGAATAAAATGCATAGATAGAATATTGGGGTTTCAAAGCACACTTAGAACATTAATCACCCCTCTAGTACTAGCACACTCCTTCTGGTGCAATACATAAAGTATAAATATAAAACCCTAAAGTCTAGGTCAAAACTCGTGCAAGGGTAATCTTGTGTCATGTCTCTAACTTGGGCTTGAAAGTCGGCTGACTGCGAACTGGACATCGATCAATGGCATATGTGCAACATCGATCGATCTTGGTCATGTAACATCAGTCGACGCCTACATTGTCGTCGATCGATGATAATCTCGGACTTCAATTCTCTTCAATGATCAGCTACAGATTATTCCTCTCCAAAGGCTCCAAAAGCTCCAAGTATCTCCATATATCTCCAAAACGTACCTGGACATGTAAAGACCTCAAAACATAGCCTAGAAATACATAACAGACCCTAAATAGCTATAACATGGTCTAAAACTAGTAATAAATAGGCTATATCAACTCCCCCAGACTTAACCTTTTGCTTGTCCTCAAGCAAACAATCTTGTGAAAGATGTTTTGAAAAGTGATAAATCACATATTGTCTAAGTATAACTATCACTTTGATTTATTTCAACTACATCCTATCAAGCCAATCACATGGTAACTTTATATACCATATCCTACTATAGCAACCAAATCCATTCTACAAACAACTTAGCGAATACTAGTTTGACTCGCCCCTCTACTGATTTCATTCTTTGCATAAAATAAAAGTGCAGGATTTACCTTGGGAGTATCGATCAAGGGACACATGGACTCTTACCTCTGCAAGTATATGAACACACATGTAGCCTTCTCTGATTACTTTCCTCTCTCTCTTCTCACTTCTTCTCTGTCAATGTCTCCCTTATTTCGAGGGTATCATTTTATTTTTTTAATTTACTGAGATATTTGGATAGGCGTTCAAGATTAAGCCCTAAAGGTTTTTTCCACCAGATCATGTTCCCTTCTTTTTGACCTTTATCTCTTTCTAGGATCATATGAATCAAGATTTAATGGTTGTAGCCACCAAATCCTGTTCGACTCCTTTTTTAAAACTGAAGGGGAGAGAAAGGGGAATCAGAAGCACACAGACTTTTACCTTCCAAACTTGTAGAAGGAATCCGATCCATTTTATACCAAATCCCAAAACAAGCAAATAATGTCAGGATTAGTGTTGAAAATCAGCTTCGGTTCCTCCAAACTTTCTAAGCAATTGTTATATAATGGCAGGATGATCCACTTTGGTATCTCTAGTAATCTCTGCAAATAACCTTCTAAGAATGGTGATTATAGCATGGTTAGTCAATAATAAATCTTGATCATAGTCCTCTTCTTGACTCAATAAAACTTTTTGGAAAAACTTATATAGATATAAATAACACTGAAAAACAATCAAATAGCATTAGTGAACCTCCCGAGACTTAAATTACAATGTCCCAAGGGTAATCGCCCTGGATTTGTTAGAAAAAAATAAATCATAAGTAATTCGCTTAAGTATAGAACTTGATACCTCTCTTTGTAAGATAGCGTCGATCGATGGTCGGATATGGGTGTCGATCTAGACCTATAAGTTCCTATTTCTTATAAAACTTAAAATAAAACACAATATCAGTAATACCTCCTCCAGACTTAAATAACACTATCGTCAGTGTTATACAGTCTGAGATTGGGGAAGAAATAAATCATAAGGACCAATTGTAACAAGGAAAAACTGATACACCTGCTCGCTGATGGTAACCGTCGATCGACACAGTTGTGCCTATCAATTGATGTGTTGCTTACTCCGTCAATCGACAGTGATCAAGTGTCGGTCGTTGCTCTAGGAAGACTATTGTCCTTGGATCGTTTTTTGTTTTTGAATATCTGAAATAAATAAAAACCAAAATTAGTACTAAATGAAGAATAAAATTAATTAAAACTTACTAAACAGTGGTTGTCTCCCTCTCAGTGCTTGGTTAGAGTCTTAAGCTCCACATTGTGAATTCTTTCACTAGAAAGGAGGTTGATCAACTCTTGGAAAACAAGTGGCTACATCTTCGTTGCTCTTCTGAAACCATGTACGAATGAAGTTTCTGATTGCCTCATCTCCTCTGATTTTCTTATTCTTTATGATCTCCTTAGTGACCTCTAGTGAATGCATTCTTTTTAATACTGCGGTGGAGCATTCTAAGTTTGGCAGTTGTAGTGTCTGACATTTCCTCTAGTTGCTGAGAAACATCTTCCTTCATTAGGCACTGAGAATAAGCAATATCAGAGAACCTTTCTTCTAAGTAGTGTTCTGCTGCGAACTTCTATCTGTTGAACTTAGTATCGATCGATGGCGTAAGGTTGTCGACGATCGATGTCACTCCATCCGGTCTACTCGCATGCTGTCTCTGAAAAGTATCCATGTATTGCTTTATCTCATCCATGCGTGTAGTCAAATTGGTAAGGCATCTATCAATAGGATTGTAGACATCATCAAGCCTCATGTATAAATCATCCAGTGACATCTCTTGAGCTTTGTAGATCTCATGCACAATATCATCAATCTCTGCTCTGCTGTATGTCTCCTGCTTCTGCTCCGTGTTGTCGATCGATGTTGGTACATGTGCGTCGATTGATGGCTGTTGCGGTTGTCCAAAGGACTTTCCTGATCGTTCAGCCATTAGAAGGGCGTCTGCTACATCTTTCTTAGGTAGAGTTAGAATTCTCCCATAAAGACCTCGTGAACATCCTTCTACATCTCTAAAATTTCCAAACTCACTGGGTCTAAGGTAACCAGCTTCTGTTTCTTCTCGTCCAAGTGAAGGGTCTGGTTTAAGTGTGATGTCGTTTGGTGGCCAAGATAGGCCGGTTATTGATGCTGCATTGCCTACTCTTTTGCTCATTACCCATCCAAGTTCATCCTCATCATAATTTGAGTCATACTCTTCGTAGGCTTCACCGTATCCTTGGCATGCCCAATGGTGTCGATCGATGGTTTATGGTTACTGTCGATCGATGCTCGGTAATCAGACCGGTGCCCAAAAGGTTACCAGCTCTGTTAGCCATTGCAAGTATATCTGCTACATCCTCCTTCGTGAGGTTTAGAATTTTGCAATCCATAGCTCTTGCGTGACCATTTGGATCTCTCATAATACTGCACTCATCTGGTTGTAGATAACCAGCTTCTGTGTCGTGTTCTTCTGTTGAATCATGTTTGGGTACTGGATCATATTCAGTATCGATCGATGGCGTACGGTTTCCATTGATCGATGTCGATTTCCCCGGTTCATGGAAAACATGAAAAATTCCAGCCTCTTCCATAGTAAGCCCTCGGTACTCGATCATCTCTTCATCTCTGTAGTTTTTATCGTATTCGAGGTAGGCTGGGTTGTAATCGTAATCAGCATGGTAGGTGTGGATCTTTTCTTGGGTATGGGTGTCGTTCGATGTTGAAGGGTGGGTATCGATCGATTGCTTATCTGCAGGACTGTCGATGGATGCTAGGGGTTGGGTGTTGATCGATGCTTCATCTACCGATTCTTCATTACACTCGTAATCGCAGAAACATGTGACCACAAGCTCTGCATCATTGCATATTCGATCAGGGTAGCCTTGTTCTTATTTTTAACAGGTTCATAAAAGATATTGTTATCAATTAGAGCTAGATACAACCTGTTTAACTGCATGTCGCATATGGCTCCCACGGTAGCCATGAATGCTCTCCCAAGTAGTAACGAAGAGTTCCAATCTATCATGATGTCCATTACATGAAAGTCTACTGGGACTAGGGTGTTGTTGATCTGTACTGGAACATCTTTTACCATCCTTCATGAGTTTACTTTTGAGCATTCCACAAACGTGAACAAATCGTTGGAGGGTTCCACTCTTAGGTTCAGCTCCTCTGCCATAGACTTTGGCATAATGCTCACTGAAGATCCAGTGTCGCAGAGGGAGTTAGGGTATTTGTTTCCTTTGATGAAGCATGGAATCACAAACTTCTCAGGATCACTTTTATTTTTCAAACAGGTTGTCTGTTTCATCTTCTCTCTGAGGTGATTGAACATGGTTTCTATGTCATCATCTGTTTACCTTGTTTCCCTTAAAAACATCCTCAATCTGTGAGAATAATAAGCTTCATCAAAAGATATATCTAAAGGAATTTTAAAAACTCTTTTAGCAAAGCCATCCATCTCCTTTTCATTGGCTTCTCTGAGTTGGTGTTTTGGGATCTTTTGCCTCCTCTTTGAGTGTCCCTCTTATTCTATATCAAGATCTGTAGATTCAAACGTGTATGTATTCTATTCTGAAATTGTTGTTGTTCGATGCACAATCAGACTTGGGTTGAGGTTGGGTGATCGGACTGGGTTTCCACGCTGTCGATCAATGACACGCATGGAGCATCGATCGATTTCTTCATCTCTATGTCGATCGAGATCGTGAGCATGGTATTGATCGATGTTAGTTGATTCGGATGAGGCTATTGATTCTGTAGGTTTCACTATCGGACGATGCCCGTTGTCTTGCGTCGATCGATGCGGATGGGAATTGCCGATTGATATAGAATTTTCCACGCGAAAGTTGTTGTCTTGGGGTTTCACTTCCTGCCAGAAATCCTCATCAATTAATGCATTGACGTGGTGCCTTTGCCCAGTCTCCATCTTCTCCTTAATCAGTCTCTCATGTCTCCTAATGGTCTCACTTGTTTGCATCACTTGGTCCTCCAACTTCTTCACATGGGTGCTGAGGTTTTCAAACTTGGTGTTCAGGTTGAGGTACTGACCATCTATCTTTCCGTTGAAATCCAAAGTCATCTTCTGCTGTCCCTCTAAGACTCTATCAACCATTCCTTCAATCTTGCTTCCCTGAGTTTCTGGAGGAGCATTTTTGTAGTAGGAAGATCCATATGTCATGTCGTCATTGAAGGGCTTTCGATGTTAACTCTGATTAAAGTTACTCATTTGACCAGTACCATAGGAATTCCTGCTGAACCCTAGATTCCCTTGTGTCTGGAAACAATTCCCATCAATGTAGTACACATTCTTCCTCATTCTCATCGTCTCCAAACTCTATCGCTTCTACCTCTACAAAAGTAACCTGTTTTCTGAAAAATTTCTGGACACTATCCAGCTTTGCTTTTACCTCTTCAATCTCTCCTTGCTTATTGTTGGAGTTGCTTTCTTCCTCTCAAAATCCGTGTTCTTGATATTGCTGCTAGATGCCAGATTTTCAATCAATCTTGTAGCTTCTTCAGGGCTCCTAGTACTTAAAATTTCCTTCACTAATTGTGTCCAAAGTCATCTGATTTTGCAGTCCAATACCTCGGAAGAAAGTGCTAAGAAGTTGCACAGTGATGTGGACAGTCTCTCTGGTATGACTTGAATCTGATCCATGAGTTTCTGAAAGACTGTGAAGGCTCTTGTGAAAAAGTAGCAATCTTGCTCCTCAGATCTTCTGCTCTTGCGTCATCAAAGAAGTTACGTAAGAAACCATTCTTAATGTCAGTCCAGGATGTCAGAGATCCTGGTTGTACCTGCTTAAGCCAATTTGAAGCTTCTCCAACAAGTGAGTACTTGAAGAGCTTACAGAAAAGGTAGTGCTCAGGGACTCCATTGGCTTTAATAGCAGTCACTAGATCCTCAAATCGCTCGAGATGATCCATAGGGTGCTCATGTCGCAACCCATGGTAAGGTGTTTGCGCTACAATTCCGAAGTAAGGGGGCTTGATCTCAAAATCATTTCTCTGAAAATCTGGAGGACGAATGTCGGATCTGTTGGTGTAGAACTGGTCTTGACGGTTGTAGTCAGCCAACGTTCTCTGAGCAGCATGGGCGTTAGCTTCAGGTTGAGCTATTGCAGCGTCTGCTTCTGTATCAGGTATTACAGTCCCTTGATCGTCTATCCTTTGACCTGCTGCATTATGCAGATGACCGTTGAGATCATGAAATTCTCCATTCTCATTCTGAACCAAAATTATTGGCGTAACCATCTGAAATCGTCTACTGTCGTCGATCGATGCGGATGAGGTGATGTTGATCGATGCTAAGTGATCAATGTCAGTCGATGCTAGAGTTATGATGTCGGTCGATGTTTGAGTTCTGATTCCGGTTGTTCCTATACGTAAAGATGTATCTGTCGATTCTGAAGGTATGCCGGCGATCGATACATGTCGTCTTTCTTTGCGGATCGTGCGTTTGAGTTGCTGTGGATCAGAGAACAGTAAGTCTTGTCCTTTGTTTCTCCTGGTACTCTTTTGCATGCACCTGAAAAAAAAAGAAGAAATTTCAGTAACCTTTAAAATAACAAACCTAGACTATGTCCTAGAAAATAAATCTAATGGCGATCAATGTTCCACGGCAACGGCGCCAAATTTGACGTGGGTGTGTTTTTATGTTTTAATAGGGTAATAATATCCTAAACAAAAAACTGTCAAATTAACCCTAAATCCTAACACACAAAAGAATAATACTCTTGTCAAAAGAGATCAGGTATAGTACTTAGGAATCAAATCCACAGAGAACAATGGTACACAATATATTTCTTAGTTCTAAAGGCTAAGCTAAGTAACTATATATATTGGTAGATCTAAGGTTTCTGGCAAGTTAATTACAGTAAATAGAAGTTAAAGGTATTTAATCATGGAACTCGAAATCTAATGTAAAAGACAGCAGTTCTCGCAGGTGCACCTAATCTATTGACTAAGTCCAATATCTGAGCTCTCGCCTGTTGAAACGGAATGACCGTTGATCGATGGCAATGATCCTGCGTCGATAAATGGTTTCTTGAGTCAAACGTTATGACCTAATTTGATAAGTTCACTATATTGACTAAATCAACTCTCGTTTGATTCTAGCAACCAAGCTCAACAGAATAGATTCCGGTATTAGACCATACTCTCACTTGCGCATAACTATCCTATTATCAGGGCTCTAGTTAGCTACTCTAGAACACAAGCAATAAACACAATTCTATTTATAGATCTAATAATGACCTTAACAATTCTATTGTCTGGCTAATCCATCATTACCATTGGTAAACCCTAATCCTAGTTGATAAATACTCATACATAATTGAAGGAAGAAAAGTAATCTGAATAAAATGCATAGATAGAATATTGGGGTTTCAAAGCACACTAAGAACACTAAGCACCCCTCTAGTACTAGCACACTCCTTCTGGTGCAATACATAAAGTATAAATATAAAACCCTAAAGTCTAGGTCAAAGATCGTCCAAGGGTAATCTTGTAATCTTTTGTCATGTCTCTAACTTGGGCTTGAAAGTTGGCTGTCTTCGCACTAGACATCGATCGATGGCATATGTGCAACATCGATCGATCTTCTCTGATTTCCTTTCCTCTCTATCTTCTCACTTCTTCTCAGTCAATGTCTCCCTTCTTTTGAGGGTATCATTTTATTTTTTTAATTGACTGAGATATTTGGATAGGCTTCCATGAATCAAGACCTAATGGTTTTTGCAACCAGATCCTGTTCACTTCTTTTTGACCTTTATCTCTTTCTAGGATCATATGAATCAAGCTTTAATGGTTGTAGCCACCAAATCCTATTCGACTCCTTTTTTAATCTGAAGGGGAGAGAGAGGGGAATCAGAAGTACACAGATTTTTACCTTACAGACTTCCAGAAGGAATCCTGTTCAGTGTATACCAAATCCCAAAGCAAGCAAACAATGTCAGGATTAGTGTTGGAAATCAACTTCGGTTCCTTCAAACTTTTTAAAGAAGTTTAATATAGTGGCTGGATGATTAACTTTGGTATCTCTAGTAATCTCTGCAACAACCTTCTAGGAATGGTGCAAAAGTGTGGTTAATCAATAGTAATTTTCTGATCGTAATCCTCTTCTTGACTCGATAAAACTTTTAGCAAAACTTACATATATATATATATATATATATATATATATATATATATAACTCAAAAACAATTAAATATCAATAGTGAACCTCCCCTGCCTTAAATTACATTGTCCCCAATGTAATCCGCCTCGGATTGGTTATGTGAAAATAAATCATAAGTAAACAGTGTTAGGGATAGTCGAATTTACCAACTTCGTTTGGTGAATCGATCGATGTCAGTAAATGAGCGTCGACCGATGGTAAACCATCATTGACAATCGATGATGAACGTATGGTGTTGATCAATGTAGTATTTAAACAATCGGAAACCTTCATATATAGGATATATACTGAATTAAATAATAATATAAATAAAGTTAGAAACTTGTTACACTATGTTAGTTCGGCATCGATCGATGGCAACTATCCGGGTTCGGTCGATGCTAGGCTGTCAGAGTGAATTGTTTTTGTCTACTCTCCATTCTGATCATCTCTCTTTAGGTTAGCTCTGTTAGACACTCAAAACATGGTGAAAATAAGATCCAAACAGTTATAAATAAATCGTTAGTCGAAAATAGCAATGCAACAAAAATAAATAAACATAAGTATAAGTCTGAAAGAAAGATGAAGTAAAAGAGAAAGGAGTATCGAAAATACTACTCCTCGTCCGATGTATCCTGGTCCTGCTGCTGCTGTTGTGGTGCTGGTGGTGATCTGGCTCGTGTCCTGGGACAGCTGAAGCACTGGCGTCGTGACATGGTCTCTACCCTGTCCCAGATCTCTCGAAGTGCATCCACCACGACTTGCTGGAAAGCACTATGGTCGTTTATGGGCATCTCTGGAATCACAGAGAAGGCTGGAAGAGGTGGGGGTGGCTGTGCTGGCTTGTCCGCTCCGGCTGCTACAACCGGGTGTGCTAGGCGGAGACCTCCTATGCGTCGTCCTCTGAGGGGTGCGGTGTGGATGTGGCGCTCATCTGGGTGGAATGCAAGATGCTGTAGATCGTCAGAGAAGTCTGTCACCTCTATCGTCTCCCTCTTCACGCCAGAACCGTGGAAGGGTTTGTCCTTCAGGGTCGCCAGAGGCTCCGCAAATATAGCTCTCATATTCACCTCCTGATCGGTCTCCGGTGGAACAAAGACCTCGTCATCGAGCCCAACTAATTCCCTGACGGAATAGTATAGTAGTGTCAGCTCCTGAACCCGAACCTTGTTGGGTTTCATCTTGCACAACAGGGTGTTCGCAAGGACCTTCAGCAAGTAGCACAGGGTAGGGTGACGGACGTCCGTCTGAGTGGCTGAGCCGGAGTCAAAGTGGCCTGTCCCGATGAGGCACTAGAAAGTAGTCAGACCAGGAAAAGGAGCAACTGCACTGGCGCTGGTACCGATGTCGAAGCCTGTACTGGATCCCTCTGATGAAGAAGGTCAGGGTGGCCTCATGTGCCACCTTCACATTGGGGCTCTTGTAGAGCACCTGAGCTGTGGATATACACTGCCTCACAAGGTCGGGGTGTAGAGGATATGGCTTAGTAGCCATGGTGCTCAATCCGAGCACCTGCACCATCTATCTGAAGTCAGTGTAGAGCCCCATTTTTTTTAAGGTTTGCTTGTCAGCGAACTTGGTTGGCTCGATGGTGACGCCCTGCCAGGCGTTGTAATAAATACTGTCGAAATTGTCCCACTCCTCCCTCAGGGGACGGTATGTGCATTCCCTCGATGCCACAGCGTGTCGAGGGTGGGGATAGTCCTCGAAAGTCACAAGGAAAGCCTCCTCTTCCTTGGGCCTAGGGTCCCGGCATGGAGGACCCGCGGTGGAGCGCTGGGACCAACAACCTCGTAATGTGCCTTAGTTCTCCTCTCTTCCATCTGCATATAACGAAAAAAGCAAAAATCAGAATTGATGTTGAAGTGAAAGGAGCAGGCGTGGATCGATGGTACCGCATTGTCGTCGATCGACATAACCTAATGGCCGTCGATCGATGTCGAGTCATGGGCAACGATCGATGCTGTCGCGGATGAGTTTTCTCAAGATCAAAAATAATCAAATCAAATCGTGCAAATCATGTGAAAATTGATGGATAGTTCCTAATATAGTACTCCAGCACCCTAAATCGTTCTACATTCCGAGTAAAACCACCAAAACTTTGATTTTTCTTCAAACCCTAAAAATTTCCCTAAACTAAGAGATTTGGAGGACATACCTTGAAGATTGATTGATTTAAAGAGTTGAACAGGAATAGAGGGTAGAAATCGTGTGGTCTAGGCTCAAAATTGAGCAAAATCGGTCAAAAATTTGGAGAGAAATCGGGTGTAGAACTCGTTTGTGTTTTTGGAGGTTTGGAGAAAAGTGTTTTATGAATCGGGGTCACGTCGAGTTAACCTACTCGACGCACGACCGTCGATCAACGGTCCTATAGGGCATCGATCGATGGTCTGGTCGGTGACTCCTTATTTAGTTTAGATTTTTGTAATTGTACAAATAATAGATAATTATTAATTATTTTTTAATTATTAAAGCATTATTGCTAATATATAAAAAAAATTTATGTTCTTATTGTTATTATTATTATTTATTAATTAATTATGTATATATATATATATTATATTATTATTATTTTATTTATTGTTATTTTTTAATGAATTGTGGGTTGCCTCCCACTCATCGCTTGTTTAAAGTCATTAGCTTGACGAAAAATGGGCTCATCATTTGGGATTAGGCATCTCTAGACGTGTGGTCTGAGTATGCGGAATTTCAGCTCTACCCAGTAGTGTTTCACTCGCTGCCCATTCACCATAAAATCTTCTCCTTTAGGATTAAACAGGACAACTGTCCCGTGAGGCGTAACTTCTTTGATGGTGAAGGGTTCGGACCAACGAGAATGTAATTTTCTAGGAAATAGGGTTAGCCGAGAGTTGTACAAGAGTACTCGATCGTTTGGTCCGAAATGACGTGAAATAATTTTCTTGTCGTGATAGGCTTTTGTTCTCTCTTTGTACAATTTTGATTTCTCGTTAGCATGATATCGGATTTCGTCCAGCTCATTTAGCTGAACTAATCTCTTTTCTGCTGCAGATTTAGCATCGAAGTTTATCTTTTTTATGGCCCATTCGGCTTTATGCGGGTTGATCCTACCGTAGTTTCTAGGATTTCTTTGATCTGACGGTTGGATACTTCTACTTGTCCGCTGGTCTGAGGATGATAGGGTGTAGCTACTCGATGGTGAACTCCATGTTTCTTGAGCAGTTTTTCCAACACTTCGTTAATGAAGTGGGTATCTCCATCGCTTATTACAATACGTGGAACTCCAAATCTGGGGTAGATAATACTCTTAAAGAGTTTAACAACTACGACAACATCGTTTTTTGGAGTTGCTATCGCTTCCACCCATTTAGATACATAGTCTACAACGACCAGTATGTATTTGTTTTCGTGTTAAGAAGGAAAAGGGGCCATGAAATCGATTCCCCAGCAATCAAACACTTCAACTTCAAGTATGAAATTTTGTTCCATCTCTTTTCTCTTGCTTATTTTTCCTCTTCTTTGGCGGGGGTCGCATTTCGCTACATAGGCTTGAGAATCCCGAAACATAGTAGGCCACCAAAAGCCTGCTTGTAGGATTTTTGACATTGTCTTAAAACTAGCTAAATGTCCGGCGTAATCGGATTCAGGACAATGATATATAATTTCTGGAGTTTTGCTTTCAGCAACACATCGTCTATATACGCCGTTAGAGCAGTGTTTGTAAAGGTAAGGTTCATCCCAATGATATCTCCGGATTTCTCTCGAAATTTTCTTTTTTTGATATCCTTTCAAGACTTCGGGATCTACTTTGTCTGCAAGATAGTTTACTATATCTGCGTACCAAGGTCTATCGGTGGTGTTCTGTGCACACACCCCCTACTTAATCTTCTTCCTTCGGGAGGATCGTTATTTGGAGTTGAAAGATTACAACTGACGTTGATATTGATTGGGATGATTATTTCATTGTCTTTCTCCAAGGCATCGTCGGTCGACGGTGTATGGGTAACATCAATCTGTGTTTTACGGATGCAGTCACTCGATGGGCTTAACATAGTTTCGATCGATTCCATTTCATGTGACGAACTAACATTGTCGACGAAAGGTTATTCTGCTAAGTAGACATTTTCTGTGGGTAAGAAATCATCTATAGGGATGTCGTTATCTACTCTTAATCATGACAAGTGGTCTGCGACTCCTCTTTCTACTCCTTTCTTGTTTTTTTACTTCTATATCAAATTCTTCGAGAAGTAGAATCCATCGTAAAAGCCTTGGCTTAGCGTTCTTTTTGTTCTTTAAACATTTTAATGCGGTGTGGTCGGTGTGAACAACTACTTTTGAACCGACTAGATAGGAACAAAAAAATTTCGAAGGCGAATACTACAGCAAGTAAGTCTTTTTTCGTCGTCGGATAGTTGCGTTCCGGGTCGTCGTGGGTTCTACTAGCGTAGTATATAGCGTGTAACTTTTTTTCCTTTCTCTGCCCAAGCACAGCGCCTACAGAGAAGTCGCTGGCGTCGAACATAATCTCAAAAGGTAAATTCCAATACGGTGCTTGGACAATAGGGGCGGACACGAGTGCTGGCTTGATTGCTTTAAAGGCTTCGAGACATTCAAGTGTAAAATCGAATTTCACTTCTTTGCACAAAAGTGCAGTAAGGGGTCTAGCTATTTTGCTAAAATCTTTTACGAATCACCTATAGAATCCAGCACGTCCTAAAAAACTTCTAACGTCCTTGGCTTTAATGGGTGGCGGCAGTCCAGTCATTACGCCAATCTTTTCCCTGTCCACCTCAATTCCGGCTGCTGAGACCTTGTGTCCCAAGACAATTCCTCTATTAACCATAAATGGCATTTTTCCCAGTTCAAAACCAGATTTTTCTCTTCGCATCGATCTAATACCTTACATAGGTTATCGAGACATGACTTGAAATTTGGACCATATACCGAGAAATCATCCATGAAAACCTCCATGAAGTCTTCAATCATATTGGTAAATATCAACATCATGCATCTTTGGAAGGTCGCAGGGCATTACAGAGTCCGAATGGCATCTTGCTATATGCAAACGTTCCATAGGACATGTATAGGTGACCTTTTCTTAGTCGTTATCTGGAAGAATCGGGAATACCCATCAAGAAAACAATAGTATTCGTCGCTCGC
The DNA here is from genome assembly GCA_905132885.1 of Moricandia moricandioides. Taxonomy (NCBI): domain Eukaryota; kingdom Viridiplantae; phylum Streptophyta; class Magnoliopsida; order Brassicales; family Brassicaceae; genus Moricandia; species Moricandia moricandioides. Next base: position 410,020 of record CAJHQQ010000019.1, read on the forward strand.
GAGCCTTTCTAACATCTGATCGATAAAGGGTAAGGGGAAATGATCTTTTTGTGTGGCAGCATTAAGTTTCCTATAATCGATACACATTCTGTGTCCGGAGACAGTTCTTGTAACACCCCCTGACCGTACTAGACATGTGGTTGACCAACCGTCCAACAATCAAACAAGAACATGACCGATAGACCGACCAACACCCATGCTTAAAGATGAAATGAGCCAACCGGCCAGCCAACAATCAAACAAGAACATGACTGACCGTCGAACCCAACACCATGGTCCGGAAGCGCTACGTGACGGGCTAGGGACAATCTGGTTAGAGTCATAGAACTTACTCCGCGACCTAGACCAGTTCATCCACTAAGTCGTCCCGTTAAAGCTTGGCTTATGGCTTTGCAACCCATACCAAGAGTTAGCGCTTCCGTTAGATCAAGGCCTAAGGCTTTTCAACCCGTACCAAGACCTAGCGTTGTGTTAGACCGGACTAGGCAAATATCAGAGTACTCATGAAGCGCATATAAAACAAATACTTTATTGATTCAAAGAAATATTCATACTTTGAATAATTCAAGACTAGGCCCGGCCTAATGCCAAATCAAATCAACACAACGAAAATCAAAATACCGTTTACAAAAGGGATGAAAATCTACACAGGCGGTCATAACGTCCAGCACCAAGCTATCCGATCATCCTTACAAAAGCGACCTGCAAAAAGGACAACAGAGTTGGAAGAGTAACCTAATGTTACTCAGTCAGGTGGCGGCCAATACCCGCAACCTAGTAACTAACCCAGACAACCCAAAATAACAATCAATCTAACCCTAGCATGCAAACAAAGCTAAGGCTACACAATCAACCCCTAGTTAACCATATATATGTCTGAGTTCAGTACTCATGTAATGTTAGACACTTAGGCTATACAAGTATCATTAACTGGTCGACTAACAATCAATCAAGAACATGATCGGCCAATCAATGTTACCGCATAGCTTTCAATATCCACCACCGTTCATAAGAAATCACTCAAACAATATAACAGCGAACATCGGGTCTACACTAACCAAAAAGACACCCAGACTAATCTGGTACCTAAGCCGGAATTAAGTCTTAATGTTAGAAACCTGCAAGACAATCAATCACCAATATTCAACAATAATAAGATACTAACTAACCACGACTCTACTATAACTCGTAACACCGTACTCGGTGTTACACTTACCTTAGGGTTCCATAACCTTATTCTAAACACAACACTCTAACTCGACACTCTAACTTGGGCCCTGGTAACTTTGTGTTCCTCCTCTACATCGGCAATATCCTATCTCCCTACCACAAAGTCTAGAAGAAGGAACTTCAACCGACCATGGCCCACAGTCATTCGCGTCACCGCGCGACAGCCCACTGTCATTCGGGTCACTGCCGAACGTTACACCGTCGTGTAACACTCAGCCCTAGGACATGACCCCGTCTCTCTGAGTCTTCCCGATCCAGCGAATAAGGGGTTTCCATAAACCCACTGAGTACGAGGGCGAGGAAACACTAATCAACCCCTAAAAAGCCTAGCATGGGCGGGTTACGCACATTCTGTCGGCAACACACACTCTACACGACCTTAACCCAGAACCTAACCTAAGGCTAATGTTCCAGATCCTAACTAGACTCGACTCTACGATACTAACCAATAGTACCAGTAGTCCGGCCTATATGGCCCAAGACCCTTAGTACTAACATATAATAAACTAAACAACAATATCATAACTAAATAAATCAACCAGTTAGTCACTCCCTTACCAAGAGCTTGCTAACCTCAATCAACAAGATTAATTAAATAAGCAAGAATTTAACTAATCTAACATTCAATCAACTCAATCAAACCGTTACCCAGATAGTTCAGCCTCCTTCTACAAAATTATCTTTAAAGATAACGAGAACCTGCACTCAACCATATCAACAAGCAAGAATATAAAACATGATTCACCCTAGTCCTAGTCAGGTTATTAACCCAGTCTTTATTCCATTTCATCTCAGCTTAGCCCGTGCTAAACTGATTTTGGTTTTCAGTTGAATAATTAACCCTAAGGACTGTATCTTGCAATAACGTGAGCATTCTACTCTATATGAGACTCGATCTATCCTAAGTTCCAAGTGGAACTCAAGCATAAACAAAAACTATCCTAAATTCCAAATGAATTTCAAACAAAACCAACTCATAGTGTTCTATGCCGATAAGCAGCTAGTTGATCGGAGAGGACTTGGCCAAATCCAACCTTGAAGTCTTGAATGGAATGGAATGGACTGACCTTGACTTGGACAGAACCTCGGGTTGATCATGAAGAAACTGACTTGGACTGATCTGGAGTCGGACAAAACCTTCTTTAGCTTCTGGACAGTCTTTCGAAACTTCCCGGCAGGATAACGATCTTCGAAAATGACTATACTTCTAAAACACCTTATTTCTCTCTCTCTCTCTCTCTCTCTCTCTCTCTCTCTCTCTCTCTCTCTCTCTCTCTCTCTCTCTCTCTCTCTCTCTCTCTAAGGACGTTTTTGCTTTTCTTTAGGTAGAATGGGGTGAGTGAAAGTGAAGGGGGCGTGGCAGGTATATATAGAAGTGGCTGGCCAGTGAGGGGAGGCCACACGAGCGACTGTGTGTCAGCCCGCATGCTTCCGATTGCATGTGGGGCGACACATGGGTGCATACATGGCTGGCTGCATGGTGAGCTCTCATTCATGCTGTCACACTTCTTCCACATGTCCAAGAGCATGCAATGATTGCATGTTAGATGACACCTCGTGCTCCACATGTCGATCAACATGCTCCGGTTGCAGATATGGCGACATCTCGTGCTTCTCATGTCACTCCGCATGTTATTGCTTCATGCACGGCGACACCTCGAGTTTCTATTGACACTCAGCTGGTTAGACGGTTTACATCCCGTCCCCCACATGTCTGGAAGAAAGGCCTAGTTGCATGCAAGACGACACCACATCGCCCACATGTCGATCAGTATGCTTCGGTTGCATGCGCGACAACACCTCATGCTCCGACATGTCATGCTTCTATGCGCGTCGACACCTCCTGCTAGTGTAAACAGAGAGCGTGTCAGGAAGTTGACACCACGTCCTAATCACATGCATTGAGACAGCTCGAGCTTCATGGTCCATTCACCTGATTTCGACCCCCACACCATATTTTCGACCCGCGATCAATTCCGAATATTTTTATGCTCCTGTTCTGATGCTCTGAATATTTTAAAGAAATCCCTAACTGAATTCTTACTTGATGTAAATATTTCCCGAGCCTCCGGCTTCCTAGAGAAATTCCATAATACCAAAATTAAGGTTTTCGCCCAACTTCGGATTTTCCCGGCATGATTCGATCCCGTCGTGATTACTTCCCGTCCTTCTTAATTCCCGCCCTGCTTCCGACTTATTTTTTCTCTGAAATAATATTTTGCTAATACGTAGTTTTGCTGAAAACTTAGTGCTTAAGAAACGTTGTGCATCTAAAACGTCGAGCTTCTAAAACGTCGTGCTTCAAAAAACGTGATGCTTCCAGAACGTCAATCTGATCAATCTAAGATATTTTCTAACCATGGTCGAGCAGCTTATTCGACTCATGATCAATTCTTTGACCGCCTCGTTCTTCGAAACTTCTCGATCGATCCTTATCGCCCGCGATTCAACCAACAAGTTGATGCTCGGCCAATCTTCCAATTTCTTTGAACCATGTTAAGTTTTATATGACCAAAACTCAACATTCCTCATCATAAGTTGATCCCCAAAAGCTTGGCTCCAAATTTCGACTTTGTCGATCTCAACCATTTTACCCCTTCTAGAGGGTTACCACAGTTCTAGTAGGGATCAATTCATCTTTATCATTCTTTACCACGGTAATTTCCCCTTTTCTTTGGGCCAACATGAACCGGGCTGACCCAGTTGCTGTCTGAGATCGGATAAATGACACCTACTTCTAGGAGTTTCATGATTTCTTTTTAACTACTTCCTTCAGGTTAGGGTTCAATCTCCTCTGATGCTCGATGGATGATTTTGATTCATCATCAATGTGTATCCTATGCATACATAAATCAGGAGAAATTCCGGTTATGTCATCTAGCATATAACCGAGAGGTTTGTGGTGCTTTTGCAGTTTATTCAGCAATAGTGCTTGCTCTCCGCTACTCAAATCGGCATTTATGATGACATGATAGGAGTTGTCGTAAAGAAAATCATATTTAAGGCCGGTTGGAAGTGGCTTCTTAAGTTCGGGGTTCTTTAGATTTGCTCCATTTGTTGGTTGCAATACGCTGTCGATCGATGGGGACGTCGGGGTGTCGATCGACGGGTGTAGACCGACGGGAGTCGATAGATCGAGATATTCGATGTCGATATTGAAAATTTCTTCTGTGGCGTTCATTAACCTTGTATAATCTCTATTGTGATCGTATAACATAGGGATATTGCCTTCAGGGGATTTGCTTGCTTTTCTAACGGTTCGTTCGAGCACATATATATGAATGATTCTTCTACTAGATCAGAAAGATGATTGAGATGGTATGTTTGACCGTCGATCAAAGGTTGTTTTATTATCTTTTCCATGTCAAAAACCATCGGTATCTTCCCGATGTTGATGCATATACTTCCTCCTCTGACATCAATGATCGCTCTGGCGGTGGCCAGGAAAGGTCTTCCTAAGATACTCGGATATCGAGGTTCTCGCTCATATTTATTAAGCACTACGAAATCTGCAGGTATATCTCAGTTATTAACGCGTACGGGTACATCCTCAAGTATACCTCCGGGGTTTTAGTGGATCTGTCAGCTAAAACTAGAGTGCTCGAGGTGGGTTAAAGTTGTGTTCGTCCGAGAGTGACTGCAATGGAGTAAGGAATCAGGTTTACACTAGAGCCTAAATCGTAGAGGGATTTTTGAAATCTCTCATCGCTAATAGTGCAGTCTAAAACGAAACTACCGGGATCAGGGAGATTAACTGGAGTTTTTCCTCTAATGAATTCACTCACCTCTTCGGATACCATCATCACGCAGTGTTATGATTCATGGAATCCTCTCAATGTTGCATCTTTCACGTAATGCTTAATGGCGGACGAGATGTGAATGGCATCGCTTAGTGGCATCTCAATGTTTATTTTGTCAAACGCTTTCTTACATATTGCTTTGTCTAGCTGCTGCTTCTTCTTCTTAGGGTTTTTTGGAGGAAAGGAAGCGTTGGCATGGTAGACTTTTATCCTTACATGGAGGGTAAGGTGTCGTCGCCATGAGGCGCCTCGTCACCATGAGGCGACATGGGAAGAAGAAGGTGTTGTCGCCATGAGGCGACATGAGGAGTGGATGATGGTCTCATATGCTTTAGTAGATCCAACTTTTTTTCCTTCAATGTTTCTTGTCGAGACTTTTTAAGTTATCTTGAGCGGTTTTCTCGAAAGATAGCTTTCTTCGATGTTGATTTTGAGATGACCAATTGAATCTAAAATTTAGTCTCCCAGCTCGTAAGTTTCGAGCGTGGTTCTTGCGAGTTAGTGATACTCGTTTAATGGGAATCTATGTTCAGGAATGTGATTTTTTCCTTTTCTTGAAACGTTTATCGATTATTTTACTGCGGAGATCTTTTCATTCCTATAAGTATTAAAACATCATTCTTAATTCACTCCACAATTTCTCAGGTTTTTAACTTCTATCTACTTTTCTTTTCTCGAGAGTTTCTCGAAACTAAGATGTCTTCCTCTCGCGATGAACAAAGAAGCCGCTACGTTGAGATTGGCAATGCACTTTGTGCGAGTTTGTCGAGTCCTCATGTTCCTGGTGTTTTTCCGAATCATGTGTCTGAGTTTCTATCTTTTATGGATGAGTTGACTCTTCGTGATGCCGAGATGGAGAGTTCCTCTCACGTTGGTCCATTGAAATTTCATCCCCCAACCAGCGCCTTGTCTCTTGTGGTCGGCTTAGCACCTCCCCCAGAGGTTGTTCCTGACAATGGAGCGGCATACGCACTTGTGCCTGCAGCCGAGGCTGTGGCACAGCCTTCCGGCTTGTCTATGACTTCGACCCCTATTGTGGAAACCGAGCAAATTCGTGAATAAATGCCTCCTCCTCCAGCCAAGATAGAAATTGTTTTAGGACTGCGAGCTCCCAGCGCCACTCCCAGTGTTACGCCGAAATGTCGCAAGAGGACCTGTTCCAATCTTGATGCGGCTAAGAAGAGAAGATGTGTCAAAGGTTTTGAGGTCGGGCCTTCACCTCTGGGAGCGTCTAATACGAGTCTGATGCCACAGCACCGTGCCAAGGTTTGTTTTAAGGATCCCTTTTAGTTAGTATGTTATCTTTTCTCTTATTATTATTATTTTTTGGCGGTTCGTGTCATTAGTCGATGGGATTGTAAACGACTGTGGGTCCAAGGTTGAACGACTTACGAAAGAGCTTGCTGAGTCGCAGGACAAGGCGTTGCGGTTGGAGGCGAAGTTGAAGGTTATCGAGGACGCACATTCCGTCGAGCTGTCGCAATTGGAAACTCAAATTAGCGAGCTCGAGAGGGAGCTCGGAGAGACTGTGAGCTCTTTTCTTAAGGCAAAGCAAGCTAGGTAGCCTAAGGCTTCAGAGGTGCGCCACCTGCAGTATCAAATTCAAAGCAGAGGAGGCTCGACGAGTTGTGGGATTGAAGAGGCTAAGACCAAGGTGAAGGGCGCTCTATGCACCAAGTTTTTGACTTGTTTTAGAAGAATTGCCATCTCCAGCGACTTCCTGGTTGATGTTCACAGCAGTGATCTTTCCCTTACGGTTTTAAAGGGAGGGATGAGCGAGATCCAGCTGTTTCGGGCTGAAGAGCCACCGTCTCTGCAGGCTGAAGAGGCCAAATTGTCCACCCACAAAGAAGAGATGGCAGCCGTTGAGGGATTCGTTGACTTGATCTTCACTGGTCCAAAATCCAACTATATCCTTACATCAATTTCTGGTTTCCCCAAGGAGCACAAACCCGTGGGTGTCGAGCCTCGTGATGCGGTTGAGGGAGGCGGAGATGATGCGGCCCCAAACCCCGATGAGGTAATGGGTGAGGACGAGGTTCCGTCTTTGGAGGAGGAGTGAGGTTGTATTCCCGTTATGGATGTTTACGTTTCTTGTGTCTGTTTGTGTTTGTTCTGGCCAAGTGTGGCCATGTTTTTGTTTCGGGACTGGTCGTGTATGGCTTTGAATCCCTGCTGCTATGCGACTTCTTTTTAATGAACTGTGTTTTTCTATTGATAGCGTATGAGCACCTTTATGCGGATCTAGAGGGAAAGAATATGAATTGTCATCTCCTTTCTAACTCTTAGTGGATTGTTACATTCGTTGTTTGTCTAAGATGAGAAAACTCCAAGATTTTTTAGTGCGCGGAGTCTTATGAACATACAAATATAAACGAAGAGACATGTCTTTGGAACCTTGTATCCGTTTATTGACACTATGCCTTAAGATGTTTGAGACAAGTGTGATGGGTTTAAGGAGAGACCTAGTCTTACTTTCGGTTTAGGGTTTAGGATGATTGTTTTGGCTTAGATATCCTGTTGTCGAGATTGACATTTGAACCTTACCGAAAGAACTCATTTTCTCGAAAAATGATCGGGCCGATCGTATGAGACGATAACGGTTAACTAAACACCTAGAGTTACGCCCTTCATACGAAGGATCCTAACTCACAAACGATGTCGTCTTAGCAATGTTATTTCGATAAAATCATAGAAACTCCTAAGTCGGAATACGGCCCGACGAGGTCTAAAGCTCGGCTAAAGGCCCACTCACTATTTTATCTGAAATCAAGCCCAAACTTTGTGACGGTTTACCTTTTATTTTGAAGGAAATGATAAATGTTAAGTTCGAAGGGATAAATGTCAAGATCGGAGGATAGATGTTAAGTTTCCGAAGATAATCATGAAGATCGAGGAAAAAAGAAATATTTCCGCGAAGTGATAAATTCGACCATGGGTAGAAGGGGCATGAGCAAAACCGCCTTTGGAGGAGTATATAAGGATTTCGAGGGTGATGATGCAGAGGACAGATGAAATTCTCCACTCAGAGCAAACATTGCTTAGCATTTAGATCATTTAGGCAACTTTCAATTTTTGTTATTCGAGCTGCGACTCATCTAGGGTTTTGCAGTCTTAGGTTATTAGAAGTAGGGATCTCGCCGACAGCTCTTATAGCCTAGGCTCCTATCCTGTTGTAAACACTCATACGCAAATTCAGAATAAGACATCTATTTGCTCTCTTTTCGATTCTTACTTTGTTTTTTGTATTCTGACTGATTGGCGTGTGGTTTTGCAGATATCGGGGACCTCTTGGTAACTAGGGTTTACCCTGCGTTCCTAATTCAACGGAAATCGACAGTGCGAATTTTGGTTTCCACATTTTGGCGCTAGAATGAGGGGGATACGGATCAATCTAACTCTCAACCTTCAACGCTCAATTGAAACATGTCAGATCTCAACAACCAACAGCCTCGTGACGATAATATCGTCGACGAAAATGTTGAAAACACTCCAGCGACGAATGTCACTGCGGTCAACGCCGACGCTAACACCGCAATGTTCGAGGAGGTGAAGAAGATATTTGTGACTTTCGAGAAGAAGTCGGCAGGACATGATAAGGTCATCAGTTCTCTCGCTAAACAGATTGAAAACCTCACAGCGAGGAACAGGGCCATCTTCCCGCGGGGAACAACCTGAATCCGCGGAAGAAGACTCGATTTTGGAACACCTTTCGACCGGTCCAATAACGCGCAAGGCAAGCCGTCTGGACTAAACCCTAAAGAAGTCACCCCCGCACCTACACGGAAAAATCCGGAAAACCTTCCTCCTAACGAAGAGGATAAAGAAGGAAGAGAAATCAAACGTGTCGACGCGGAATCTAGCAGTCAATCCGAACCAATGGACGAAGACGCAGACATACATCCATGCCGCAAAGAAGCCGAGCAGTTTGGGAAAAACCCCAATTCGACAAACCTATGAACGAAGAAAAAGAAGCTATCCTCTGGAAAGAACAGGAGGATCTGGCCGTGGAGAAAAGTCGGAGCACTCGCAGCAAACGCCAACAAAATCAAAAATCTGCTAGCAAGAGTTTCGAAATCCGCGATCTCCGCGACAATCTCATGAAAACGGTAGCCGAAGTCAGGGCGGTGAAGTCCCAAATCGACCATGCTACTAGCACGGCACCGGAGATCGATCTACCTCTCGAAGAAGCTCGCAAAACGCCCTTTACTACTCGTATCACCGAAACTCCTGATCCTAAGGCACACCTACAGGCTTTTCAAGTCGCGATGGGTAGAGCCAGATTAAGAGAAAACGAGAGAGACACTGGTGAATGCCGCCTCTTCGTAGAGAACATTCATGAGGCAGCGCTAGAATGGTTCTCTCGCCTCAGGCGAAACTCTATCAGAAGCTTCCGCCAGCTCGCCTCAGAATTCCTCAAACAATACTCGATGTTCATAGATCGAGCAACCTCTGATGTGGACCTTTGGAGCCTGTCCCAGGGAGAGGACGAGACTCTCCACGACTTCATAAAGCGGTTCAAAACCTTCATGGCTAGGGTCAGCGGGATAAGCGACAAGGCCGCGATAGACGCACTTCGAAAAATGCTTTGGTTCAAGTAGAAATTCAGGAAGTGGATAACACTGGAAAAGCCGCGTACGATCCAATTCGTGCTTGGTACGGATTACATTATCATCGAAGAGTAGACGAGGGTTTTGTCCCAAAAAATGGAAGCCAACAAAGAATACATCAAAAGATCCGGGGTCGGATCAGAAATTAAAAAAAAAAAAAAAACCCTCGCAACGATAGAAGCGCCCAACATGGAGACGAAGAAACAAAGGGAGCGAATAGGTACGCTATTAACTCCTCACCAGAGCAAGGACGGACGGCGGGTAATACCTGGACCAGACACGCCTTCTGCGATTTTCACCAAACACGTGGGCACTCGACCATTAACTGCAAAGTTCTCGGTGCAAGGTTGGCCGCAAAACTTCTCTCCGGAGAACTCTAAGGATTCTCCAGCGTGAAGGATCTCATCCGCGACTCGGATCGCCCCCCGCAAAACGACAAAACTCATGAAACGGAAAAACCTTCCCAAGGGGACCAATCAGGGGAAAAGCATGGAAGAAGGAAGGATGATAAGGACAACGACAGAACCGTCGAAGGGTAAACATGATCATCAGTGGATCACAATTCTGCAGCGACACCATCTCGGTCATCAAAGCTTATCAGCTCAAACCCGAGACAAGCGTAAATTTGACTATCTTGCCCACGATCAATAACATTTTGAAAGAAGTAATCACCTTCGACGAAGAATAAGCCGGACGAATCAATCACCGCACTGTGACCCACTCGTAATCGATCTCGTCATAAGAGATCTCGAGGTCACCAGGATTCTCGTAGACACCGGAAGCACAGTCATCGTCATCTTTCGACACACTCTTAACCGGATGAACATCGAGTTAGGCGAAGTCGTACCATCACCCAAGAGGCTAACCGGTTTCTCTGGCATAACATCAATGACCCTCGGATCTATCAAATTACCTGTGGCAGCAAAAGAAGTCCCTAAAATTGTTGATTTTGCGGTCGTCGACCATCCAGCCATCTACAACGTCATCATGGGGACGCCTTGGCTAAATGCCATGAAGGCAGTCCCATCGATTTACCACTTAGGTATTAAGTTCTCAACTCCCAACGGGATTGCCGTAATTTGGGGCTGCCTGAAGCAGTCGAGACGCTCTTTCCTGGCCGAACACAAGCTAAGACAAATCACGAACACCGCAATGAAAAATTCCAAACGCCCGAGGATATCCCAGGCGTCACCCAAAAGTACTTCGGCTAAAGACGACCCTGAATCGTCGATTCTAGCAACCACCAGCGAACAATCAGTTCCAGTGCCCCACACGCCCATCTTAACAGAGAAGACGAGCCCAACAGAAGACGTCGACTCAGCAACTAACGCAGTCGACGCAAACACAACGGTCGAGTAAACAGACTCGCCCAAACAAAGAACTACAAGATGGCTTGATCCTCGAAAGAGGTACGTAGGCAGCTTGTCAAAAGACGAGTTCAGCTATCACCATCTCTAAAAAAGGGGGGGAGTTGGTACATATACGACTATTTGTATATTCCCACATTCAGAAATAAAATTTTTGATTTTTTTGTACTAGGGAATTTCAAAACTTTTTCGACAATAAAGACTTTTTTATAAATTCGTAAAGAACATGCCAAACCGTACGGTCCTAGAACCGTTGTGAGTAGAGGCCACACAAAACAAAGCGACAAGATCCAGGGATTCACATTCACCACACTTGCAGTTTCATTGCCACGGTTCTCATTAAAAAGATGTTTTAACTCACTTCATCTCTTTCATCCTTACACGAGCAAAATGATTATCGCGCCATCCCAAAAAAAGGAAACTCGCGAAAAATTATTCTACCTCAAAACAAATCAACTCTACACCATCCTATCTCTGCCGAATCATTGATTCCCGATCAAATCACGAGATCCTGTTTCCATACGCTCAAAATGTTATTTACGCAAATTAAGTTTTCGAGAAAAATAGGCGAGACGTCGCCTTAATTTTCGAGAACACACCCCCAAATCATTCGCAACTACGAAACACTCGGCAATTGGCCCCGTCGAGTACCCTAGCTGTCTTAAACAAACGCACTCAGGTCCGTCCTAAGGACAGATCCTCTCACATCCGACTAGGATAAACAGCGCGCAATAAAAGAAATCCAAAATTTTGGTCCGCACTTTTGGGAAACTTCAAAATTGTTCCTGAAGAGATGCTCGACTCCGACCAGACAAGTCGTATAAGCCGAGAACCTATCGCGGACTATAAATCGGAACGGAGTCAGGTTGAAATCAAAACAGAAAAAAGGAAATCTGGTTAGTCATCGAAAAGCCTCAAACCAAAAGTAAACCTAAGTCTTGCCCTAAACCCATCACACTGTTCTCTATCGTCTCAAGACATGATATCGAAAACATACGAGATCCTAAAAGCGTGTCTCTTCGTCTCTATCTCAACGTTCCCGAAACTTTGAAAACTCCTCGAACATCTTGCACGAACAACGAACGAGGCGATCCGCAAAAAAGGAAGAGGTCGAGATGACAACTTGAGTTTTCTTTCTACACTAAACAAAGTCCAAATATCTAAAAACACCCATTCATCATAAACAAGCACCAGTCGAATAAAAGTTAGTAAAATACATGGATTCAAGGCCACACTCGGCCAGACCAGCTACATATGGCCACATTCGGCTGACAAACAAACAAGACAGAAATAAGCAGTAATACAGTATAGGGCATTCCCAAATCAGTCGCAACCTCGCGATTACTCATCAAAAACGAAACATCCGTTCATAGATCTCCCGAGCGAGTAGTCGTTGACATCCAGAGGAGCCGTCGACTGATTTACTTTGCCTGTCTCATCAACATTCCCCACCTCGGCCTCGACTGTGTCGGGAGAAACAGGAATCGGGTCCCATTGTTCTCAAATCCTCTCGTCAGTCTGAGGAATCGCAAAGTCCCTATCCCTCTCGTTCATACGCCCGGTTTTCCTTGCATACTCGACATCCAACGAATAACCAGGAACATGCGTGAGGTATAGTCCGCCCACGGCACCACGACATTCGAGATAGTCTCTAAAGTCTTTATAACCTCTCGTAAGTTCCTCGAATTTATACGAGAACTTGTCTCGACGAGTCCTCATGACTTCGACCATTTCCCTCTTTCCTCGCCTATTAGCGCGACGAACCTCAGTCGCGACTGAATCTCTCTCACGGCGACGAGAATCTCCAACTCATCTCTCAGGCAAGCCATCTCATTGTTGGCCGCCTCAGCCTTAAACTGAGCCATACGTGCTTCCTGACAGCTCGCGCTAATTGCTCGGTTCATCATAAGGAGGCCCTGTCAAGTATCTCAAAATCAGAAAGGCTAATCCTCAAAGGAAAATAACAAGAACTTACCCCGCGATGATCTCATGAAAACGGTAGCCGAAGTCAGGGCGGTGGAGTCCGAAATCCACCATGCTACTAGCACGGCACCGAAGATCGATCTACTTCTCGAAGAAGCTCGTAAAACGCCCTTTACTACTCGTATCACTGAAACTACTGATCCTAAGGCACACCTACTGGCTTTTCAGGTCGCGATGGGTAGAGCCAGATTCAGAGAAAACGAGAGAGACGCTGGTGAATGCCGCCTCTTCGTAGATAACCTTCGCAGAGCAGCGCTACAATGGTTCTCTCACCTCAGAAAAAACTCTATCGGAAGCTTCCGCCAGCTCGCCTCAGAATTCCTCAAACAATACTCGATGTTCATAGATCGAGCAACCTCTGATGTGGACCTTTGGAGCCTGTCCCAGAGAGAGGACAAGACTCTCTGCACCTTCATAAAGCGGTTCAAAACCGTCATGGCTAGGGTCAGCGGGATAAGCGACAAGGTCGCGATAGAAGCACTTCGAAAAACACTCTGGTGCATGTAGAAATTCAGGAAGTGGATAACTTTGGAAAACCGCGTACGATCCAATCCGCGCTTCACAAAGCCACGGATTACATTATCATCGAAGAGGAGACGAGGGTTTTGTCCCAAATATGGAAGCCAACAAAGAATACATCTAAGGATCCGGGGTCGGATCAGAAATTAAAAAAAAAAAAACAAAAACCCTCGCAACAATAGAAGTGCCCAACATGGAGACGAAGAAACAAAGGGAGCGCATAGCTACGCTATTAACTTCAGACCGGAGCAAGGACGGACGGCGGATAATACCTGGACCAGACACGCCTTCTGAGATTTTCACCAAACATGTGGGCACTCGACCATTAACTGCAAAGTTCTCGGTGCAATGTTGGCCGCGAAACTGCTCTCCGGAGAACTCTTAGGAGTCTCCAACGTTAAGGATCTCATCCGCGACTTGGATCGCCCCCACAAAACGACAAAACTCCTGAAACAGAAAAACCTTCCAAAGGGGATCAATCAGGGGAAAAGCGCAGAAGAAGGCAGGACAATAAGGACATTGACAGCAACCGTCGAAGGGTAAACATGATCATCAGCGGATCACAATTCTGCAGAGACACCATCTCGGTCATCAAAGCTTATCAGCTCAAAGCCGAGACAAGCGTAAATTCGACTATCTGGCCCACAATCAATAACATTTCAAAAGAAGTAATCACTTTCGATGAAGAATAAGCCGAAGGAATCGATCACCGCACTGCGACCCACTCGTAATCGAACTTGTCATAAAATATATCGAGGTCACCAGGATTCTCGTAGACACCGGAACCACAGTCAACGTCATCTTTCGTGACACTCTTAACCGGATGAACATTGAGTTAGGCGAAGTCGTACCATCACCCAACCTGCTAACCGGTTTCTCTGGCATAACATCAATGACCCTCGGATCTATCAAATTACCTGTGGCAGCAAAAGAAGTCCCCAAAATCATCGATTTTTTCGGTCGTCGACCATCCAGCCATCTACAACATCATCATGGGGACGCGTTGGCTAAATTCCATGAAGGCAGTCCCATTGATTTACCACTTAGGCATTAAGTTCCCAACTCCCAACAGGATTGCCGTAATTTGGGGCTGCCAAAAGCAGTCGAGACGCTGTTTCCTGGCCGAACACAAGCTAAGACAAATCACGAACACCGCAATGAAAAATTCCAAACGCCCGAGGATAGCCCAGGCGTCACGTGAAAGTATTTCGGGAAAGACGACGCTGAATCGTCGATTCTAGCAACCACCGGCGAACGATCAGTTCCAACTCCCGACACGCCCATCCTAACAGAGAAGACGAGTCCAACAGAAGACGTCGACTCACCAACTAACGCAGTCAACGCAAACACAACGGCCGAGTAAACAGACTCGCCCAAACAAACAGAACTACGAGATGGCTTGATCCTCGAAAGAGGTACGTAGGCAGCTTGTCAAAAGACGAGTTCAGCTATCCCCCTCTCTAAAACAAGGGGGGAGTGGGTAAATATACAACTATTCGTATATTCCCACATTCAGAAATAAAAATTTTGATTTTTTTGTTATCAGGATTTTCAAAACTTTTTCGAGAATAAAGACTTCTTTATAAATTCGTAAGTTATCTATCATCCCGCAAAGAAACGCTATGTCGTACATCCTTACACGAGCAAAATGATTATCGCGCCATCCCAAAAAAAATGAAACTCGCGAAAAATGATTCTACCTCAAAACGAATCAACTCTACACCATCCTATCTCAGTCGAATCTTCGCTTCTCGATCAAAGCATGAGATCCTGGTTTCATACGCTCAAAATTTTATTTACGCAAATTAAGTTTTCGAAAAAAACAGGCGAGACGTCGCTTAATTGTTGAGAACACACCCCCAATTCATTCGCAACTACGAAACACTCGGCAATTGGCCCCGCCGAGTACCCTAGCCGTCTTAAAAAAACGCACACATGTCCGTCCTAAGGACAGATCCTCTCACATCCGACTAGGATAAACAGCGCGCAATAAAAGAAATCCAAAATTTTGGTCAGCACGTTTGGGAGACATAAAAAAATTTTCCTGAAGAGATGGTCGACTCCGACAAGACAAGTCGTATAAGCCGAGAACATATCGCGGACTTTAAATCAGAACGGATTCAGGTTGAATTCAAAACAGGCAAAAGGAAATCCGATTAGTCATCGAAAAGCCTCAAACCGAAAGTAAACCTAGGTCTTGCCCTAAAGCCACCACACTGGTCTCTAACGTCTCAAGACATGATATCGAAAAGATACGTGATCCTAAAAGCATGTCTCTTCGTCTGCATCTAAACATTCCCGAAACTTTGAAAACTCCTCGAACATCTCACACGAACAGCGAACGAGGCGATTCGAAAAAAAGGAAGAGGTCGAGATGACAACTCGAGTTTTCTTTCTACACTAAACAAAGTCAAAATATCTAAAAACACCCATTCATCATAAACAAGCACCAGTCGAATAAAAGTTAGTAAAATGCATGGATTCAAGGCCACACTCGGCCAGACCAGCTACATACGGCCACATTCGGCTGACAAACAAACAAGACAGAAATAAGCAATAATACAGTAGAGGGCATTCCCGAATCAGTCGCAACCTCGCGATTATTCATCAAGAACCATCCGGTCATAGATCTCCCGAGCAAGTAGTCGTTGACATCCAGAGCAGCCGTCGACTGATTTACTTCGCCTGTCTCATCAACATTGTCCACCTCAGCCTCGACTGTGTCGGGAGAAACAGGAATCGGGTCCCATTGTTCCCAAATCCTCTCTTCGGTTTGAGGAATCGCAAAGTCCCTATCCCTCTCGTTGATACGCCCGGTATTCCTTGCATACTCGACTTCAAACGAATAACCAGGAACCTGCGTGAGGTATAGTCCGCCCACGGCACCGCGACATTCGCGATAGTCTCCGAAGTCCTTATAACCTCTCTTCAGTTTCTCGAATTGATACGAGAATTTTTGCGACGATTCCTCATGACTTCTACCATTTCCCTCTTTCCTCGCCTATTAGCGCAACGAACCTCAGTCGCGACCGAATCTCTCTCACGGCGACGAGAATATCCAACTCATCTCTCAGGCGAGCGATCTCATTGTTGGCCACCTCAGCCTTAAACTGAACCATACGTGCTTCCTGACAGCTCGCGCTAAGTGCTCTGTTCATCATAAGGAGGCCCTGTTAAGCATCTCAAAATCAGAAAGGCTCATCCTCCAAGTAAAATAACAAGAACTTACCCCGTTGACCATCCTTGATGCCTGGGTAAACTCTGATGTCTCACTGGATCCACCTGCGGCTGGAGAATAGTCAAACCAAGCGGTTCGTTGGAATCACCTCGACCGCCACTATCCCCATCTACCTAACTATTCAGGTAGTCTCTCAGTATGTTACCGGAGGAGCACCGCTTGTTGGCCGCTTCTTCCTCAAAGATGAAGTGCTTGTCCTTCCGAGTCTTCAGTCTTTTCTCTTTCATACGAACCACGCACGGAACAAATCCATCCATGTACGCCTCCGATCCTTCTTCAACCGGCAGGTATGGCTGATATCAAGATCGGTGAAGAGCGACAGCATGACAGACCCTCTTGGGGTTGAACGTTTCCCAAAAACATGGGGGACCGAAAAGCAAATCCTGGATGATATCCAGACCTTCCGGACTCGGCGGGAAAAGATTGGTCTCTGAAAACTAAATGCGAACAAAAATGTATCAAAGATCAAATTCCACCGAAACAAAAGAAAAGAGAAAAGGGGCCACATTTGATCATAAATACCTTTCAAACCCCATCTGGTCCTAAAGACAGAGAGGCCGTTTTCCTCTACGGACGCATCGTCAACACGGATGAAAATAAGTGCTTCCGCCACTCGTGGTAGTTCGACACAAATTCACTTATGATCGTCATCCCCGAACGGGGCCTCAACTGAATTAGTTACGATTTCCTGACTGTTTTAACAAAGGCGTCGAGGTGTTCGACATCGAGGGTTATCCCCATCTCATATCTCAGCACGAGAATCCCAACAATGTGCTGCAGGCCACACGGGTTTATCTAACCAATCGATATTTTAGAACAATCAAGAAGTCGCGCTATAACCTCGGGAATGGGGAACTATAAATGACACTGCATCAGGAACACCTCGTAGCACGTAAAGTAACCATCAGGTGGGAACTCAGAAACCTCTCCTGCCTCTGGAAGACGAAACTCGACCGAGTCGGGAACTCGGCAATGGCTCCAGATGGCATCCAACCCATTTGGACAGATTTTGCTGGGACAACCCTTTACGGGGTTGGAAAAAACCGAGGCAAGGCCCATGTACCTAGTCCAGGGGGTTTCACGTCTCCCCTGGCAACCCAGTATGCCTCGGCTTCCTCAGGATCGACTGAATAGGCCGAGAATTCCACCTTCAGTACAGCATCGTTGTATTGCGAGCTGGAACCATCGGGAACAGGACGATCGTCACAAGAATTTGAGGAAACCTCTCTCCCTGAAGACATAGCTTCTTTTTTACCAAAAGAATGGAAGAGAAGAAAATCTTTTGATTTTTAAAAAAAGTTTGTGGAAAATATACAAGTGAAGAGTTTGTAAAACCACTACACATACTTATAGAAGAAAGGATTTACTTTTTCACCTCCAGGCTTCAGACGTCGGATTCCGCCTAATTCGTCCAATATGCCTAAAAACGCTCGCAAGAACTTCACAAGTCTAACGAGTTGGGGGGCTAACTGTTGGGGTCAAAACGGTTACGACGTAATCAACGTCAAAAACCTATCGAAAATGTGTTTGTTGGGGTCAAAAATGGTGTTCTCGAAATCAGCATCTAAAAATCGTGTTTCTATACGAATGCAGCCTCGAAATCTACTTAGCGCAAGTCTCGGGGCCAAAACTCGAAAGAAAGAAACCCGAACCGACCAACTCACCCGTATTGCGAGTTGGACAAGGCCAACTCTTCATACGGGCGGGTTGGTCACCATGGATCGACCAACTCGCCCGTATGGCGATTTGGACTAGGCCAACTCCCCATACGGGCGAGTTCGTCAGCCAGGACCAACCAACTCGCCCGACACAAGCAATCTTACCCGTTCGTTCGGCAAGTCGGATCAAAACAATCTATTTTCACATTGTCCTCGTTGAACTCCCCCTTTTGATACTTGATCAAACTTATCTTTGTTCCGTCTCGATCGGGATTGACATTGGAACCTTACCGAAAGAACTTGTTTTCTCGACAAAGGATCGGGTCGATCGTATGAGGCGATAACAGTTACCTAAATACCTAGAGTCACGCGCTTCATATGAAGGATCCTAACTCACAGACGACGTCTTCTTAGCAATGTTATTTCGCTAAAATCGTAGAAACGCCTAAGTCGGAAAACAGCCCGACGAGGTCTAAAGCTTGGCTAAAGGACCACTCGCGATTTCATCCGAAATCAAGCCCAAATTTTGTGACGATTTATCTTTTATTTTGCAGGAAAAAATAAATGTTAAGTTCGAAGGGATAAATGTCAAGATCGGAGGATAAATGTTAAGTTTCCGAAGATAATCATGAAGATCGAGGAAAAAAAGGAATATTTCCGCGAAGTGATAAATTCGACCAAGGGCAGAAGGGGAAAGAGAAAACTGCCTCTAGAGCAGTATATAAGGATTTCGAGGGTGATGATACAGAGGACACACGAAAATCTCCAGTCATAGCAAACATAGCTTAGCACTTAGAGCATTTAGGCAACTTTCGCTTTTTGTTATTCGAGCTGCGACTCAACTAGGGTCTTAGGTTATTAGAACTAGGGATCTCGCCGACAGCTCTCATAGCCTAGGCTCCTATCATGTTGTAAACGCTCATACGCAAATTCAGAATAAGACATTTATTTTCTCTCTTTTCGATTCTTACTTTTTTATCGTATTTACTTCGTATTCTGACTGATTGGCATGTGGTTTAGCAGATATCCGTAACCTCTGGGAAACTAGGGTTTACCCTGTGTTCCTAATTCAACCGAAATCAATAGTGAAAATTTTGGTTCCCACAGTGATCATCAACGAACAGAACGGTAGGTGTTACCGTTGTGAGCCTTCACAAGGATCAAAACGTGAGAGAGAAAGCTAAAAAGTAAGCAAGAGTTTCTGAGCTTTTTCGAGAGTTTTAGAGAGTTTTTGAGGTCAGTTTCTCTACAGATTATGAGTCAGCACCTAGGGAAGGTTCTGTTCAGCTGAAGATCAGTCAAGTGAAGATCAGATCAGGTGAAGATCAGCCCAGTCCAGTCCATTCAAGATACAGCATTGGGTTTTGGCCAAGTCCTCGATCAATGTGAGTGGGTTTGTTTGAGTTCTGCTTGGAACTTAGGTTAGTTTTCTGAGTTGGTTTGTTTGAATTCCACTTAGAAATTAGGATAGTTTATGGTTATGTTTGAATTCCACTTGGTACTTAAGATATATTGAGTATTCATATAGAATAGAATGCTCACGCTAGTGCATGATAAAGTTCATGGTTATGCTTGAATTCCACTTGGTACTTAGGATATATTGAGTATTCATATAGAATAGAATGCTCACGCTAGTGCATGATAGAGTTCTTAGGGTTATTTATTGAACTGGACTCAGTTTAGCATGGGCTAAGCTGAGATGGAATTAAGACTGAGTTAATAACCTGACTAGGACTATGGTGCATCATGTTTCATATTCTTGCTTGTTGATATGGTTGAATGTAGGTTCCCGTTATCTTTAACGATAGTTTCATGGCAAGAGGCCAAACTATATGGGTAAAGGTTTGATTGAGTAGATTGCTTGTTACATTAATTAAATGCATGCTTGTTTAATGACTCTTATTGACTGAGGTTAGTCAGCTCTCGGTAAGGGAGTGACTAATTGGTTGAGTTGATTATTTATGATATTATTAATTAGACATTAGTACTAAGGATCCAAGGCCATATAGGCCGGATTACTGTTTGAGAAGATGTTAGTGCATATTACTATTTGATGTTTCGAGATAGATATTTCATCAAGGAAGATACTTTTTTATTTGAAAAGGATCCTTCAATCGTTTTCAACGTCTCGCAATGCTGAGGATTGGGTTCTTTTCTTTTGTATGCCGCGTTTTGTGTTTGAAATGTTTGCGAGCTTGAAGAGTTTATTAATTGTTTGTTAGATTTGTCTATGAATGTTTTTCGTATGATATATGTTTTTTTGGTTATAGGATGATTGGCAATTACTCGGGCGTTTTAAAGCGATTCTTGGACTTCTGTTGATAGCCATTAGTATTGTTTGATATTGAATGTGTTTGTGAGATCAGAGATTAGCGAGAGACTTTGAAGTCGGACCGCATTTTCTGTATTTCAGATTTTTTAAAAAAAAATATCATGTGCAGGAGCACAAATAGTTTAGAATGTCGGAGTATACTAGTATGCGTACGCACTTCACCCTCCCCCCCCCCCCCCCCCCCCCCCTCCAACTTTTTGGAGAGGGTGACATATGAAATTATCTTGTGACGAGTTGCCTACGTACCCCTTTCAAGGATCAAGCCGTCTCATAGTTCAGTTTGATGTGGTATGCCCGCTCAGTGATAGTATTTTTTTGGTGCATTGTGTTCCAGGTTCTCGGAATCTTGACCCCTTGCATGGTGGCAATTTTATATGCTCCCAGTCGGACCGGACCACCTTTATGACTCTATACGGTCCTTCCAAGTTTTCCCTCGTTTTGTTCTGCAGTGTTTTGGAAAACTTTGCGCAGAACTGGATCGCCTTCTTTGAACCTAATATTCCAAACCTTCGAGTTGTAGTACTTTGCGGCAGGTTGTTGGTATTATTGAATTCTTATGAATGCTTGGTCTCGCTGCTTGTTGATGAGGTCGAGATCGTCTAGTAGAATTTGATTGTTCAGGTTTTCTTGTTACAAGAGTAGTCTCCTTCGTTCCCGGGAACATGACTTCTGTCGGGATCATGCTTTCTGACCCGTATACGAGGGCGAAGGGAGTTTCTTCCGTTGCTCATATTGGAGTCGTTCGATCGGACCAAAGGACTCCTTCGAGTTCTTCTGCCCATAAAACCTTTTTCGAGTCTTGACGTTTCTTGAGTCCATCCAGGAAAGTTTGGTTGATGGTCTCGTCCTGGCCGTTTCCTTTCGGGTATCTGGGAGTCGATTTAGTTGATTGTAAATTCCATTTTTCGCAGAATCCCGCGAACCTGGTTGAAATGAATTAAGATTTGTTGTCTGTTACGATTTCGTACAAGATCCCATGTCTACAAATAATATTTCTCCATACGCAGCTTTCGACTTGGGCGTCTTTAATGCTTGCGTATGAATTTGGTTCCACCCATTTTGAAAAGAATTATGTTAGGACTAGAAGTAAACGCTTCTGTTTCGACTTTTGTAAATGGTCAACAATGTCCATTGACCAACGCATGAACGGATTGGATGTCGACTTCGTCAACGTCTTCGTCTTGCAAATTGATTATGTTTGCGATGGTTGGTGGCCCGATGCTCGGGAGTTTTATGAATTTCACAAGAATTTCTCGTTTAAGGCCTGGATCTTAGGTTAACCCCAGGGCCGCTAAAGCATCGGCATGTGCATTCT
Source organism: Moricandia moricandioides (assembly GCA_905132885.1). NCBI lineage: Eukaryota > Viridiplantae > Streptophyta > Magnoliopsida > Brassicales > Brassicaceae > Moricandia > Moricandia moricandioides. Next base: position 432,072 of record CAJHQQ010000019.1, read on the forward strand.
ATGCACAAGGGATTCGTGTGAGAGCGAATTGATCGAAATCCTGGGCGAGATCTTGGATGATTTTTACGTACGACTCCATCTTTTTGTCTATATCTTTGTACTCGCTCCTCAATTGATTTGCGACAAGTTGAGTATCGCAGTAGGCGTGGATGTTGCTTATCTTGAGCCCGTGAGCCAATCGTAATCAGCGATAAGTGCTTCATACTCAGCTTCATTGTTTGAGGCGTGAAAAACTAGCTGGAAAGATTGTTCCAATACTTCTCCAGTTGGTGACGTGAGTTGAATTCCGATTCCTGAACCTTGTTTGGACGAAGATCCGTTGACGTGTAGGTCTAGCTCGAGTTTTATTTTTGATTTTTCGTGCCCCCATTGGGTTCTACCAAGAAGTCGGTGAGTACTTGTGACATTGCGCAAGTTTTTGTTTGATACTTGATATTGTATTCGCTCAGTTCGACTGATCATTTCGCTAGTCTTTCCGATTGACTGGAACTATGCAAAATTATTGAAAGCGGGAATGTGGTGAGGATTATAATTGTGTGTGACTGAAAATATGGTCCTAATTTCCAAGCTGACATTCTGACGGCAAGTGCCAGATTTTCCACCAGTGGGTATCTCGTTTCAGCGTTCGTCAAAGTTTTACTTATTAAAGATTAATTTTGTTCACCCCATTCTTCTCTAATGAGGACGCCGCGTACCGCTGTTGCCGATACCGAGATATAAAAGAATAACGGTTCTCCCACAACGGATTTCGCGAGAACCAGAGGGGACGTCAGATAATGCTCTAGCGGTTTGATTTCCCAATCGTCGGACCATTCAAATTTCTTGTTTCGTCTCAGGGTGTCATAGAAAGGTAGGCACTTATCCGTCGATCTCGAGATGAAGCTACTGATTATCGCGACTATGTCTGTTAGCCATTGCACTTCTTGCTTGGTTTTTGGGGAGCCCATTTCCATTAGTGCGTTTATCTGCTTCGGGTTAGCTTCGATTCAACGATATGTGACACGATACCCAAGGAATTCGCCGGATGCCATGGCGAATCTACATTTCGCCAGTTTCAGTTTCATGTTATACATGTGTAGTCTATTGAAACAGTCTTGCATATGGATGATATGGCCATGCTCTTCGAGATACTTTACGAGCATATCATCGATGTAAACCTCCATAGTTTTTCCGAACTTCTCGGAGAACATGCGGCTTACGAGTCGGCGCGCCTGCGTTCTAGTGACCGACACGCATTACTTTGTAACAATAGGCTCTGCAATCTGTGATGAACGCAATTTTCTGGTGACCGTCTGGGTTCATCATAATTTTATTATACCCAGATCAGGCGTCCTGAAAGACAGAGCGTGTTCCATGTCGTTGTCTCTACCAAGCGGTCGATATGTGGCAATGGGAAGCTATTTTTGGACATGCCTTATTGAGATCAGTGAAATCGATGCAGACTCATCTTTTCTATTTTTCTTTTTGACTGCAACGAGATTGGCGAGCCAGTCTGGGTATCTGACCTCTGTTATCGACGACCCAACATTGAGGAGTTTTTCAACCTTGTCATTGACAGCAGTGGTGCGTTCTGGTTCCAGTTTACATTTTTTCTGCTTGGCAAGTTTGAAAGTTGGGTCAACGTTGAGTTCGTTACATGTGATGTTGATGTTTATCTCTGGCATATCTTCTGCAGTCCAAACGAACGTGGGAAGGTTCTCTTTTAAAAAAGCTACCAGCTCCGTTCTTAATGGCTCACAGAGTTCTGCGCCAATTTTGACGCATTGTTCAGGGAACTTCTCGTCGAGTCTTACCGATACGACGGGTTTCCAAGTTGGTTCGCTCTTTTTCTCTAAGGATTCGACCTTCCGTAGTTCCCAAAAAAAGAGTTCCGTAGCCTCCGAGGTGTTCTCGATGGAGGCCGTTTTTTTTTCATTTTCGACACAGCTTCTAACGTTGAATTTTTTTCGCTTTAATTATGCAGCAAAACAGACTTATGATATTCTCCAATCTCCCCAGATCGTTTTGGTTCCAAAGGGAGTTGGAAATTTGAGACACAAGTGGTGTGTCAACGGTATGGCTTGCATGGAGTTCAGCCACAGAACAACCATGATTATGTTATGATGCACGGCGATCGACAACCAAAAATCCACTACTTTTGTTATGCTCCTAGATTTAACCATGAGGTTAATCAAGCCGAGGGTCATAGTAGCTTCTCCCGAGATTCCCACTAATGGGCTCGGACTTTCTGCAATTTTAGAGAGTTCGATTTTATTCTCTCGAGGGTATTTTTGGAGATGATATCAGCAGAGCTTCCAATGTAGACTAATACCCTTGCGACATAGATATCTTGGATCATCAACACTATGAAAAGGAGATCATTGTGAGGGTTGGCTCAACCGGCCATTTCTCTATCCTTGAAAGAGATGACGGTGATGTATGTTTGGTTAGACATATCGCCTCTTTATCATTCTGTGATTTTGAGTTAGAGAATCCGACTCTTCCTTCTAACGCCAAACTGTGGGAACTGAAATTCACACTTTTGATTTATGTAAATGGAGGAAAGCCTAGATTCTCGAATATCCTTGACCCGGATTCCCTGCGTAAACACACGAATACGAAAAAGAGACAGTAACAAAATATCGTAAGAAATTGCAAAGAGGCAATTTATTGATTAAGATGAAGTATGGTTTACCGAGTTTCACCCAAACCAGGATGGACGGAAATTCCTCAACAATGGAGAACAAGAGAACAAAGCAGTAAAATGTTTACAGTATTGAACTCGCTAGTCTAGCCACTTAAGCCCTAAGTTTTCCTTAAGCTAACAAAGGTCTAAATTTTGGATCCCCTTTGCTCCTTGAATTGGCACTTCTTATGTATGCCTTCTAGCTCGGTCGTCTTTTATTTTCTGCCCCAGATTCGAGTCAATTTCATTGCGGAAATCTTCCTTGTTCCCCCGATCGTCATAATTATCCTAGAAACTTAACATTTATCTTATTTTCAACGAAAATAAAGTAAACGTTCATTGTAGTTTGGGCTCATTCTGGTCTAAAATTGTAAGTGGGATTTTCCCGCATTTTAGACCTTCTTGGGCCATCTTTCGAAATATAGATGCAATATGGAAATATGATGATAATGCTTTAATGTAAATATGGAAATATGCTATTAAAATATATAGATGCAAATATAAATATGCTAGATTTAGGGTTTCAAGCTTAACGGATTATAGGGAATAAGAAGCACGGAAATGTAAATATTCTAGAACTCAAATAATAACTATTCTGACCCTTTTAACTACATCTCTCGTATGCGAGAAAAAGGAGAGACCATCGATCGACGGCTAAGGCCTGATTTCAATCTTACGGTGAAATCACAAGGAAGTGTGAACGAGATTTGATAAGTGCACGAAAATAATTACACTAGCTCTCGCATTCGCCTAACAACCTAGTTCAATGGATTATATTCAGAAACAAAACCTACTCTCGTATTCGTCCATGTCCTACTTTCGAGATCCTAGTTAGCTACTCTAGAATGCAAGCATTAATCACAACTCAATTTATGGATATTGACCTAACCTAGCAATCCTACTTTTTAGCTAATCCATGATTGCTATCATTCAACCCTAAATCTAGTTGATAACTACTCAGACATAATCCAAGCAAGAACAATAGTCTGATAGATAAAATATTGGGGTTCGAATACAAATCTCCCTAAAGAGTTATGAATCTTCTCCTTTAAAAACTATAATAGAAAACTTAAATACTAGAACATCCTCCTTGTATAACACATAAATATAAAACCCTAAAATATAGGTCAAAACTCGTCCAGGGCATCTTCGTCATTTGTCTCTAACTTGGGCTTGAAATCGTCTGTCAGTGATTTTGCCATCGATCGATGGCAAGTATGCAACATCGATCAAACTTGGTCTTGTAACATCGGTCGACGCCAAGGTAGTGTCGCCGATCGACGACTGTCTTGTACTTTGACTCTCTAAATGATCAGCTACGGATCCTTCTCTACTGAATGCTCCAAAAGCTCCAAGTATCTCCATATATCTCCAAAACGTACCTGGACCTGTAAAGACTCTAATACATAGTCTAGAAATACATAATAGACCCTAAATAGAGCCTATAACATGGCCTAAAACTTGTAATAGATAGGCTATATCAACTCCCCCAATCTTAACATTTTGCTTGTCCTCAAGCAAACAAAGCTTGTGAAAGAGGTTTTGAAAAGCGGAGACTCACATAATGTCTAAGTATAACTATCACCTTACTTTGTTTCAACCACATCCTATCAAGTCAATCACAAAGAAACTTTATATACCCTATCCTAGTATAGCAACCAAATCCATTCTACAACAACTTAGGAAATACTAGCTTGACCAATGGGAACTGCCAAATGATATAGAACTTTCCACACATAATCTCCTTTTTGGAGCTTTTATCTCTTAACTTCCTGCCAAAAATCATCATCAATCAATGCATTTTCACTTGGTTCTGTCCAGCCTCCATTTTCTCCTTAATCAGGCTCTCATGCCTCATAATGGTTTCACTTGTTTGCATCACTTGATTCTCCAGCTTCTTCACATGGGTGTTGAGGTTTTCGAACTTGGTATTGAGGTTGAGGTACAGAGGATCTACCTTTCCATTGAAATCCACAGTCATCTTCTACTGTCCCTCTAAAATTCTGTCAACCATTTCTTCGATCTTTCTTTTCCTGAGCCTCTCGGGGAAGATTCTGGTAGTAATAAGATCCATAAGTCATGTTGTTGTTGAAGACTTCCGCTGTGAACCCTGATTAAATTTACTCCTTTGACCATTCCCATAGGAGTTCCTATTGAAACATGGATTCCCTTGTCTCTGGAAACCATTCCCACCAATTAAGTTCACATCCTCTTCTTCAATCTCATCATCTCCAGACTCTATTGCTTCTACTTCTACAAAAATAACCTGCTTCTTGAGAAACTTTTGACCACTATTCATTTTTGCCTTGACCTCTTTAGTCTGCTCCTTGCTCAAAGCTGGAGTTGATTTCTTTTTCTCAAAATTTGTGTTCTTGGTACTGCTGCTGGATGCCAGATTCTCAATCAATCTCGTAGCTTCTTCAGGACTCCTAGTGCTGAAATTTCCCTCACTATCAGTGTCTAAAGCCATCTGATACTGTAATTCAATACCTTTGAAGAAAGTGCTAAGAAGCTTCACTTCGTGAACCCGTGATGTGAAAAATCTCTCGGGTATGACTAGAATATGATCTATGAGTTTCTGAAAGACTCTAAAGGCTCTTGTGAAAAAGTAGCAATCTTGTCCTTATATCTTCTGCTCTAGCGTCATCATAGAAGTTATGCAAGAAAGAGTTTTTGATATCAATCCAGGATGTCAGAGATCCTGGTGGTAACTGCTTTAGCCAATATGAAGCTTCTCCAGCAAGTGAGTACTTGAAGAGCTTACAAAAGAGATAGTCCTCAGGGACTCCATTGGATTTAATAGCAGTCACTAGATCCTAAAATTGCTCTAGATGATCCATAGGGTGCTCATGTCACAATGGTAAGGCGTCTGTGCTACAAGTCCGAAGAAAGCGGGCTTGATCTTAAAATCGTTTCTCTGAAAAGATGGAGGACGAATGGCGGATCTGTTGGCGTAGAACTGGTTTGGACGTTTGTAGTTAGTCAGTGTTCTCTGAGCAGGTTGGGAATTAGCTTCAGGTTGAGCTACTTCAGTGTCTGCTTCCGCTTCTGCTTCTCTATCAGGGATTACAGTCCCCTGATCATCTATCTTTTGACCTGCTGCATTACGCAGATGACCGTCGAGGTCATGCAAGTCTCCACTCTCATCCCGAACCAATACTAGAGTCGCAACCATTTGAAATCGTCTGTTACTGTCAATCGATGTGGGTAAGTTGTTGTCGATCGATGCTCGAGTTCTGATGACGGTCGATGTTGTCCGTAAAGAAGTGTTGGTCAACGCTATGTAGGTGTTGTCGATCGATGCTTGTCGTCTTCCTTTGCGGATCATACGTTCGAGTTTCTCTGAGTCTTAGAATAGTAGTTCTTGTCCTTTATTGCTCTTGGTACTCTTTTGCATGTACCTGGGAAAAAAAGGAAAAATTTAGTAACCTAAAAGTAAACACAAACCTAGACTAAATCCTAGAAGTTAAATCTAATGGCGATCAATTCTCCCGGGCAACAGCGCCAAATTTTACATGGGTGTGTTTAATGTTCTAGCAGGATATGAATATCCTAAGCAATTAACTATCAAATTAACCCTAATCTTAACACACAAATAAAACTATTGCCAAGAGAGATAAGGTGTAGTACTTAGAGATCGAATCCACAGAGAGCAATGTCACAAAATAGATTTCTTATTTCTAAAGACTAATCTAGGTAGATATATATACATATATTAGTAGTAAACAATCAGTTAAGGAAATATTCCTTATCAAGAGGTATAGATGCAATATGGAAATATGATGATAATGCTTTAATGTAAATATGGAAATATGCTATTAAACTAACTAGATGCAAATGTAATTATTCTAGATCTAGGGTTTCAAGCTTAATGGATTATAGAGAATTGGAAGCACGGAAATGTAAGTAGTCTAGAACTCAAATATTAATTTTTCTGACCCTTTTAACTCCAACTCTCGTATGAGAGCAAAAGGAAATACCATCGATCGATGGCTAAGGCCTGATGTTGATCGACAATGAAAGCAGAAGGAATTGTGAACGAGATTTGATAAGTTCATCAAGATAATTAGACTAGCTCTCGCATGCGCCTAACAACCTAGTTCAATGGAGTCTATTCTGGCACAGAACCTATTCTCGTAGTCATCCATAGCACAACTCAATTGATGGATATTAACTTATCCTAGCAATCCTAGTTTTGGGCTAATCCATAATTGCTATCATTCAACCCTAAATCTACTTGATAACTACTCAGACATAATCAAAGAAAGAACAACAGTCTAAATATAATGCATAGAAAACTATTGGGGTTCCAACACAAATCTCCCTAAGGAGTTATGAATACTGACAACGAGGTAGAGTCGTGGTGTCATCGCCCATTGGCGACGAGGAGGAGATGGGGTCTTCATCCGTTGGCGATGAGGGGAGATGGAGTTTTCACCCGTTGGCAAAAAGGGTGGAGATGGAGTCGTCGAGGTGTCATCACCACAAGACGACATGGAGGGAAAGGTGTCATTGCCATGAGGCGACGTGGGAAAAAGGTGGTGTCATCGCAATGAGGCGATATGGGAAGAAGAAGGCGTTGTCGCCATGAGGGGACATGAGGAGAGGATGATTGTCTTGTATACTTTTGTAGCTCCAAAGATTTTTCCTTCAATGTTTCTTGTCGAGACGTTTTTATGTTTTCTCGAGAAATCTTCTCAAAAGATAGCTTTCTTGGACGTTGATTTCAAGATTACCTATTTTGACCCCAATAAAGACTGCATTTATGATTGAATTATTTGATCATATAAGAACTGAAGAAGCTGAGAGATAGAATTTATACATTCTCTCAGAGTCCTACTGAAGCTTTTAAGGCTTCATGGGTAAGATTAAAAACTCATCAACGAGACTGCCCAAGTCATGGTTTTTTCAAGATCCAGCTGCTTAATATTTTCTTCAGAGGCCTCAATTGGACTAACCAAGCAGCTTTGGACTCTGCGAGTCAAAGTAACTTCAAAACCAGGAGCCCTGAAGAACCTATGAGTCTCATTAAAAATGTGACAACTAGCATTAGTGCTCAGAAGACTGATCGCGAGAGGAGGAAGATTGTTGAGATTTTGAATGGAGATCAGATATCTTAGGTGAAAGCAACATCAGATTCAGTTCTTGCTCTTATGGTAGATAAGAAGGAAGTTCGAAAGGACAACAGAGATGAGTGAAAATTTCAATGTACGATTGGATTATTTGTATTCTGGTTTATATGATAAGTTTAAAGCTTTTGAGTGTTCATGTCAAGGAATTGGATGGCGAAGTTGCACATAATGTTGGGTTTGTTAGAATGGAAGGAGGGCTCCTTCCAGGAAGGACTGACACTAATCCGAGGCATCCAGTTAATGATGGTATATTGAGAAGTGGATGGCAACTCACCCTTCATCTGGAAAAAGGTCTTACCACAGATGAATTCATAGAGCTCGAAGATGTTGAGAATGATGATTCACAACCGATGTCACTTGACACTCCTAAATGTCGTTTGACGCTTTTAGAACTGGAAAATCAAACCAAGATGATGAGTCGGAAGAATTTCAACCAAGTCTAGATGATAAAGACGCGGAGTCGGAGATTGATGAGAGTGTCGATTGACAGCGTACCAGCAGTTTCGATCGAAATGGTCAGACTCACCATAATCACTCTCGTTCTAGCCGATTGATCTGTTAAGATTCCCAAAGGTGTTCTTGAAGACGTGCCCATGAAGATAAAAGAATGCCACATACCTAGGGACTTCGTAGTGCTAAAATATGGGCAAGAACCTAAAGATCCCCTTCTCTTCTGAAGACCAATCTTAGCCACATTCGGTGCGATCATTGACGTTAGGGAAGAACGTATATGTCTGAATATCAGAGATTTTCCGATGATTTTTGACATGGAAAAACTTGTCAAGAAACCTTTAATCAATGGTCAGACTTTCTTTATAGACCATCTCTCCAAGATATCTGATGAATAGTTCATGGATATGTGTTTTGACGATCCTTTAGGAAGAGCGCTCACAGATCCTAGAAGAGACTTTTTCGGTACGGATGATAAAGCTGATGAATATGCTAGACCAATGGATGCTAGTGAATAGGTCATGCACGTAGATGTGAAGGAAGAAATCTGAGGTTCGCCAATTGTTAGTCTATGCTAGAAGCAACGATCGATACCCACTTGCATCGAACAACTCGAGTTCAGTAAAAGCTCCCAAAATTGAACTTAACAACTTCCAGCTGGACTTAAATATGTGTTCCTTTGAGATAACTCATATCATGTTACTGTCAATGCTAACTTGAGTAGCTGAGAACTAACTCTACTACTAAACAAGTTGCGCGAGTATCGCAAAGCTCTTGACTATTCTGTCGGCGACATCCCAGGTATCTCGGTCGATTTATGCATGCATAGGATAAACTTGGAAGATGAGTCGAAGTCATCTATTGAGCATCAAAGGAGTCTGGATCTGAATCTGAAAGAGGTGGTGAAGAAGGAGTGAAACTTTTGGAAGCAGGAATCTTCTATCCAATCTCAGACAGCAAGCGCGTCACTCCAGTACATGCGGTTCCTAAGAAAGGATGGGTTACAGTGGTAAAGAATGACAAAGAAGAACCAATCCCTATGAGGAATGTTATTGGGCACAAGATGTGCATAGACTATAGGAAGCCAAACTTTTCTGCAAGAAAAGATCATTTCCCCCTACCCTTCATAGATCATATGCTAGAAAGTCTTGCGAACCACCAGTACTACCATTTTCTTGATGGGTATTTAGGATTTTTCAAGATTCTTATCCATCTGGATGATCATGAAAAGACAACTTTTACTTGTCCATATGGTACATTCGCCTACAGTAGGATGCTTTTTAGACTTTGTAAAGCTCATGCTACCTTCTAGAGGTGTACGATGTCCATCTTCAAGGATTTGATTGAAGATTTCATGGAAGTTTTTATAGATGATTTCTCGGTGTATGGATCCTATTTTACATCATGCCTCAACAAATTGTACAAGGTTTTAGCCAGATGTGAAAAGAAGAATCTGGTCCTGAACTGGGAGAAATGGCACTTGATAGTCATTGATAGAAACTTTCTGGGACACAAGGTTTGAGCAGCTGGTATTGAGGTAGACAGAGCCCAGATCAAGGTCATGACAGGACTACCAGAAACCACTAATGTGAAAGATGTAAGGATCTTTCTGGGACACGTCGGTTTCTAAAGGAGATTCATTGAGGACTTTAGTATGATTGCTCGGTGATATAGCCTATTTATTACTAGTTTTAGACCATGTTATAGGCTTTATCTAGGGTCTATTATGTGTTTCTAGACTATGTTTTAAGGTCTTTACAAGTCCAGGTATGTTTTGGAGATGTATGGAGATACTTGGATCTTTTGGAACATTTAGAAAAGAAGAATCCGTAGTTGATCATTTAAAGAGTCGAAATACAAGACAGTCGTCGATCGACGACACAACCTTGTCATCGACCAATGTTACAAAACCAAGGTCGATAGATTTTGCACACTTGCCATCCATCGACAGCCAAATCACAGAAAGCCGATTTCAAGCCCAAGTTAGAGACAAATGACAAAGATGCCCTGGACGAGTTTTGACCTAGATTTTAGGGTTTTATATTTATGTATGACACAAGGAGGATGTTCTAGTTTGTAAGTTTTCTATTATAATTTTCAGGGGAGAAGATTCATAACTCCTTAGGGAGATTTGTATTGGAACCATAGTATTGGAACCGTAGTATTTTATCTATGCAATATATTCATACTATTGTTCTTGCTTTGATTATGCCTAAGTAGTTATCAATTAGATTTAGGGTTGAATGATAGAAATCATGGATTAGCTCAAAAGTAGGATTGCTAGGTTTGGTCAATATCCATCAATTTAGTTGTGCTTAATGCTTGCATTATAGAGTAGCTAACTAGGATCTCGAAAGTAGGACATGGACGACTACGAGAGTAGGTTTTGTGCTAGAATAGACTCCATTGAACTAGTTTGTTAGGCGCATGTGAGAGCTGGTCTAATTAGCTTGGTGACCATATCAAATCTTGTTTCATACTTCGTTCTGATTTCACCATAGATTGACATCAGGCCATAGCCGTCGATCGATGGTCTTTCCTTTTGCTCGCATACGAGAGTTGGAGTTAAAAGGGTCATATAGTTAATCTTTGAGTTCTAGAATATTTACATTTTCTTGCTTCATATTCCCTATAATCTATTAAGCTTGAAACCCTAAGTCTAGCGTACTTACATTTTCTACCAATATATTTATTTATCTAGCTTAGTCTTTAGAAATAAGAAATCTATTGTGTGCCATTGCTCTCTGTGGATTCGATCCCTAAGTACTACACCTGATTGCTCTTGGCAAGAGTATTATTTTTGTGTTAAGATTAGGGTTAATTTGATAGTTAATTGTTTAGGATATTCATACACTGCTAGAACAATAAACACACCATGTCACTCGGCCACTAACGTCCCTCATTTCCAAAGTACTCAAGTTTGACTTTACCCCTGAATTCCTTAACGCTTTACAAGAGATCAGGATAGATCTAGTATCTGCCCCTATCGTACAAGCTCTTACCTTTTGAGGTAATGTGTGATGCCAATGATTTTGTTGTATGAGTCGTACTTGGATTGAAGAAGGAAAAAAGCTTCACGGTGTTTATTGTACTAGTAGGACACTTGATGATGCATAAAGGAATTATGCAACTACTGAGAAAGAGTTGTTGGCTGTTGTGTTCGCTTTTGAGAAGTTTCAACCCTACTTGGTTGGTTCTAAAGTGATTCTGCATACTGATCATGCTTCTCTCAAGTACTTGATGCAGAAGAAAGATGCAAAACCAAGACTACTGAGATGGATTATACTTCTTCAGGAGTTCTATATTGAGATTAAAGACAAGAAGGGGTAGAAACTGGAGTTGCTAACCATCTTTCACAGATCAGAATCGAATATGACGTTACCAGAGATGATTTCATGCCTACTGAGAATGTCTACAAAATGGAGTCAACGTTTGTTGGTAATGTGCGTATGACATTTGAGGGAGTATCGCTTGATACCCACAAAGCATCGATCGACACCTCATAGGAAGTGCATGTTTACCCACATAAATAAGCGACGCTAGACATAGATATCAATGTCGCTCGCCACCTTACACAAACCGATTTGGGTTCTCCCAGTGGTAGAAGCTCAAGTCAGGGGTCTGTGTGTTGACCGCAGCCAGTTCAGATGGGCCATGGTATGCCGACATAGTGAACTATCTTGCTGCTGATGTAGAGCCATAAAAATTTGAAGGATATACCTAGAACAAGTTTCTAAGAGAGATCCGAAGATATCATTGACACAAGCCTTATCTCTATAAAAATTGTTCTGAGGGTATATACAAAAGTTGTGTTGCAGAATTAGAAGTTCCAGACATCCTATTCACTGCCATGGATCCGATTATGCTTGGCATTTTGCAAGTTTAAAGACAGTGTCTTAGATTATGCAAGTAGGCTTCTGGTGGCCTACCATGTTATGAGAAGCTTAGTACTACGTAGTACAATGTGATCTCTGTTAGAGAAGAGGAAAAATAAACAAGAGGCACAAAATGCAGCAGAATTACATACTTGATATGGAAGTGTTTGATTGATGGAGCATCGACTTTATGGGCCATTTTCCTTCTTCATTCGAAAATAAATACATCCTTCTGTTTTTGACTATGTATCTAATTGGGTGGACGCAATAGAAACTCCAACAAATGATGCTGATGTAGTCATAAAACTTTTTCAAAAGCATCATTTTCCCTAGATTTTGGAGTTCCTCGAATAGTCATAAGCGATGGCGGTTCTCACTTCATTAACAAGGTCTTTAAGAAGTTATTGAAGAGGCATGGTCTGCATCATCGTTGGCTACTACTACCTATCACCCTCAGACCAGTGGACAAGTGGAAGTTTTCAACCGTCAGATCAAGGAAATATTGGACAAGACAGTAGGAAAGACAAGGAAAGACTGGTCTGCAAAGCTGGTTGATGCACTCTAGTCCTACAAGACTGAAATTAAGACGCCACTTGGCACTACACTGTTTCATCTAGTTTATGGGAACGCATGCCATCTCCAAGCGGAGCTAGAGCACAAGGCAGAAAGGGCAGCAAAGATGACAAATTTTGACATCAAAACTGCTGCCGAAAAAAGATTGATACAGGTGAATGAGTTAGATGAAATAAGGTACCATGCAGATAAGAACTCGAAAATGTACGAAGAGAAAACGGCCTATCATGATAAAAAGATCATTGCTAGGCATTTCCAACCTAATGACCAAGTACTTCTGTATAACTTTTGATTACAATTGTTTCCTAGAAATCTGCACTCGTTGGTCAGATCCCTTCACTTTAAGGAGGTTAGTTCATATGGTACTGTTGTCCTATTGAACTCTAAAGGCGAGCAGTTCACTGCGAATAGAAAAAGGGTCAAAAACTGTTTGATGAAAGCCGGGATTCCAGATCGTCACAGTGTGCAGCTTCATGAACCACCTATTGATTAAGCAGGCGTCTCAGTGAAGCTAAAGACAAAAAGCAAGTGCTGAGTGGGAGGCAACCCACTAATAGGTAATTTTCATTTTTATGCTTTAAAAAGTCCCAAGGAAGACGAGTGTGCACCAAGCATCGACCGACATTTGATCAATGTCCATCAACAAAGCATAACCCGAACACTGATCGATCGCCACTTAACTATGTCGATTGATATTCACCATCAGTTAGCAGGTATACTATTTCTTCCCTGTTACATTTTTATTTATGATTTTTTTTCTTCACCAATCTTGAACTTTATAGGGACAATGTTGTTAAAGCTTGGGAAGGTAATTACTGATAATGTCATTTTTTTTTGAGTTTCAGTATGTCATTTCTATTTTTTTTTATTGAGTCAAACAGAGTCAGTTAGAGACTATGACTTTTTCTTGGAACAATACCACCTAACCACATTCTAGCATTATTCTGAGTTGTGGTTCTTTAGGTTGTGTTGAATGGAAATCTTTAGGTTGTGTTGAATGGAAATATCAAAGAGGATCGACATGCTTGTAACACCGACACTTCCTAAGAAGTCTGAGGAAACCAAATTTAACTTCAAACCTAATCAATTCAATTTGCTTATCTTGGGGCTTGGTATACACTAGATCGGATTCCTTTTGCAAGTCTAGAAGGTAAAAATCTATGTGTTCTAATTCCCTTCTCTCTCTCTCTCTCTCTCTCTCTCTCTCTCTCTTCGGAATTTAGAAAGAAAAAAAGGATTGATATGATTTCATGAAAGATGCAGAGGGTTAGGAAATTTTTCTATGAACTCATTGTTCTAATTCAGAAAAGAATGATCAAACATTGTTGGAATCAAGGGGTAGGAAAATTTTCTATGACCCTATTGTTCGCCTACACTTTGTCAAAAAAAAAGAAGATGAATAAGACGGACTGCATCAGAGTCACTGATTCATTGAAAGAAAATTATTCAGAGAAGAGAGAAAATAGGGAAAAAAATGGATCAGAGAAGATTGCATGTGTGTTCAGATACTTGCTTGAGTAAGAGTCCATGTGTCCTTTGATCAATAATCTTAAGGTAAAGCCTTCAACTTTATACTTTAAGAAATTAGGTTAGCATAGGGGTATGTCAGATGGTATATGATAAGTTGTGGTACGGCAGTTTGCTAAGCTATGACTGAGTACATGGAAATACCTCAAATGAGGTTGCAACAGATGTGAGGTGATAGTGGTGTTCTGAAGAGCTAGTGAGTCTCTGCGTTTTCAAACTACTTCCACAAATTCATTCTATGTTTTGCTTGGTGGCAAGCAAAGGATAAGTATGGGGAGTTGATATGTCATGGATTTTACATGTTTTCACCCACGATATAAGTATGTTTTTGAGTCTTTTATATGCATTTGGAGTTGTTTTAGAGTCTTTTCGGGTCTAGATACCCATTGGACAAGATTGGAGCTTTTGGATCATTTTGCAGCTTTGGGGAAAGCTCTCCTAAAAACTTGAATTTGGAGTCTATTTTTGTGCAAAGAATTGATCGACACCACCTCATGTGTGTCGATCGAAACCCCAGCTGTTTGCGAGTTTAATGATGATTTGAGGAAATTACAAGAATTTTCCAAAAGTTTTAGGAATTGTACAACAACTATCTGGCGAATATTATACTAGTTATTAGGGTTTTTAACTGGTTTGTAACCTACGCTTCATTATTCTAGGGGAGAGAGCTTAGGATTGGAGAGAGAGATCTAAACTCTTTCAAAGAGAAGATCTTGAACTACCTTTGTTTCTCTACTCTTTCTTCTTTATCTATGCAATTTATTCAGACTATTAATATGTTCTTTATGATTATGTCTTAGTAGTTCTATTGTTAGATTTAGGTTCTTTAAAGGTTGTTTGATGGTTTGTTAAATCTGTATTGTTATTAGGGGAATCCATTGGTTCTTCATCGAAATGTTCTTACTGCTAAGCTTAGAACTGATTGCCTTAAACTTATATTTTAGGATTCATTGGTGCAAGGGAGCGCTTCGTCACATACGATAGTTGGTCTAGGGGTTTAGATAGATTATCAAACCTTTTCGCTAAGGCTTGTTTAGATGTATTATCGATCGACACTCACCGAGAATTTACATGCGAGAGTAGGTGTGACACCCCTGATCTGGTCTAAGTACAAGTTGACTCGACCTGCCGTGCAACAATCAAACAAAAACATGCACAGCCAATCACTAGTAACTTAAACCAAACAGAGAGGCCACAATGTGTACCTCAATGATTAACCCAAAGTTGCCGGAACATATCCAGGTACCTTAGGCCAATCGCCTAAGTACACATATCCTATTAGGTACAACCCGAGGCTTTCCAACTCGACTGAGTAATACCCAATAGTTAGTTCATCCGGACAATGACTAATATCATATGGAACTCGTACCTAAAGAAACATTCTTTAATACATTATATAATATTCTTTCAAAAGCATCTTACAAAATGTTATAAATTAACCTCGAGGTTTTTGGAAAATAATATTTATACATAAGATTGATTAAAACTACTTTGCAAGGATAATAAAACTACCGGTGGCTAATATTGTTCCTTCCCGTCCTATGGTAAAGGTCCCCCGCCTACTGGTTACATGCATCATAAATGAGTCATGAGTAACTAGTTTACTCAGTGAGTCTAATCCCGCACCCCCAACACATATGAATAGTATCCCGAGCAGTTAACTCCATTTGTATGCAGTGGAAATATATTCCCTAATTATTATAAATATAGACATAAGGCCTATCTTTCCATCGATGTGAATCTTATCTTAAACATCACCTACATGTCACCTTCCCTTCACTCATATATAAATACAATATATATACTACACCCGATAAAACACAAAGGCTAACCGAGCCTAGTGAGTTAGCATTACCATCATCCTCGAATGTTCTTATGAACATTCGAGACTGCATCGTCATGCACTACACGGCCTCCAGGGTGCTACCCCATCATCGTGTCTTCATGATCTTGTTTCATTCGCAGGACCAAGTCATGGTAACGCAGGGACTTTAGGGACAGTGAATATGATTAGACTTCAGATGATTCATATTCAGATACTTAATAATATACATTAGTACTTGAACAAGTACTAAGGCTCAGGATAAACCTCAAAAAATAATTCATATTTCATTATAGATTAAAAGACTTTGCTTATCAATCAACAATATTAAGTATGCAATTAAGTAATACTCATTCATAACTCATCAACATCTATCTAGACTCACCTTTGAATCCATGAGATTGCCTAAGGAAGGCTAGACACGAGCTCAGGCTAATCACACTCCACTTCAGGTACACTTCAGATTCAGATTGATCACATGGACGAGTCCGGCTGATATTACCACTCTCCTTAACCATCTGAATTCAAACCAAGAGACTAAATGACTCCAAGGATCCACTGGACTGCTAGCTTAACTCCTCAACCAAGTAATGAGAGCACACGGTTCAGTGGATTGGATCAAATGGATGCTTAAGTCTTCACTCATCTACGGTGCTAGAATAGAACAGTTCGGATCATAGGATCGCCAGTCCAACCAAACAGTTCAAGGCTAAACAGTTCACTAAGCTTGGTCAGTTCAGCTCTGCTCCTGACAATTCAGTTCAACTCAGACTAGATGAGTACATCACAACAACAGACTGAACTAGAGGATGGTAGAAAATTGTCCAAGATGTTTTCTTAATTTTCTCTAATTTTTCTATCAGTTTTTCTCTTCACTGATTTTCTCTTAAAATATTTCTCTGGTATTTCTTGTGGTAATGGACGACCAAGTAGCTGGAGAGGGAGTTAAATAACTGAGGAAGTTACTTCAGGTGAGGATTTCACTCTACACAAGGCAAGGAAGGGAGAGGACAGTTGGTGACCTGTTTCAGCACTCTCAGCAGCCAAGCTGCTGTCCTTTTCCTCACATGAAGAAAGCTGCAAGCAGCTGAAGCAAGTAGCTTGTGACTTTCACAATAGTTACTTATTAACCAAGCAGGCAGGCAGCTTGTGACAATCACATCATCATTTAAATGAATCAAGCAGGCAGGTTGATGAAAGGCACAAGAGGGGTCAGGAACCATTCATGAAGCTGGTCGATAATCTTTGGACTGCTTTCGACTAAAAATTTCTTGTCCGTTAATTTTCGTCCTTCTCTCGGATAAACTTGTCTAGCTTCAGTACAACTCGACCATAATAGTTAACACTCGACCAGAACTCTCAGTGGGAGGCCTTTCGACCACATGACAGTCCCGTTGAGACATTAATTCACCAGCTCGATTTTACTTTTAAATCTGATCATCCAATCTACAAACTGAACTTACTGAATTTTCTCGACCGAAATTATATATGCTTAAGAGGGTTATTACAGTAGGAGTCCTAGGTTTTGGACATTAGATAATCTTTGTATACAATACTTGGTTATAACTTGAGTCTGAATTCGAGAACTGTTCTTTGATACATATCTGATAACACATTTAGTTGCATACCTATTACACATGAGAGTTCAGCTTCATCTCATCTTCATAACTTAGAAATACTTTATTATTTCTCTGTTTACTCTTTTCCATAATTACTTTCTAGCTTTACTTCGAAAACAATAAACCTATTGTGTAATCTCGTAGTCTCTGTGGATTTGATCTTTAAGTATTACAACTGAACTTCTTATTTGAGAGAATATCTCTTAAGCTTGATTTGAGAATATCATCTTTAACAGACCCTGTAGAGATTTGGGTCCACTACAAAGGAACGGCACGACACCACAATATCGAAGATTCATATTTAATCATTCAGAAATATACACAAGGTTCGAGCAAAAATATCTTACCTAATACAAACTGGGAATAGACTTGAGGCCACAGACGACTTGTCCTTAGAGAAAAGCTGGGAGACCCAATCCGAATACACTAAGAAACAACAAATGTCACTGCTTTAAGACCACCAAACTCCAGAATTTCAAAGAAGTCTTATTCGCGAACAATAACTTAACCACTAGCCATAGCTTATATGACCTTCAATAAAGATGAAAGCGTGCAGGTTAAGGTTAGTGTTCTTAATAATGCAATATATCAAATTAACCCTACGAATTACTATTTCCAAGAGAGGTAAAATTTCAGTACTTAGGGATCGAATCCACAAAGAGAGAGGGCACACAATAGTTTTGTATAACTTTAATGGTTAAGCTAGGCGAACTATAAATAATAGTTTTGGTTGTAAGTCTATCAGGAATAGGAAATTATCTAAAATACTAAATCGAATGCCAATATGGAAAAAGCGGTAAATCTAGGGTTTCAGGCAAGTGAATTATAATGGATAGGATGCGGGAATTATTAATATGCGAGAACAATAAATGTTAACTAGTCCGACCCCCTCTTGTCCCAACTCTCTTATGCGGACAGAGACTTGCACCGTCGATCGGTGGCTAAGGCCTGATGTCGATTGACGCTAATCAGACATGAAGTTCGTCCACTATGTTGATTAGACAAGCTCTCGCATGCATCCAACAACCTAGCTCAATGAAGTGAATTCTGTCACAGAACCTACTCTCGTGTTTGTCCAAGTCCTTGTTGCTTCTGGTACTAATGGGCATGCACCTGAATGACAAGAAAAACAAATAATTAGTAAATTGCAGTAATGAAAAGCCTAGACTAAACCTAGAAAATAAATATAATGGTGATCCTTGCTCCCCGGAAACAACGCCAAATTTGACAGTGTGCGGGTTAAGGTTTGTGTTCTTTATAATGCAATCTATCAAATTAACCTTACCAACTACTCTTGGCAAGAGAGGTAAAAATGCAGTACTTAGGGATCAAATCCATAGAGAGCGAGGGCACTCTAATGGTTAAGATAGGCGAACTATAAATAATGGTTTTGGTTGTAAGTTTATTAGGTATAGGAAATTATCTAAAATATTAAAGCGAATGCAAATATGGAAAGAGTGGTAGATCAAGGGTTTTAGGAAGGTGAATTATAATGCATAGGATGTATGGAGTTATTAATATGCGAGAAAAAAATGTTAACCATTCCGACCTCCTCTTGTCCCAACTCTCGTATACGGACAGAAAAGCGCACCGTCACCTCAACGACTAAGGCCTGATGTCGATCGACGCTAATCAGACAGGAAGTTCGTTCACTATGTTAATTAGACCAACTTTCACATGCATCTAACAACCTATCTCAATGAAATCAATTCTGGCACAGAACCTACTCTTGTAGTTGTCCATGTCCTAAGTTCAGGTTCCTAGTTAAGCATTAAGCACAATTTCAAGGATTGATACTACTTCATCCTAGCAATCGTATTTTGGAGCTAATTCATCATGACTATTATGAACCCTAAATCTAACATGTGAGTTACTCAGACATGATCAAAGTAAATATGATGAACTGAATAATATAATGCATAGAATAATAAATGGAGTTTCAATACAAATCTCTGAAGGAGTTTAGATCTTCTCCCTTAAACTACTAAAAATCTGAATGCAAGAAAACTAAAGGCTGTAAAATAAAATGTGGGTCTCTCGTAAAACTTGACCACATGCATTCCTGTAATTCGCCTTGACTTGGGCTTGAAGTCGTCCAATACTTTGCGAGTGGACCGTCGATCGACAGCAAGGATTCTCCGTCGATCGATGGTCATGCTTGACTTTGACTCGTGCTTAGCTTAATGTGAACGGCTATTGTATATCTCTTCTGAATACTCTAACGAGCTCCATGATCTCCATAATGCTCTAAAACGTACATGGACCTGTAAAGACTCCAAAACACAGTTCATGCACACATAATATACTCCAAATAGGGTCAAAATGATGGTCTAAAACTGGTAAATAACAAGTTATATTCAAAAGAAGATAATGGATTAAAGAGAGGAGAGCCGAAAACACAGAATCATCGCAAAGCTACCTGAAACTGCCTCACCAAATCCCATGGAAGAACTATCTACCCACATCATAGCCGGTTAAGTCCTACACCGCACACAAGAAAACAGATTTGAAGCTGGAGGAGCAACGCAAGCATAGCATGAGAGAGAGAGAGAGATACGTAAACCCGACAAGTTCTCCTAAATATCCTAGGCCTCAAAGCCTTAAATCCACACAGAAAACCTAAAGAACAAGCTAAGGACCACATACCATCACAGACATATAACTTAGCACCTGAGATCGGTTTTAAAAGGGAAAATCCGAAGCCTTACTTGACAACCGACCTTCAACGGCACCGGAACATGCCGTGTAAGCTAAAGACCACATCACCAAAACCGACAGCCCACACGCAACGATTCTCCATCCAGGCAACAAACAAACAAGATCTGACACCATTTTCATTGGATCCCTTTGTAACCCAGATCTGAAACAAAAATAAAATTGGTGACAAGTTGCTGCAATCCAAGCCATAAAGACCTAAAGAGAGGAGAAAGATACGGTAGCATAGTCTCACTAGGGTTTGTTGCTTTTTTCAGGACTTTTCTTGTTTTTAGTGATAAGCTTTGTCGATATTGATCGTCTATAAATTTAGCTTTTATTATTTTACTATATTATTTTGTGTATAAGAATATATATTATAATGTAAATTAATTAAAGATGTATTCTGTTCAAATATTTTGAAAATATATAATTTCGAAGTGCATTCAACTGTTAATAAAAAAATGTTAATGATTATATAAATTTTATATATGTTAATTATTAATTTATGATAAAAAATGATTATCAACTACAGGAACAACAATACGCCACCATATGGTTACACATCTGGAAAATTAATATTTAAAAATTACACAAGTTATATGAATTACATGACGACATCCACATACTAATATAAGTTATGTCGCTAACATCATCAACAAAATTTTGATAGCTATAAAACTATATCAGACTTGTACCCAACAAATCCAAATAGTATTTAACATGCTATCACATGTTTATTATTGTAAAAAATTATAATTTTAATGTTTGATCTCTGTTTTCCTTATGTCTTTATCATTTGGATATGTGTTATGATTTTTTTTTTTCAAAACAATTTCACTGGGGTGATGCTAAATTATAATTCCCAAAACGCATTTTTGGTTATCGATATTATGTTTATGGTGTTAGTAACATATCACATGTTATTTCAGGGATGTTGTTATGTTACACATATAGTTCATTTAATTTTCAATGCATTAGTTTTGTCCAGATGTAACCATGTGGTAAGACGTTATTTGTGTATCTGATAATCATTTTTTCTTTATGATGGTGACGAAATCAAACATTTAAATAATAATTTTAAAATTTTGTTATCTCATCAAATTATTTATGATTTGAAATAAGCCAATTCAAAATAAGTGAAATGACTCAATGTAAACTTAACATAATTTATTAGTTTATTATGTATATTAATTTATCGGATATTAAGGTATATAACTATTTATATCGTTTGAAAATAAAAGTGGGTACACATAATCGTGTGAAAGAGTGAAACTAACTATATAAAAAATTAAGAAATGGATATGTGTTACAAGCCTATGTATATTGTTTAAACTAAAAAATTAATGTAAGAATGTGATAGTTTCTAAAAGCTATCTTCCTTTTCAGAGTAGACAAATGTTTCTTGTAATCAATTTCGTACCAAACTTACTCCCTAAATTTTCGAGAAAAATCTCTTGGATTAGAGTGCTGTCAAAGATAATATTCCAGTATTTTCTAAGCAGCATTAAATGAAAATAAGATGACCAAATTATTATGTGCCAAAACCATTACTAAAGCAACTGAAATTAATACGCTTAAATGTAAGTCAAGATATTACTCCAAAATTATCGACCAGAATCTCTTAGCGTAGATTGCCGTTGATGATATTCTTAAGCAACATTAAAATGACCACATTATTCTGTGCAAAAACAATTACCAACGCAATTGAGATGATACGCTTGTAAAAGAAAGAAGATTTGATGCTTTATATTCATGTCATTATAAACTCTTTGTGTAATCCTCTAATAAGTGGGTTCCTTCTGACTTTTGGGTCTTTTGAATCTTTTTATTATTCACTTCTCAGTCAGGACATTTTTATTTGAATTGTTAATTAAGTACCACAAAATTACCTAAAGTCAAAAAAGGAAAAAAAAAAATTCACAATTTTCATATAAATTTGAACAATGTTTGATTAAATACTAAAAATAAACCTGAAATTAAAATTTGAACTACATGTTTAGGTACCGGTTTTGAGCTTTCAGATTTTAAAAAAATCTAGAGATATTCGACTAAGCTCATATTCGTATATATTGAATATCCAAAGTATCCTGCCATAGAATTCATTGGGATGTTTTTACAAACTGGATCAAATTCAGAATACTTTTACAAACTAAGTTGCGTTTGATTAAGCTTATTATAGGTCGGGTTCAGTTTCGATATCGGACTTAGTTACAAACGCCTACGCCTATTTGCACTTGTGTAGATCCCAAAATTCTAAACCTTTTGTTTTGTGGAGAAATATCTATTTTTCCTTGAAAACCATGACAATTTTCTGTTCCATTTTGTTTAACTCACCAAAAACATGACATAAGGCAATCTAGTTGTGTGCATAATCTATTTGTGAGCATAATTCCATTTTGTTTTTGTTATGATCCACTTTGACTGTTCTTATAACCCGCTTTAACAAAGAACAAAGAATCATTAGCAAATAGCAGATGTCATATTGGTGGACATCCAATGCTTAGATGTAGAGCTTCAATATCATAGCAATTATAAGCTATTTTAAGGAGGCAGTTAAGTCTGTATGTGTTGGATTCTTCAAGTATTTCGTCAAGGAATCCATCAAGGACTTTGTCAAGACGTGGTGATGAAAATCAAACAAGATAAAGATGTCATATAAGGAAAAGGAAATATGACTTTCATGGTGTTATTATGTAAGTTGATAATATCATGGAAATTTTACTTTAATGGAGTTATTAAACTTGGAAGTATAAATATTCCTAATAGGTTTATGATAAGCCTGAGAATCCATAATCCAATTAAATGTAGTTCTTCCCTAAGCCAACCAAGCCAAATTCTAAGTGTGTGTGTGTGTGTGAGAGAGAGAGAGAGAGAGAGAGAGAGAGAGAGAGAGAGAGAGAGAGAGAGAGAGAGAGAGAGAGAGAGAGAGAGAGAGAGAGAGAGAGAGAGAGAGAGAGAGGTGTTTAATCTTTGTTTTTACGAATATAGTTGATTGCCTCTTGCTAGGCCCCGGTGACGTAGACATTCTAGGTGAACTTTGGGTAAAAAATTGATTCTTTTTATCTTCTATATTTTCCGCATTCTTCTTCCAGTCTCGATTCTTCTACAAACTTATACTTTCTAACATACACCATAGAGTGTCTCAGCGAGTTTTTTTGTTTGATTCTGGTTCTAGGTAAAACTTATTCTCTCTTGAGGAACATCAAAATGGTATCATAAGGTTTGTTGATTTCAAGGGTGAATGCAAGAATTGAGGTAGAGCAGTTTGATGGAAACAGAGACTTCTCATTGTGAAAGAAGAGGATGCTAGTGCATATGTTTGTCACTGGTTTAAAGGATGTATAAGAGGAATATTTTTTACCTTCTTCATCAGCAATAAGGAAGGATGAAGACAAGGATGCATACAGGGAGAGGTTGGATAAAGAGGAATCTTAAAGGATTGAAAGAAAAGAAGGCGATAAATATGATCATTTTCATTGTGGGAGATCATGTGTTAAGGAAGATCGAGTTATGTATTTCAGCCGCATCTACATGGTATACACTTGAGAGGTTATACCTTTCAAAAACTCAACCGAATAGGATCCACGTGCATCACAATTTTTATTCATTCAAGATGGTTGATACTCGGACAATAGATGAGAATGTCGATGACTTCTTGATAATTTCCTATTACCTGTCAAGCGTGAATGTAATTTTGTTAGAGAAGGTGCAAGCGATTCTGCTCCCAAATTTGCTACCTTCATGGTTCAACTCTCTCAAGAAACCACTTAAGTATGGAAAGGATACTTTGTCGTTGGAAGAGGTCACATGTGTAGAAAGTTCTAAAGATTAGAATCTTAGACCTCTACAGATTCACATGATGATGGTGAAGTATATTATGCTAGAGGGAGGACTAAGAAGAAAGATCTTTGAGGAATGATAAGGGCAGGTTTTTATCGAGATCAATGTCTCGGATAACCTGCTGGTTCTGCAAGAAGCAGAAACACACCATAAGGGACATCTATGTGTACAAGAATAAGTATGGCATAGAAGAGGATGTTGGAGCAGTCGCTGATGCACTGTCGATATCAGATAAATCGCATGATAATAAGTGGGTGACTGATTCTGGATTAAAACAGAAGTCACAACCTTATTCATGTGTGATATGTTAAGTTGGATCTCTTAGAATTAATATAGAATAATATATTTTAAAAAAATAATGTAGAAAAATAGTGAGTTAAATATTCTAATATTTCCAAAAATCTAACATTATTACCAAAACTTAATTTATTTGTAGCAACGAAATATTCGGGTTTCTATAAGTGTTGTGCGTGTCATGAATATTGTGGTGATACCCATTATGGCAAGTCCCGTATATACTTGTTCCCCAACCTTTACTTAATCTCGAAGTTAAGCTTTGTCCCCAAGTTATTGAACTACTATATAAAGGACTCATTACTCATGGAATAATACACATCAGTTCTCTATTCTTTTTACTTATAATACGTTATCAGCACAAAACTCTAACCACTGAAAGTCCAAAACCCTAACCACCAAAACAAAACCTTAGTTGATTTTTTTTTTTCTTTAGAAGTTTTGTTGTGTGGCAACTGTCATGACTCCATTCGTGGAACTTCACATAGGGCCTAATTGTTTTACGATGAAGGGAACAATCGATAAAGCTTAATCATGGTAGAGAACTGGACCATGGGACTTTGACGGATGAAATGAGATAAATAGAAAGAGCTGGACAAGCTGGAGTAGCTGAGCTACCCACTGGACGATCTGGAGTAACTAAGTTATTCACTTTAACAGAGGACACTCACTGGCCAGCTAGCATTAGTTAGACTACTTGCTGAGCTAGTTAAGGGAGCTGGGTAGCTAGCAGTCAGCTCAACCTGGCTGGCCGAGGTGGTTGGGTACTGACCTATCTGGATGCAATGACACTCCAGGTGGCTAGTGGGACAGGTCAGGGGCGGCTGATAACTGCCATGTCTAAGGGATGCGATCTGGAAAATTGATCTAATAAATGGCCAATATCAGTCACGAAAGGGTGCAAGCTTATGAAGAGAAACTGCACATTTTCCTATAAAAGGAAGGGCACTTTGTGGGTGTTAGGACACCCAGAATTTCTCCTACTGCCTGAAACGAACAAAAATGTACAGGGAGAAAGGAAGAAGGCCGCGGATCAGAGTGTCCAAGGCCGAAACTCATGGTAAGGCCAAGAAGAGGCTAAGTCATAGAAGATCAAGGGCAAAAATGTATGATCTGCTGATGGTTGTTATCATGGCAGACACAAACATTTCTGGATCAAGGAATGAATATAAAACAAGGCCAAGCAGTAAAGAGTAAGGGCGCAAGGTCCATGGACGTATGAGCATAGTCATGGACGACCCAAGTTGCTTCAGCGAGCATGACTATTAACTTGAAAGGTGATGAACGACATTGGGTGGAATGACCAGAAGCACTTGAGGAGTTTAGGGTCATAGATCCAAGGCATAAAGAGAAGTGGAAACAGAGCATGGTCGGAAAAACCATCCATGTGAAATGATGGCCGGATGTCATGCATCGTCTAGAGACTAATGGCGAGTTATGGATTCATGTGGTTGATTCTACTAAGACTTGACGTAACGGAACATGATCTCATCGTCAAGGGGAGTCAGGCTGAGGGATCGAAGTGTGTTCCAGTCAAAGGGGCGTTAGTGATTTACCCAAGAGATGTGA
Organism: Moricandia moricandioides; assembly: GCA_905132885.1. Lineage (NCBI taxonomy): Eukaryota > Viridiplantae > Streptophyta > Magnoliopsida > Brassicales > Brassicaceae > Moricandia > Moricandia moricandioides. The sequence continues at coordinate 458,135 of CAJHQQ010000019.1, forward strand.
GTCACTCAACAGATTTAAAGGGATACGAGTGGAAAAGAGTAACCGCTCAATGTGAACCAGTGGTGTATCAGTATAGGATCTCTGATCCGAATGATGATACCTAAGGGATCATGACTGATCCAGAAGGAGTAATGCCGCATCATAATCCATGATGATTGTGGAAAAATTCATACGATAAGAGGTGTCACGTGAAGACCAACCGTTCATGTTGGAACTCAGACTATTTCTCATGAGGCAATAGATTGCTGGCCTTCCAATCATCATGAACCAAGGTCTTGTCACAATGATAAGGACTAGCGCTTGAACTCGTCTTGCGACGAATTGTCTACGTACCCCTTTTCGGGGATCAAGCCGTCTCGTAGTTCAGTTGGTTGCGGTGTTGCGTTCCAAGTTCTTGAACTTTTGACGCCCTGCATGTTAGCGATTTTGTACGCTCCTGGTCGGACGACCTTTATGACTTTGTCAGGTCCTTCCCAGTTTGTTCTAAGTTTTCTTGTGTTTAGTTCAGCAGTGTTCAGAAAACTTTACGTAGAACTGGATCGCCTTCGCTGAACCAGCGATTTCGCACATTTAAGTTGTAGTATTTCACGGCAGCTTGTTGGTAATTATGGATTCTTATGAGTACCTGATCCCGGCGCTCGTTGATGAGGTCGAGATCTTCTAGTACCATCGAGCTAAGGTTTTCCCGATCGGGAAGCAGCCTCCTTCGTACTCTGGGAAATTCGACTTCATCTGGGATCATGCATTATGTTCCATAGACGAGGGCAAAAGGAGTTTCTCTTGTTGCCCGTCTTGGTGTGGTTTGATGGGACCAAAGGACTCCTTCGAGTTCCTCCGCCCAACGACCTCTTTTGGCGTCTAAATGTTTCTTGAGGCCGTCTAGGACAGTTTTGTTGATGGTTTCAGCTTGGTCGTTTCCTTGCGGATATTTGGGAGTCAATTTGGTCAATTGTATCTTCCATTTTTTGCAAAACGCCTCAAATATAGTCGAAATAAATTGAGATCCATTGTTTGTTTCGATCTCATACGGGAATCCATGTCTGCAGATGATATTTTTCCAGACAAAGCTTTTGACTTGAGCGTCTTTAATGCTTGCGTAAGATTCTGCTTCCGCCCATTTTGAGAAAAAGTTTGTTAGGACTAGCAGGAACTGTTTTTTCTTCGAGTTATGCAAGGGACTGACGACATCCATTGACTACCTCATGAAATTATAGGGCGACGAAATGGAATAGAGGACCTCCGCGGGCTGGCAGATTGTTGGTGCATGTCACTAGCATTTCTCGCATCTCCACGCCATTTTTCGGAGTCCTAAACCATTGTTGGCCAATAGTGACCATGGCGTTTTATCTTAATTGCGAGGGATCTTCCGCCGGAGTGACTGCCACAAGATCCGGAGTGGACTTCTTCCATGAACTTTCAAGCTTTTTCCCCTTCTACACATGTCATGAGCGGTTCAGAGAGTCTCCATTTGTAGACCTCTCCATCCATTAAGACGTATCGTGCTGCCTGGGTTTTGATTTTCGGTCTGCCCATTTTTCTGTAGGAAGTGTTCCGTCAGCGATGTATGTTTGGATTTTTTCCAACCATGGTTTGTCACAGCCGTATTCGGATCGTTCTATGTTTTCTTCAGGTTGGTCGTCGGGTTCGTCGATATCGTCATCGTGGGGATTGATTAAGTTTACGACGATCAGTTGTCCGATGCTTGGGTGTTTGATAAATTTGACGGGGATTACTCATCTAAGTCCTGGATCAGAACTTGATGCCAGGGCCGCCAAAGCATCGGCCGGCGCATTTTCTGTGTGGGGATCCGTGTGAATGCGAATTGGTTGAATTCCTGGGTAAGATCTCGGACAAGTTTCAGGTACGAGTCCATTCTTTCGTCCCTAGTTTTGTACTCGCCGCTGACCTGCTCCGTAACAAGTTGGGAGTCACAGTAAGGGTGGATGTTGTGTATTTTAAGCCCGAGAGCTAATTGTAATCCGACAATAAGTGCTTCTTATTCGGATTCATTGTTTGAGGCATGAAAGACCAACCGAAGGGATTGTTCCAACACTTCTCCGGTTGGTGAAGTTAACCAAATTTCAATTCTTGATCCTTGTTTGGATGAGGATCCATTAACGTGGAGATCCCAGGTCAAATTTGGTTCTTGGTTTAATGCGCCCTCCATTGGAAGTTCGGCCAAGAAATCAGCAAGCACTTGCAACTTGGCGCTCGTTCTCGTTAGATACTCAATGTCATATTCGCTTAGTTTGACTGCCCATTTTGCTAGTCTTCCTGATTGATTGGGGCTATCTAGAAACGTTCGTAGAGGGAACGTGGTGAAGATTACGATAGCGTGTGACTAGAAATACGGTCTCAATTTACAAGCCGCCATTACTACTCCGAGTGCTAATATTTCCATTAGCGGGTATCGTATTTTGGTGTCTAACAAGGTTTTACTTACATAAAAAAATTGGTTTCTACTATCCACGTTCTTCTCTGATGAGGACGCCAGTTACGGCTGTCGCTGATACCGCGACAGTTCGGGCAGCTCAATTGGTAACTTCTCTGTGGGAGAGTTGTTAAAGGGTGAGGTCCTAGGTTCGAACCTCACCAATAACCTATTTGTGAGCCGAGGCCTATGGATGAGTTCGAGCAGGTTGTATCACAAGGGAGGGATTAGGGTCGATGCGCTGCAGCGCCAGCTTGGTCCCACGGGGAGGGCTGTCACAGCCTCCTTCCTCAAAGAGCATATGATACAATATAACAAAAATAATATAAAAAAGTTGTAGACGTACATGTGCAAATGGATAAAGTCAATGTCAAGACATAAAATACATTTAAAGTTCAAAAAATAAATAAAGATGGTAATAAAGATAGATATTATTCAATCTAAAGATAAAAAAAATTATTGTGAATACAATACAAGGTAATATAAAAGTTATAGAATACTCAAAAATGATACATATGAATGCTCCAGAAGAGTACATAAATATTAATGTATTATATTCTCATATGTCTCAAAAATAAGTAAGATTTAAGAAAGAATACATGAAATAAGTATGGTATATTGTTGATTCTAAAATGAATTTCTATACGAGATTGATAAACATGTAGTGTTATCATCTCGAGGGGAAGAGTTAAAGAATCTCACATTTTATCAAACCAGTAAAAATCTAGAAGATTATGTTTACACTAAAGTTAAGATTGTTGAATCCTTCTTAAAGTAAAAACATGGGATTTGAAATTGATTATACTGAGACAATAAAAGAGAAAAAAATGTTAAAACACATTTCAAATCAAAATATTTCTCAATGCTCTAAAGATATCATCTATCTTATTAGAACTGTAGTACCCATAAAACTTCACCCTTATTTTTTCTTCTTATTTACCATTCTGTGCCATTGAATAATTTAAAAGAAATTTTATTTACGGGCTGACTTAATAATTTTTTTATCTAACCGAATAAATTCAAAAACAAGCATAATATTAACAAGATAGATCCAAAAATCTAGCCCTTACGTTAACAATATTTTTTATTTCCAAATTACAACCCACAAAATAAAAGAAACTCCATCAATCAATTGAAACTAAAATCTAGAGGTTTTCATATATGAACAAAACGTAATAAATTGCTAAAATTGAGATATTCACTTATTCTTATATTTTAAATCATATATTTTCTGTGTTAGACAACCATATTAATTTGTTAGTTATACATTTTTTCTTATTTCAACAAAAATCTAAAATAAAAAAATAGTATTTATATGAAATAATTGAATATTACATAAATTTTATTTTCTAATAGATCAAACAATAATAAAATATTTACAATTTCAAACATATAAAACCAAAAACAATTATATATGTTATATATTACAATTTACTATAACACTCATGCGGGTGTTAGTCATGGTCATCTAAGTACCCATCGACTACAATTCGGTCTTTCTGAATGTTGGGGTTCAAAATGGTTTTACATGAATATACGGACGGTGTCGAGTATGATCATTCAAGGTCCAGGTAAGTTTGTAGGAACCTAAAAATATTTTAAAATTGTTGGTTTACAAATATTATTAAATAATTTTAAAAATAAAAATAAAAATAAAAATCAAAACCCGCACTTTGTAAGCGCGGGTCAAAATCTAGTTTATATATTAAATCACAAGTCACTCGACTAATCTTATTTTGACATCTGAATAATACTTATTTTCTTATTTTAATAAAAAAACAGTTCCTAAAAAAGAAAAAACAATTGAAACAAAACAGTTTATTTATTCCCCCTCTTTAAAAAAAGGAAGTAAAATTATTGTAAAGTCTCAACTGTTACGTACATCTATGATCTCCAGCACTTCCTCCATTACTTCCTCCACGAAATAACAGATGATTTTATCTCTCCTATTACTTGATTGCAAATAAAATAAGTAATCAGCTAAATATTGCTAAATATGTTTACTTTTTTTGTCAACAACTAAATATCCTTACATATAAAAAACTATTACTATACTATCTCAAATTTTGGTCAAGCAGTGATGGTATTTATGTAATAATTATTTACTATACTTCACTAACAAATATACTAAAATGTCAAGTTATCATCAATTATTTTCTTATAATTATTCAAATTTCTATTTATATTAAATAAATCATATTTTCTGGTCACACGACTTTAAATTGAATTAAAAATGTTTTTTTTATGAAGAATAAATTATGTTTTCATTTTTATTAAAACAATGAAAAAATACCGGTGCGTATCAGGGTGAAACATGCTATTTTTAGAAAAAGTACATACATCCTCTTATAAATTGTACTATAAAAATATTCATTAAATAGAGATAAATATAGTAAACCAGATGTTTACAAGTATTTATCATGAACAAGTTAGACCATTTAGGTTCAGTAATAATGTGAAAGCTACTTTAAATTTATGTAAATATTCATTGAAAAACCACAAGAATTTTTTGAATGATTTGACATATGTTTGTTCTTAAGATAAAATGGTAATATGGTTTTTACGAGCCAAAGAAAGTTATTAGCATAAATAAATGAGATGTTGCTGGACTGATCACCACTATGCATCTTTATAATCTTGGTGAACACACGTCTTAGGTATTTGATAATTATTATATATTCACTGGAACAAGTATTGAACACTTTGAGCAACATAATTTGAATTAAACCAATAAGTTATAAATACTTCTCCCATTGGTTCTGGATCGGAAACCAAATATTTCTCATCTAAGAATTTGGATGTGCAATATATATTTCAGTTGCTACGCCACATAGATATACTTAATATGAGCTTTCAGATGAGTTTAGAAATATACGTTGGATATGAATATCCGCTAATACTTAAGAATATGTAGTCATTCCCAAAGGAAATAAGTAAGATTCGATATGAATGCTAAATTGAATTAGTATTTCAAACATAAGGGGAGAAAGTAAATAAATGGAAAAGAAAATAAGTTAAAATGAATTATCATCATTGATCCTTCAATAAAAGAGAATGTACAAGAGAAGTCTAAGAGATAATTCAGTTCTAGAGCTTCGTAAATCAATTGCTACACACGCTTACAGGCCCAGATAAATAGAGTGATCAAGTCACATATACCAGTTGTAAATCCTCCAATAAGAATTGATGTCCCAGAAGGACAATATCAACTGTTAGCAAGTCTGAGTCATCACACTTGAAATGTGGTAAACATGTTGGTTCCAAAGATAATAATTCTCTTAAATGAAAAGGAGCATAAATTAATATTGGTCAAGAGGAAATAGAGTTGTTGAACAATCTCCAGAAGAGATGTTAAACATGACTGAAAGAAATTCAGGTACCTGAGACATTGGAGAGATCTTAATAAGTTATTTCATGAACATAATAAAATGGAAGAGATAATCAAATTAGTGTCAATGATATCTATGTATGCAAAATAGCAGTTGATATGATGAATGAAAAATAAGATCATCAAACAAATTCTATTAAAAGTGTATACAAAGAACTGATTGGTAAATTAGAAAGAAGCAATAGATAAAGATAAAAACTCTTATGAAATAGAAAAATATTTGGATCAGTAATTCATACACCAAAAGGTGTAAAAAAGTGAGATAAGATGAACCATTTCACCAAAGAGATATAAATATGAAATTGATTGTGAAGAGACATAGTCTCATATAGTAGTGCAGCTATTTTCAAGTTTATTATTAGTATGGCAATAAAAGAAGAATATGAATTATATGACCCACCAAAAAATGATAATCCCTGAAAGATGAAATGCATAAAAAATTGATGATATCAAAATCATGTTCCCGGTAACTCTAACTATTCGATAAAATATACTTTATAGGATATATAAAATATTAGAAGTTAATCAATACATAATTTATATTTATCAAGAGATTATAGATCAACATAATTATTTATCTGAATATAATCAAAACTCCTGAAAAGTTATAAAATATTATATTTTGGAAGAAAATTCTTGACAATACCATATTGTCTTTATGTATTCCAAACTAAAGATCTTATAATTAGATATTATCTTATAAGATCCTTATCGGATTTTATATTAAGATGCTCATATATATGTTTGGTTTTGAAGTATCATATTTAAAGTGTTATTGAGCAAGTTACTAATCTTTTTTCATAAATGGAAAGATATGATTTAACATGACAAGAAAGGAAGTCACAGCAGTATCTTTTATAACAAGAGCATGGACAACTCATATGTACAAGATGAATGGTTAGACGATTGTATGTAAAGATATTCGGCTTAAAGTTCAAATAGACCAAGAAATTATTGTCTACGTCAAATGAGAATTATGGGCCAGAACTCTACCTAGATAATATAACAAAAATAGAAAGATTTTATTCCGCTATACTCAATCTTCAAAAGAGATTTATTTGATCGAAATGCACATATATTGAAGATATTGCTTCCAGGGGGAGAAAGTAATAATGTGTGTGGTTGTACTCTTTTTTCTTATCATGGTTTTTTCTATTCGGTTTTTCTATGACAAGGTTTTAACGCAAAAAAGAACACACAAATGATATACACCAAAGGAAAATGTTACAATTTCAGAGATGAAAAGTTTATCACTGTTCTAAATTTATTGAGATAAAGATAATCCAAGATAATGATCAAATCATACAAGACTCAGGCACTATTGAAAAATGGCAATGTAAGTATCCTACATGTTCGTTCAAGTGACAGTTTGGCTGTCTAATTCATTAAGGTGTTATTCATTGCTACTTTCAAGTAGTTAGGTCATCTTATCGGACTGCGTCATCTCAAAAATCTTGAATATGTACACATGAGGGGAAGTCATTAGGCGCAGCACTTTGTTTCCTTAAATATGGTTTTTTTCCAATGGGTTTTCCTAGTAAGGATGTGAAGGAGACATAATTAACGGTGTTTTGAAAGCACTTTAGTATAATCGACATCAAAGGGGAAGTGTTATGAACATTGTGGGGATGTTCATTATGGTAAGTTTTTGATATACTTGTTCCCCAAGCTTTAATTATTCTTGATGTTAAGGTTTATCCTCAAGTTATTCTACTCCTTTATAAAGGATTCATTATTCAAGGAATAATATACACCAATTTCTTCTCTATTCTTTTTACTTATCAGAGTGTGAATGTAGAATTGGTTAAAGGTAAAAAATTTAGTTTATACACATCATTGCAGTTACCGGTTTTAAATGGAAAAACGACACAATAGCATAAACGACACAATAGAATTGGTTAAAGGTAAAAAATTTACTTCCCTCTCTCTTCTCCTTTAAATTTAATAAAAATAAGTGGACCCACTCACATAAATTTACCCAATTAAATACTAACCTACCATTATACCCCACCCCCAACCACCTATCTCTCTCTCTCTCTCACGTGTCTTTTCTTCTTTCTTCCCCAATTACATTCAAGCAACTTGAAGTTTTTTTGGCGATTTGAAGCTTTTTTGAGGTAAATTCTTGTTGATTTTTCATGTAAATTTTATAAGAATATGTTGTATGTGTTATGGGTAACGAAAATATCAAAGTTTAAACGTGAAAATCGTGGGTTTTGTAAGCAAATATGAAAATGATATTTAAAGAAGATTATGTATATTTTTCTATAATTTGAAATGGTTTTGAAGCAAAAAAGACAAGAAAAGGGTGTTTCACTATGACATGGGTTACTTAACACGTTCTTGGTCATTTAAAAAGATCTAAATCGATGAAAAACAATAGTTTTATGTATATTGATATAAAACAAAAAACAAAATGATGTTTAAAGACTATTGTGTATATTATTGCATATTTTACACATTTTTATGAAATATAATGCATTAAAATGGTTGTAGACGATGTTGTGGGTTGAATGACATACCCATTTCGCTTAAAAGGGTTAAATTGAAGAAAAACGAAACTTTCTGGGACTATTGGTACTACTATAGCTAAAATAGTATTACTAGGAACACTGGAACGACTATGTACGAAAATTATAATATGCCAGCTTGTATTCTTTAAATTCTTAAGTAATCATAATTTTGTTTTTCAGGAAAAATTATGACCTCTCCTTGTACAATCATATGTTTTGACTATGGGGGAAGTTACATTAAGGATGGAGCTGATATAAAATGGATCTCGGGAGAAGATGAAATTCATACGCTAGTGATGAAGACATCCGTGGATGAGGTTACATATTCTGAGTTAGTTGAGCGTATATTCAGAAGATTAAGGTAGATGGAATTCTAAAGATTAGTTACTTTCCAATGGTATTGTATTCAAACAAGCCATCATATATTTCGACGGATGAAGACGTTCTAGGTTATCTAATGCAAGTGAATAATGAGAGATGTAGAAGTGTTTTACATGTGGAGATCATCAATGATAGAGATAATACAAATGGTGATGGGCCACTTTCAGAAGAGGATGATGATACTGATAGTTATATCGGTCTTTCTGATAGAGAAGATATTAGTAAAGAGGGTAGCGAGAAAGATGCAACTGAGGAAGATGAGATGGATGGTGGGATCACACTCTACACAGCCGAACAAAATGAAGAACTTGAGATGCATCAGAATTTTGAGTATGGGTATGAAAATACAGAAGTTGAAGCCGCAAGACCTGAAGTTGAAGCCGCAAGACCGGAAGTTGCTGGCACGACAATATTAGATCAAGGATGGGATGATGGTATTGAGTTGGTTAAAGGTCAAGAATTTAGAACTAAGACATAATTGCAAGTTATAGTTCAAAGGGCTTCACATAAGAATTGTTTTGAGTACGAAACAGTTAACTCGGATACTAAGAGATATGTGGTGAAATGTCGAGGAGCAAATGAAGGTTGCAAGTTGTATTTGCGAGTAGCAAAGCTTAAGAATTCAGATCGTTGGACGGTCAGAACTTACATCAAGTTGCATACATGCTCTATTGTTACTACAAGTACCCTCAGAAATAGAAGGAAAGGCACACCACAAGTTGGTGCATCTGTTATAGGTGAAGAATATCCTGGTACATATGACACACCAAAACCAAAAACTGTGATCAGTATGGTTCACCACAAGGTTGGTGTTGATGTATCATATTCCACGGCATAGAGAGGGAAAAGGCGAGCTGCTAATGAAGTCCGAGGTACTCCGGAAGAAGGTTTTTCTAAGATATACTCTTATATGTACATGCTTCAGCTGAAGAATCCCAGCACAGTAAGTTATGTTGAAGTGGATGAGGCCAAAAGATTTAAGTATCTATTTTTCGCATTAGGAGCTTCCATATAAGGGTTTGAATCTATGAGAAAAGTTATCATTGTGGATGGAACACATCTTAAGCATGTTTATGGTGGAGTTCTAATTGTTGCGACGGCTCAAGATCCTGATCATCACCACTACCCTATTGCATTTGGTGTAGTTGATGGTGAGAAAGATGAAAGTTGGACGTGGTTTATGAATAAGTTGAAGTCAGTGATATCAGATGAATCCGAATTGGTGTTTCTTTCGGATAGGAATGTAAGCTTGATTAAGTCAATACGTGAGGTGTTTACAACGGCCGCACATGGGTATTGTATCTGGCATTTGTCTCAGAATGTCAAAGGACACGTTTTCAACCACAAAGATACTTGTGCGGCTAAGTTTAGAGAGTGTTCACATGCTTATATTGTGGCTGAGTTTCTGGAACTTTATGGTGCTTTTTCCAGAAAGTATCCTTCTGCAGTGGCATATCTGGACAAAAGTGTTGAACCGCGAAAATGGGAAAGATGTTATTTTGAAAGAGATAGATACAATGTTGACACAACCAATGCAGCAGAATCTATTAATGGTGTTCTTAGGGAAGCGAAGAAATACTTCTTGCTGCCGATGATTGATGTCATTGTTGCAAAAATAGCTGAATGGTTTAACAAACATCAGAAGGAGTCAGCTGAAATACCCTTCACAAAGAAGCTTTTGCCTATTGTGGAAAAGGAAATGTCAAAAAGGTGTTTGGCAGGAGGGTGTTTAGATGTTACCGAGTTAAACAGCTACCATCTTGAGTACAATGTCAATGATAGTGACGGAAAGTTTTATATGGTTGATTTGGCAAGAAAAACTTGCAGCTGCAAGTGTTTTGATATAGACAAAATCCCATGTGTGCATGATGTAGCTGCTGCCAAATTCTTGAGTGTAGGAAAAGATCTCCATCTACAAGATTTTTGTACGAAGTACTATTTGATGGAGCTTTGGGCATTGGCGTATTGCAGGACGATATATTTTGTTCCTCATATGTCATAATGGTTAATACCAGACGAAATTAGAGCACTAAAAGTGTTTCCTCCAACATTAGAAAGAAAGAAAGGACCCACCAAAAAACTAAGGATTCCATCAGTAGGAGAATCGCGTGGACGAAGAAGGGGAAGGGACAGGGGCAGAGGAAGGAGAGGAAGAGGTTTGTATGAGTATTTTGAAAGTGGAAGTAGTTCTGCCACGACTGAGTAAGAAGTTTGTATATATATCTTTTGCTTTGGATTATTAAGTACTACTTGAATTACTAGGACTATTATGTGTAATGGGGACTACTGAAACTACTGGGAACTACCTAGGACTACCATGAACTACCTTGGATTACTATTTATTAAGCATATTTTAAAGAACCCTATATTTTCGGGTTATTATATAATTTTAGCAGATAAAACTTATATAATTTGTACTTATATGTATTTATATAGTAAATTAGACATATTTTTTTTAGTATTTCTTAAATTATTAGAAAATATTTCGTTTCCATAAAAAGCTTTCTTATACTCTCATGCTTAATGTGTTGATGGTAAGGTAATAGTAATGTGAATCACACAAATTACTTATTTTCATAATATTTTTCATACTAAAGTGTTATATATGATCTAAAACTTTTTAAATGCATTGGTTTTAGTAGAATATTTTTATTTTTCACGTAGTATTACTAATAAATGTTGAAAATTGCAAAAGTATTACTGAGAATAAGGTTGTATTACTAATAACTTGGGTACTACCTTGGATTACCTTGAATTACCGTGTGTACTACTATGTGTAAATATATGACGTGTCAAGGAGCTATATACGTTTTAACACGTTTTAGGCATGTGTAAAATATGTTTTAGGCATGTGTAAAATATGTTTTAGGCTGTTAGTAATACTTATTAAATATAGTAGTTCAAATTTGTTTTTTTTGCACATAGAGTGACCTACTTTTCTACTATTCCAAACTTGTAATCAAGACAAGCACAAACTAAATAACCACACAATAATCTTACAAACCATCCTACATAGGTTTAAACATACCATCATACATAAGTTCTAAAGCCGAGATACATAAACCATCATACATAGGTTCAAAACAAAAGTTGATAAGTTTAAAACAAAGGCTGAGATACATAATATATAAACCGGTAGGTTCTAAGCATTAGCCTTTGTTTTACGCTTCTTCTTTCCTTCGGTGAAAGGATCCTGCACCCACTGTGATGGTGCACGTGCCCTCTTTGGCGGTGGCGGCATTGTGAACTTCTCTGGATGATCAGCCTTCCTCGGTCTACCCCTAGGCCTCTTCGAAGGTGCCGGAGTACTAAATGTTTTTTCAAACTCTTTCTCTTCTAATTCTTCAATCTCTATTTTTCATCCCCTTCATCATCTTTCTCTTTTGGTTCTTCAACCTCTGTTTCTACCACCTCTGTTTTTTCAGCATCTTCTTCAACCTCTTTACCTTCTTCTTCGGCAACCTCTTTTTCAATATCGTCACTTTCTTCATCAGTCTCAGCTTCATGTTCTGCAGCCTCTGCTTCATTCTCATGCTCAGGTTCTTTACCTTCTTCTTCAGCAACCTCTTCTTCAACTCGAACCTCTTTTTCAATCTCTTCACCTTCTTCATCAATCTCAGCTTCAGGTTCTTTCTCTTTCTCAGATTCTCCCGCCTCTGCGTCATTCTCATCCTCGGGTTCTTTATTTTCTTCAGCCTCTTCTCCCGCCTCTGCATCAGATAGAGGTTCTTTCTCTATCTGAGCCTCTTCTCCCTCTTCAGTTCTTTCAAAACCTCCCATGTCCCAGTCAAAATCCATGCCTTGGTAGTCATAGCCCTCACTGCTCAAACTCTCTTTCTCTTTCAGCTTCTTTGTCATCCTTCTAATTGTCTTTTTCATCAAACCTTGATTTTTTTCAATCCCATCAAGCCTTCCTTCCATCACAATCATCTTCTTGGCCCTCTTTTTAAAAAAATATTGGCAATTTTCAATCTTCTCAAGCCTCCCCATCATATCTTTTATCTTCTTAGCCTTCTTTTTTAAAACACATTGGCTCTTTTCAACGACATCAAGCCTTTTGTTCATTGTCTCTATCTTCACACTCACTTCACTCAAAGATGTCATCAGCCTATCTTCAAACCCTTTCACAATATCCTCCAAACCATGATTAGAGGAGGATGCTCCTTCATTCACTTTCTCTTTGTTTTTCTTCTTAGAAAACTCTCTTGCAGCCACATCTAACTCATAAAGACTTTTCCGCCAGATAGGTTTTTCCTTAACAGTTAGCCATGTGCTCCACATATTACTTACTCCTTCTTCATTTTCATAGTCTGGCTCATCTTCCACTTTAGGTAAAGGAACCAAAACACTTTCAATTACCTAAAAATAAAAACAATATCAGTCTAGCATATTGTATCCTACTAACTTAACCAAAATTATCATTCCAGCATATTGTATCCTACTAACTTAACCAAAATTATCATTCCAGCATATTGTATCCTACTAACTTAACCAAAACACTTTCAATTACATATCGTAGTTTGTCCAAGAGAATCATACAAATCCTCAAGTGGATAACCCTTCGTACTCTTACTTTGGAACCGCCTCTTGCACATCCTCGGGCAGTTTCTCATACAGCCATCTACACCTTCTCTAAATTATGCATTTAAAATTGGGATACACTCAAATGGTAGCACCTACAAAAAGAATTTGTCAAGAAAAATAATAATCACACAACAAGTTAAATTTAAGTTAGAATAAGAATTACCTGTAAATGAAGTATGAAACTGGGAAAACTGACATTCTTCTTAGCTTTCCCCTTCAGAGCCTTCATCACGTGATTAATTGACCGGATAGCATCTTCAAACGTCAAGCGGCCCCAAGGGAAGGTTTTACAAACATCCAAATCATTGACAACTCTTAATATCAAAGTGTCAAACCGGCCATTGAACTTTCCATTCCCTCTAATAATTGTTCCTAGGAAGTAGAGCACTGCCATCTTGAATTGACCCCCACATGCACTCATACTCAACAGCTTCTCTTCCACAGATTTCATTGTTATCTCACGATGTGATTTAAAATGCCTATCTACGAACGCAAAACTCCCCAACTTCTCATAGTTAGCCGGGTATTGGTGGCAGTCCAATCCCGAGATGAGTGCATGCACTCTCATAGAATACCGGATGGGCACGCCATTAACCGCAAACCAAGCTGTGTCCTCTTCCTCATCTAAGGGAATAGTGCACAGTAGAAGCATCCACACACCCAGCAGTTTCAAGTTTCGTTCATCATGCATGTGGAATAAATGACAAAACTGAGGGTGGTTTTCGAACCAGGGCAACTCAGGCTCAAGCTTTTTGATGATCCCCACCGTGTTGCTCACATAGCACCTGCTTTGTATCTTACATGTCTTGGTGAACTCGGTGTTCTTGATGTACAACTCATCAGGTGGCAATGGTTGACATTCCTGCAAACCATATAAGTAGTTAGTAATTTGTCTAGTAAAACCAGTTGTACAAATTTATTCGTAGTAAAACCAGTAGTACAAAGTTATTCTTAGTAAAACCAGTCACACGAGTAATACACCAACAATAACATTTTTCACTTACAACCAAAGAAAAAATTGGAATATTTTAGAGAATTCTTACCTGATATGTTGCAGACATATGATCAGTCTCATTCCCATGTGGAAGCTCTTCTAAAACAAGAGCATTGTCATTCTTCTTCTTCTCTCCTCGTTTCTCACGGCATGTCACTCTCTCATTCCCTTGAACATACATAACAACAAACATTCAATCACCACCTAGTAGTAACACTTTATTAAACTAAAACCAATAATGAGCATTATCACTTTACCTGGGATGGTGCAGACATATCATCACTATCATTCCCGTCTGAATGCTCTTGTACATGTTTTTGTACATGCTCTTCTACATGCTCTTGTATAGGAACCTCTTGTACATGCTCTTCTTCTACAGGAGCATTGTTTCTTCGGCCAACCTTTTCTCTTGTGGACTTTCCCTTATTCTTCTTACTATGATTTTTTCCTCCACGTTTCTTACGGCCCGTCATTATCTCAATCCTCTGAATATCTTAAAACACTAAACATTCAGTCACAACTATCACTCAATCGAATTTCGGTTTCACATATCCAAACATTCAATTCGATTTAACATTACTCTGCTAAGTTCACACAAAAATTCAACCCAAACAACCAAACAACCATACAACAGACGAGAACGAAGAGAGGAGATGAATGACGGAGGACAAAGAGACGAGATGGAAGACGGAGAACGAAGATATGAGATGGAAGACTTAATGAGGACACAGAGAATGTGGGAATATACCTATTAAGAGATGGAGACAAAAGAAAAAGTTTAGGGTTTTGTTAATTTTGTGGTCGACGAAAGAAGAGAACGAGACGAAGATGACGGACGGGAGAGGCGCAGTTGATTCCGTCGATTTTGTTAGTTGATTCCATCGGAATCGTTGATTTCGTCAGATCTAGGGTTTCTTTTCGAAAGATTTGGGGAAATGAGAGACAAGGGACAAAGTCCGAAGAGAAAAGGGGGTGGGCTTGCGGGGAGGGTTAGGTTTAGGTTCATTTGTGTTGGGTCAGGTGGGGTAAGTTTGGTTGGGTAAGTAGTTTTTCAATTTCATTAAGGACTTTTTTGACTTTAGCCACGTTTTGTATTTAAATTTAAATGAAAAAAAGAAATTGTTTTTAGTGGTGGGGCAAAATAGAATAAAACTTGAGTTAGTGGGGCAAAATGGATTTAAGCCCTAAGAAGACGTGCAGACCACACATGGACTCTCTCTCCTAATATTCAAATAGGTTGTGAAAGCAATAGATTCATATCTGAATAAACACGTGATGAAGTATAGTGGGATGAATATCACTTCTAATTTGTAAGATGATTCCAAGACTTATGAGAAAGTTAACTTAATAATAAGTGTTTAATAAATTAAATATACACAAAAATGAAATTTAAATTAGAATAGGAAGTTTACTATTAAGATTAGGTTTGTGTTTTCATATTCCACATAGAAACGAGAACTGTCTTTCATATAAATATATGTCTCCTAGGGAGTTGTTCCATACGATCTGAGACAAACATTGAGAGATTTAGTTTTGAGAAGTTTCTAAAGCAATAAGAAAAGTTTTTCCTATAATTCTTTGTGTTTCTAGAGATTTGAATTGGTACCAGAGCCTCAGTTGGGAGACTCGATCTAAGCTTAAGTTGAAGCCTCGATCCTGGTGACTATGAAGAGATCACGAAGCAAGATGGCGGGCGTGAATTGAGCTTCACCATGCACGAAGGACTTTGGATCGGCATCCATCCAATGTTTGATGTTGTCATCGACAAACTTTACGGTTTTGTCGATGAGAATGAATGTTTTTATGCGTGTTCATGATGTGTGGAAAACAATCAAACCTGGTTCGAATGATCAGAAGAAGAATGATGTGGAGACAACACTTTTGTTTCAATGTTCCAAAGACTTTGATTCTCCAAGTGGGAGAACAAACCGCATCAAAAGACATATGGAATGCCATTAAGTCACGACACCTTGAAGCTGATTGTGTAAGACAGGCGAGACTTCAGACATTGATGATGGAAGTTGATAAGTTAAAGATAGATGATAATGATACGGTTGATAACTTTGTGGGAAAGATATCTAGCTTATTATCCAAAGCAAACTTGTTAGGAGAAAACAAAGAAGAATCCAATATGGTTAAGAAGTTCTTGAAGGGTCTCCTGAAACACAAGTATAAACAGATTGCAGTGTCTCTTGAGCAAGTCCAAGACTTAAAATCTATCGGTTTTGAGGATATAGTTGGAAGTCTAAAGGCATATGAGGAATGTATAGGGAAAGAAACTCAGAAAGAAGGCCAAGGGAAGCTTATGTATTCAAACAACGACCAGAATATACAAAGGAACTATGAAAGTTTTCATGTAAGAGGTAGAAGATGTAATGGAACAATTCAACAACCAAGACCATTTGTTACACACCAAAGATAAAAACTTGAAGAAAGATCGTTCAAAGGGTGATATGTTGGAGATGTAACAAGCCAGGTCATTATGCAATTATTTGTCAAGAGAAACTAATAAAGAAGCCAAAACAAACCTAAACGAGACACAAGAAGACAATGCACTATATGTCCACAAAGTATTGTTCTTGAAAGAAGACATAGTGATTCCAAAGAATCTCAATATCAATAAAGGCAATGCAAGTGATTGGTATTTGGATAATGGAATGAGCAATCACATGACGGGAACAAAGAATTCTTTTCGAGTTTGGATCAAAACACCAAAGGGAAGGTGAATTTTGGTGATGGTTCGTATGTTGATATCATAGGAAAGGGTGTGGCTACTTTTGTGTGCAAGACTGGGGAAAGAAAGCGCTCAAAGATATATATATATATTACATACTCGACCTGAATCATAACATATTAAGTTTTAGACAAGCAACAGAAAACATATGTAAGTTTAACATGAAATACATCTATTTAACACTCAAAGATTCGTGTGGAAGGTTGCAAGTACGATTTACGAGATCCTCAAACCGTCTCTACAAGACCCCGATGGAGATTAGCTACCCAAAGTGCTTTCATGTTAGAGATCCTGAGTGACACAAAAACGAAAGTGTGTAAGACGACTCACATACCAATGGAATCGAGTTTAAAGATCTAAAGGCTGAAGACGAAGTGAACGTTGGATAATTCCAAAACTTTTGGAACAAGTTAACTTATTAATAAGTGTTTAATAGGTTAAATACAAGAAATTTAAATTAGAATAGGAAGTCTACTATTTTAGATTAGGTTTATGTTTTCATATTCCCCATGGAAAATGGAATTATTTTTCATATAAATATATGTCTCATGGAGAGTTTTTCCATAAGATCTAAGAGAAACATTGAGAGCCACAGTTTTGAGAAGTTTCCAAAAGAAATAAGAAAAATTGGTTTTATAACTTTTTTGTGTTTCTAAAGTCTTAATAATCCAAGTTGATTAGTAACTCAAAGTTCGCCTGCTATTAAATCATTGTTACGTGGTTAAATTGTTATGTATGTTTTCATATTATAGTTTCAGATTCAAATGTACACATCTAACTGGTGATAATTCAAATATTTCTACTAGCCCTCAGACTTATTATCTGTAATTTGGATCAGATCCGAGATCCGCTCCGGATCTGCTCCAAAAATAAGATATTCAGAGTGCCCGGATCCGCATCCGGATAATAAAATCTTAGATCCGTCCAAACCGGATCCGGATATCTTAATTTTAAGTTTGGATATCCGGATCCGTATTTTGAAAATATAGTAAATTTTAATAATAATTATATTTGATACATTAATATTTATATATCAAATAAGTCTTATAATATTATATTTTAATTTTAATAATATTATATGTCATATATATATATATATATTCATAAATTTTGTATCAATAATTAATTTATCTATTATTTTAAAAAAAATTATACTTTAAAATATATTTTTATTTTTTAAATTATTTTTATGGATCCGGATCTGAATCCGGATACCGTGGGTATCACAATATCTAGACGGATATCTAAAACCCGGATACCCAGAAAGCACGGATCCGGATCCAGATACTAAAATCTTAGATCTGACGAATCTGAATCTAGATCCGGATACTCTAATTTTTCTGGATATCCGGATTCGTCTCACCCCTGGTTTCTACGTCTATTAATTGATATTGAAAACTAACTTTACAAATGGAACCAACAATTGAATCATTTGAATAATCAGGTGCACAGAAGTTGCTTGAATCAAAATGTGCAGAAGGATTCTTGGATCAGATCGGATATAAAGAGTTCATATCGGTTAGTTTCAATAGGATTGTACAAAGGTTCCATTTAAGTGGTAGGTATTTTGTTATGTCACTTAGATTTCATTGTGTGATGACTCATTTTGGCTTATTGATACACTAAAAATGAATCCTTGCTACTGTCAAGTTAACAGTTGTAATTATAGTACTTTAGATTCAAATCCAGAGGACCAGTCTACACTTTATTTCTATGAGTTTTAAATTCAAGCTAAGAAGAAAATATGGTTTTAAGATTTAGGTGACTTAGATAACAAGTAAATAAGGATGTTTAAATGCGATTTGGTATGAAAGCCGACCTAAGGTTTAATGTGGGTATTGATTTAGCCAAACAATTATTCAAGCACAGGTTTACACAATCTAGAACATCGGATCTCTCAACTGATTCAACCCACTGTCGTGGTGATGGATCCTTTGCGAGCCGGCCGGATCACCTAAGCTGTCGCTTGGGATCAGAGGCGGCTACAAGACTTATAGTTCATGTCTGATCTAGTTCACTTAATGCTCTAATATCTACTTTCGCTGATTAAAGACATTAAGCTCATTCAACATAGGTCAAGTTATCTCTTGCGTGGTTAGCTAGGCGATGAACAGCAGATCTAGCATTAAGTGATCAAGTTAATGCAAGCAATAAGATTAATATGAATGAAGAGTCCAATGAATGATACTTATCTATGTTTGGCTTGTTTATCAATACCCTAAAACCCTAGGCGAGCCAGATGACTACTCAATCATGATGCAGTGAAACAAAGACATTAAATCTGAAATAAACTGCATAAGATAAGAGTAGAAAAACAAAGGGTTCATGATGATCTTCTCTAGGAACGATGGAGCCTTCTCCCTTACAATTGCAAATCACCAAAACAAGTCTAGGTCTCTTGTCAAAACTAGCGTAAGAAAAAGAAAAATAATAGAGGAGGTCTTTTTATAGGGAGGCGCCAATAGGTGGAAGAAAATTAGGGCAACAGGGCTTTAATTCCCGAAATAGGAGTTTCCAGATTCATCTGGAACAGTCATCGGGATCACCCGTCCGCTTGTTCCGCTTGAGAACAGTCTCGGGACTGTTCTTCGTGAGTGTTCTCCGCAGGATTACTCCAAAAAGACATCTTTTCTTCATGTGCCCTTTCTTTACTCTTCTATCAACTCCAGACCTGAAAAAGACCACAAGGGACTGGACTAACACAGTTTAGAGTCTTGAATCAAATAAAAAACATATATACAATGATGTGAAAACACCATATATCAATTCCCCCAGACTTAGATCCTTGTTTGTCCTCGAACAAGGCAAGTGTCAAGAACAGGGAGAAAGGTTTGAAAGTGTGGGAACTCGCTTATTCTCAGTAACCATACTCTTACCACGAATCTCTGAACCATACAAGAAGAGAGCTAGGACCTCATACACTTACTGAAACCCCCTGACTGCTATTCGAAAATCGGCTCCATACTCTACATCTCAAACCTGAAAAAGCAACACTATCGAGACAAAAACCCCCTACATTCATTAAGATCAGCGTGAGCTTCTTGTCACAAGCACTACTCAGGGTAGACGGGCTAGGTGTTAAAACAGGCTATTTCAGTGTTTGAGTGGTGGAGCTTAGAGTGTTTAGGGGTTACCAATTTTTTGAGGTGGATGCAGGATATCGCACAAAACTGCAGGAGAGGACGGATCCATTGATGTCCACAGCTCTTACTCACTTCTGCTCTGATCAAACCGACTGTTCTCCAGTTGGATCACCCTATATGACTGCTCCTCTCATAAACACTTACTCTTCTTTACTCCATTCATGGTACTGGATCATTACACCTTTCCCAGTGGCATAATCATATATATATTCATCCCCTTTCTCGTCACTCAAAGAAAATCTCTTCCTTAACCCTTTTTTTTTTTTGAAATAAGGTTATACACAATGATTGAGTAGTGACGAGAGAAGGAGGAAACAATTAGTTTTGGGAGCCACTGGTGGTTTTTACCTCAACTCTCTGACTTGTTCTTCTTATTAGTGGATCAGGCGCCTGACTTTTCTCCATTCATGGATCAGGCATCTGACTGATCTTCTCTTCATCGTGTTCCTTCCTCATCTTCTGAATGATTTAGCATTGATGAGTAAGAGGCTGTGTCGATCCTTTCCTCTCCAACCTTTTTGCACATATCTGCATATATAACATAGGGAAAAACAAGTGCATGTGGGTGGAATAAAGGTTAAGGTGCAAGGTGGGAACTAGCTAAAGATGAGCTAGCCACTCAGGAACAGCAAGGGGGATGAAAAGGGATAAGAAGTCCTGAGTGTAGGTCTCGTTTCCCTGATCTAATGCCCATAACAAGAAGAATTTAAAGTCAAAATTAGGTCCAAGTTAGGTGGAGTTAAGTCTACCCAGTGTAACCTGATCAGTAGAGAACTTCTGGAGAGTCTAGTGAGAAATGTCAGGGTGTTCCAGGTCCATGTATGTGTCGTTCGCCACTGCTAAGGTCACTGAATAAGAAAGTTAGAGCACGAGGTGGTTAAAATAATATCACACAATAAGGTTCTTATTCCCACAATAGTTCAGACTGACTCGATCCTAAAGCAAGACTCAATAAAACATTAAAATGACACAAGAACAAGGACTGACTCAAAGCACACAAATGCTCCCCCAGACTTAGATCACACCATCCCTGGTTGTGATAGAAATAGGAGGAACAAAAACACACAAATATAAATAAAGCATGAAAAATATATAGTTCAGATGGATAAAACAATGGAATAGAAAGTAGTCCTTATGGACTCATTCAGAGCCGCCGCTCTCGTCACCAGTCGTCCTCCTGTTCCTTGGCAGTCGATCATCTCCTGTTCCAGCTGGTTCCTTGCCTGGTCGCCGACTTCTCTGAGGTTCCGCCTGACCGCTCTGTCATGAGAAACAACCTCCAGTGATCAAGTTCAAGATCTTCTTCATGAGGCTGTTGTTCTTGCGCTGAGAATCCACCATCCACTTGCGGTAAGCTGTGTCATCTTCCAGGTCTAGATGTGGGTCAAAATCAAACTCGCCCCCATCTGTTGGAGTCATATCCTCCACATCATCCATATCAGCATCACGGGTTGGGGGCTTTGGATCGGCGCAGAGGAGCTCCTTGGCTGGTAGGAATGTGATGTTCTCCAGGGTGCTGAAATCAGTGAGACCTGGCAATGGGAGTTTGATGAAGAATGTCTCTCCGCTCCTGTCGCAGAACTGATAGGTGGTCTCATCGCGCAGAACATGACAGGAGATGAGGTAGGCTGTGTCCACGAACTCTCTGTCAGTTACAGCTGTGTAGCTGCGGAGGTTAACGTTGACCTTGGAGAACAGTGGGGTGAGGAGACTGCCGCATCTGTCAGTTTTATCATTGGTCTGGATCAACTGTGCACCACGTTCGCAGAACATGGAGATGAGGAAGTAACCAGGGTTTGTGTTCACCGTTTTTATTGAGGTTGCTCTGTCTCTGCGCAGCTCATCCTCAACTCCAATATACAGCATCTGAAGCTCATTAGTCCTGACCTTTGAGGTAGACTCCTTGGCGAACAGGACATTGGACAGAATCTTGGCGAGGATCCTCAAAAGTCGGGTTCCTGATGTGGGATTGGTACGCTTTCCGGGAGGTGAACGTACCGTTGGCAATCAAGTTCCAAAAGGCATGCTGTGGAGTAAATTTCTTATCCACTGTGACACCTGGTGGATCATCTGGAATCTCGTGGAGGTCATTGAGGTCGTCCAAAGTGACAGAGCATAACTTCCCATCAGCCATGAAGGTGAAAGAGCAGGTCTCATACGAGGGGTTCTCCGGGTCTGTGAACCTGATTTCGGCTGTTGCAAGTACTTGGCGCACAAGATCCGGGTAAAGGTCATAGTGGTGGTTGCAAAGAGAGTGGATACCCATGACTTGGAGGGCTTCAAACACGTCCGTATCAAGTCCCAGGGCCGCATAGGACTTAGTATCAGCGAATCGTGTGGGCAAGATGTTTGCTTCCAAGAGTTTGTTGTATCGGGCTGCCGATTCCCTATCCCAACCCTCACAGTTGTAGTCCAGCAGATTATAATCCTGGAGGTTGATTGGCTCTCCTTCGGTTTTGGGCCATGGGTGGGATGCAGGACGGCTCGAGGTGGGTGGAGTGCATCTCGCTGAGGGTGTTCGCTGGAGGGATCTTTTGGTGCGAGGCGGCATCAGTGGGTTGCCTCCCACCAAGCGCGTGGTTAACGTCACTAGCTTGACTTTGATGAGCCGATCAGGCTGGGGAAGGATCGCCTAAGGGTATTTCTACTCCTTCTGCGATTGGTGTGTCAGCAAGATAGGGCTTGAGACGCTGACCATTAACAACAAATTCTCCACCTCTTGTGTCCAGCAACACAACAGCTCCATAAGGGCGAACCTCCTTGATAGTGAAAGGTCCAGACCATTTCGATTTAAGCTTTCCAGGGAATAGCTTCACTCGAGAGTTAAAGAGCAAGACTTGATCATTCGGTGCAAAGCTCCTACTAATGATTCGTTTGTCATGGAATGCCTTAGTCTTCTCTTTGTAGATCTTAGAACTCTCATAGGCCAGATGCCTGATCTCCTCCAACTCGTGAAGTTGCATGGTTCGCCTCTCCTTGGCCGGTTTAATGTCGAAGTTTAGTAGTTTAACAGCCCAAGCTGCCTTGTACTCTAGTTCCACAGGTAGATGACACGCCTTGCCATAGACCAGATGATAAGGAGTGGTCCCTAATGGTGTCTTATATGCGGTTCTGTATGCCCAGAGAGCATCATCCAGCTTGAGAGACCAGTCCTTACGGGTAGTATTAACTGTTTTCTGCAGGATGTTCTTGATTTCTCTGTTGGAGACTTCCACTTGACCACTTGTCTGGGGATGGTAGGCGGTTGCAACCTTGTGTTTCACCCCATTCTTGCTCAGCAATCCTTGGAACAGTTTGTTGATGAAGTGTGATCCACCATCGCTTATAACCACTCTAGGAACTCCAAATCTTGGAAAGATGATGGAGGTGAACATCTTGGTTACGACCTTTGCATCATTGGTTGGACTAGCAACGGCTTCTATCCATTTGGAGACATAGTCTACAGCAACCAAGATGTACTCATTCTTATGAGAAATTGGGAAGGGTCCCATGAAATCGATTCCCCAACAGTCGAACACTTCTACTTCCAAGATGTAGTTCTGAGGCATCTCGTTTCTCTTGCTCACGCTACCCATCCTTTGGCAGGAGTTGCATCGTGATATAAATGCATGAGCATCCTTAAACATAGTAGGCCACCAGAAACCGGCTTGGAGTATCTTGGAGACTGTTTTGAAGGTAGCAAAATGACCAGCATAGGAGGAACCGTGACAGTGGTGAAGTATCCCTGGAATATCAGCCTCTTGCACACATCTCCTGAAGATCCCATCCCTACCTTGAAGATACAAATACGGCTCATCCCAAAAGTAATGCCTTGCTTCCCTCAGAAATTTCCTCTTCTCATTTCCAGTGAATTTCAGAGGTTCCTTTTCAGCAGCCAGGAAGTTAGCAATCTCAGCAAACCATGGAAGATTCGGATACTGCTTCTGGATCACTGTTATGAATTCATCATCTGCGCTGGAACAGTCCTTGCTGACAGGTGATGATTGTTTCGTAGTGCTCAGACCAATCATGTTGACATATTCCATCGGCTGTTCCTCATCAAGAACTGTCTCATCCGACACTTTCATCCTGGAAAGGTGGTCTGCTACTCCATTATCAACCCCCTTCTTGTCTCTTATCTCTAGGTCAAACTCTTGGAGCAAAAGAATCCACCTCAAGAGCCGTGGTTTAGCATCCTTCTTCGTGAGCAGGTACTTGAGAGCTGCATGGTCAGTGTGCACGATTACCTTTGATCCAACTAGGTAGGATCTGAACTTCTCAAACGCATAGACGATGGCCAGGAGCTCCTTCTCTATAGTTGCATAGCGACACTGAGCCTCATCCATTGTTCTGCTCGCATAATAGATCACGTGCAGCTTCTTGTCTTTTCTCTGTCCTAAGACTGCTCCCACTGCAAAATCACTTGCGTCTGTCATGATCTCAAAAGGAAGATCCCAGTCTGGAGGTTGAACAACCGGTGCACTGACTAGAGCCCCCTTGATCGCATGGAATGCAGCTAGACAGTCGCTATCAAATGAGAACTGGGCTTCTTTGCAGAGCAGCCGAGTGAGTGGTCTAGCAATCTTAGAGAAATCCTGGATGAATCTCCTGTAGAAACCAGCATGTCCCAAGAAGCTCCGAATTCCCTTTACTGTAGTAGGCGGCTGTAGACTCATCATGACCTCAATTTTTGCCTTGTCAACCTCGATCCATTTTTCTGATATCTTATGTCCTAGAACAATCCCATCTCTGACCATGAAGTGACACTTCTCCCAGTTCAGCACAAGATTCTTTTCCTCGCATCGCTTCAGTACCCTGCACAAGTTTGCCAAACAGACATGAAAGGAGTTTCCATAGACGCTAAAATCGTCCATGAAAACCTCCATTATGTCTTCGATTAGATCTGTAAAAATCGACATCATGCAGCGCTGGAAGGTCGCTGGGGCATTGCACAAACCGAATGGCATCCTTCTGTAAGCGTATGTTCCGTATGGGCATGTGAAGGTTGTCTTCTCCTGACCGTCGGGGTGGATGGGAATCTGAAAGAAACCTGAATAACCATCTAAAAAGCAATAGTAAGGGTGGTTAGCCAATCTTTCAAGCATTTGATCAATGAAAGGAAGTGGAAAGTGATCCTTGCGAGTTGATGCATTTAATTTACGAAAATCAATGCACATGCGATGACCAGTGACTGTTCTAGTAGGGATAAGTTCATTCTTTTCATTTGTTATAGCAGTGATCCCACCTTTCTTAGGTACTACATGAACAGGGCTAGCCCACTTACTATCAGAAATCAGATAGATTACACCAGCCTCTAGAAGTTTCATTATCTTTTTCTTTACAACATCTTTTAGATTCGGGTTCAACCTCCTCTGATGTTCCACAAAAGTCATCGATTCATCTTCTAGGTGTATTCTATGCATGCATAAATCAGGTGAGATGCCAGGTATGTCAGCTAGAGAATAACCTAATGCTTTACGATATTTTCTCAATTCACATAAAAGCAGAGCAGTCTCAGCATTGACCAGGTCAGCGTTCACAATGACAGGATATGTAGAGTTAGGTCCAAGGAACGCATACCTGAGCCCTTTAGGAAGGGGTTTGAGTTCTACCTTTGGAGCTTTCAGCTCGCTCCAGGAATCATCAGTCTGAGATGCTGGAACAGACGGGTTTTGAGTCGAGGTTGTTCCGGCTGGATGGCTGGTCTCGCTGTTCTCCCTCAGACTTAGATTCGCCACTAACCTTTCCATACTCCTAGTTGAATCCAGGAGCTTGGCATAAGCATCAGCATCGATATTTTCTAAACTCTGCTCAGCTTCAGCTCTGATTAAGGCGAGCTCAAGAGGATCATCTGTTAGAATCTCCTCAATCATCCCTTCATGTGGTTCCAGAGGATCGCTCTATTCCTGGACAGTGAAGGTCTGTCCGTCCAACATTGGTTTCTTCAGCATCTGATCCATCTCAAACGTCATCACAATATCACCCAGATGGAGGTCGATCTTCCCTTGTCGGACATCTATGATGGCTCCAACGGTGCATAGGAATGGTCTGCCCAGGATCAGGGGATCCTTCGACTCTTCCTCAAGTTCCAGAACAACGAAATCAGCTGGGACAAGTGTGTTTCCAACCAAGACTTGCAGATCTTCAAGGACTCTAACTGGTGAACAGGAGAAGACTGTTCTTCCAATCTGGATTGAGAGGACAAATTTCCCTGATCACCATGTTTCTTGATGTTCCGATTCTGGAGCACTGCACTACACTCCTTTGAAACGACCATGAATTCACTATCGTCAGATACCTTTCCAGAGATCAGTCCCTTTACAAAGCTTCGCATGGATGGTATCATCTGGATCACACTCATCAAAGGGAGTCTGAGTGTGATATCCTCTAACATCTTTCTGCACTTCATCTCCTCTTTATCCTTACGAGTAGCTTTGGCTGGAATAGGGTAGGGTACCTTAGGAACATACTGACGGGCGGGGGAAGGGTTAGCAGTAGGAGGAACAACCTCAGCAGGTCGCTCTTCGTCAGTCGAAACAGTCTCAGTAGGCTGTTCTTCCTTTTCTTCATCTGTGGGTACAGCTTCAGGTGGTTGTTCCGACTTCTTCTGTTTCCCTTTCTCAGTGGCTGTATACTTCTTATGTGCTGGGTCAGTAAGCGGCCTTCCACTCCTTAGTGTGACAGCATTACACTCCTTAGGATTTTTATTTGTTCTCGCAGGGAGTGTTCCTTTCTGTCTCTTCACATTCTCGACAGTCTGAGCAATCTGGATGTCCATCTGTCTCATGTGACTGGAAACCTGATCGTACTTAGCACTCAGATCATCAAACATATGGTTCATCCTTCCATTGATGTTTGTTGTGACCTGATTCAATGCCTTGCCTTGCATTTGCTGTCCTTGGAGCAGCTGCGGCATCATCATAGCAAGACTCTTCATCTCATCTTTGGGAGCAGCCTGTGCGAGTGGAGTAGACTGCTGGTTGGTCGGTTGCTTGTGGGCATGAAACTGGCTGTTCTGCGGCTGGCTGAGAACAAAGGTCCTTCCCTGATAGTTCTGGTTGTTGTTCCTCTGATATCCAGTATTCTGGTTCTGGCTGTTCTGGGGGTTATCTGTCGCTCCATCTGCCTTAGGATTCTTGAACATGTGAGGATTGTTCCTGACATTGTGGTTCGGGTTGTAGTTCTTGAACTGCCATCCCTGCCCATTCACATAGCTCACTTCATTCATATCCTCAGCAGATTGTTCCGCTTCTTGTTTACCATCTGCTGCCAGTTTTTCCGGTGTAGCTTCTTCCATGATGAACACCTGGTTTTGATGGCTCTTAAGCAGCTGATCCATCTTAGCTGTCAACTCATCGATCCTGCTGTTGTCAACACTGTTCACCTTCTCAGTCTGATCATTATCCTTGTTGCTATCAGCAGAACTTGAAGCCATATTCTCAAGCAGTTTGAAGGCACCTGGGGTTGATTGAGTCATGAAATCTCCATTACTGGCTGAGTTCAAAGCGTTCCTGGCTTCCCATCCCATTCCATCGTAGAACACTCCAAGGAGGTAGTCATCCTCGAAACCATGATTAGGCCAGTCTCTACAGTAGAGGTTGAATCTATCCCAGGCATCACAGAACGGCTCATTAGCATGCTGTTTGAAGGATGTGATCGTGTGCCTTAGGGATGCGCTCTTGGACTTCGTGTAGAAGTGGGTGAGGAAGGCAGATCGGACTTGTTCCCAGGTGGTGAGTGATCCGGTTGGTAGGGAATCGAGCCAGCGAGCAGCTTTCCCATCCAGAGAGAAAGGGAACATAGTAACTTAATGTAATCTGGTGGCACTCCGTTCGCTTTTGTGAACCCGCACATCCTCTCAAAGTTCTCGATATGATCAATAGGGATTTCCGCAGGGAGCCCATTAAATATCTTTCTCTGCACCAGGCTTATGAGAGCAGGTTTAATCTCAAAGTCTTGATGAGTGCAGGGTGGAGGTGTGATGGCAGAGCGTGTAGCAGGTAAGTTGTGGAGAAGGTTTCTCTGCCCTATTGGAACAGCTTCTTCCCGTTGTTGTTATTGTTGCGGCTGGTTCTGAGCTGCTTGCGCTGCAGCGGCTTGCTGCGTTCGGATGGTTGCTTGCATCTGCGTCATTTGTTGTTGCATTAATGCGATTGCAGCTGCAAGTTCATCCTGATTGCCTGGATCAGCCATTGTGGTGGTCGTAGGCCTTTGTTGACGGTTATGTCTTTCTAATCTCGCTAGTTCCTCGTTACTGAATTGTTGTAATGGTCCTTGTGTATTTCTCCGAGTATGTCTACTGGTCATACACCTGGATCATGAGCTGCAACAAGAAAATAAAAACGAGTTAGATATCTTAGACTAGATATAAAACCGAGAAATAGAGGTAAAAATCTGGTCCCCGTCGCAACGGCGCCAAAACTTGATACACTAAAAATGAATCCTTGCTACTGTCAAGTTAACAGTTGTAATTATAGTACTTTAGATTCAAATCCAGAGGACCAGTCTACACTTTATTTCTATGAGTTTTAAATTCAAGCTAAGAAGAAAATATGGTTTTAAGATTTAGGTGACTTAGATGACAAGTAAATAAGGATGTTTAAATGCGATTTGTTATGAAAGCCGACCTAGGGTTTAATGCGGGTATTGATTTAGCCAAACAATTATTCAAGCACAGGTTTACACAATCTTGAACATCGGATCTCTCAACTGATTCAACCCACTGTCGTGGTGATGGATCCTTTGCGAGTCGGCCGGATCACCTAAGTTGTCGCTTGGGATCAGAGGCAGCTACAAGCCTTAGAGTTCATGTCCGATCTAGTTCACTTAATGTTGTAATATCTACTTTCGCTGATTAAAGACATTAAGCTCATTCAATATAGGTCAAGTTATCTCCTGCGTGGTTAGCTAGGCGATGAACAGCAGATCTAGCATTAAGTGATCAAGTTAATGCAAGCAATAAGATTAATATGAATGAAGAGTCCAATGAATGATGCTTATCTATGTTTGGCTTGTTTATCAATACCCTAAAACCCTAGGCGAGCCAGATGACTACTCAATCATGATGCAGTGAAACAAAGACATTAAATCTGAAATAAACTGCATAAGATAAGAGTAGAAAAACAAAGGCTTCTCTAGGAAAGATGGAGCCTTCTCCCTTACAATTGCAAATCACCAAAACAAGTCTAGGTCTCTTGTCAAAACTAGCGTAAGAAAAAGAAAAATAATAGAGGAGGTCTTTTTATAGGGAGGCGCCAATAGGTAGAAGAAAATTAGGGCAACAGGGCTTTAATTCCCGAAATAGGAGTTTCCAGATTCGTCTGGAACAGTCATCGGGATCACCCGTCCGCCTGTTCCACTTGAGAACAGTCTCGGGACTGTTCTTCGTGAGTGTTCTCCGCAGGATTACTCCAAAAAGACATCTTTTCTTCATGTGCCCTTTCTTTACTCTTCTATCAACTCCAGACCTGAAAAAGACCACAAGGGACTAACACGGTTTAGAGTCTTGAATCAAATAAAAAACATATATACAATGATGTGAAAAACACCATATATCACTTATGAGAAAATAGTCCTTAATGAAAAGTTAAAATAGTATTAATATGGGTGGTATTCTCTGCAAATCACATAGAGAAATAAAGTTAGTTTAACCAGGGTCTTTTATTTTTATAACATATATGTTTTATTATCCGTGTAATTCCCTAGCTCATATAGACAAGCCTAGTCGAGGTTCTGATCAAACCATCGATCCAAATACTCCATAGGCATAATATTTAGGTCGTAAGAGA
This sequence comes from Moricandia moricandioides, assembly GCA_905132885.1. Classification (NCBI taxonomy): domain Eukaryota; kingdom Viridiplantae; phylum Streptophyta; class Magnoliopsida; order Brassicales; family Brassicaceae; genus Moricandia; species Moricandia moricandioides. Next base: position 488,070 of record CAJHQQ010000019.1, read on the forward strand.
AGTTTGGGTAGTTTGCTCGGCCTAAACCAAAGTTCCCGTTTTGCTTAGGATCACTGTAGTCAACTTAGGAATAATGTAGGTATATGACGTTAGCTCAATGTCATGTAGTCAGCTCAGACCAACTAGCTAACCAGCTTGACCAGATCGACGACCAGCTCGGCCAGCTCAATCAGCTGAGGCGGTTGGGTTAGGTAGTGACCAGTTGTGGCTGGTTGGCCATGGCCCGGTGGTCTGTTTGGTGGGTCGCGTGGTGGGATGATTAGGGGTTAGGTTGGGATGGTCCGAGTTAGGCTAGGGGTTTTGGTTAGGTAGGGCTTAGGCTTTGGGTGAATGGATTTGGCCATGGGCGGTTATAAGAGAGAGGGTGCAATAGGATGGCCGAAGGGACACAAGCCTTGGGCAAAGGGTCACGAGTTGAACTCGCACCCATTCATCCCTTGTTCGTTTGTGACCCATCGCCCATCACCCCTTCCCTATATATATCCCCCCCCCCTCCTTTCTCCAATTTGGCATAAGTTCCTTGTAGAAATACACCAAGAAATCAAGAGAGAGAGAGAGAGAGAGAGAGAGAGAGAGAGAGAGAGAGAGAGAGAGAGAGAGAGAGAGAGAGAGAGAGAGAGAGAGAGAGAGAGAGAGAGAGAGAGAGAGGTCTAACCAGAAAAGGGTTGAGTCCGAGTGGTCGGTCAAGTTAGGCAAGTGGCCGGAGGGTTCGGTGTGACTGCCTAATGAGGAGGTTGGTCGGTTTTTGAAAAAGGACTGAAAGGGTGCCTTTTAGGGTTAGAATTTCTCTTCTCCTTCTTTTTATCTCTGATTGGCTATGGTGAGTAAGATGATGTGTGGTTAGATTCGAAGGTTGGCTGTTGCGTGATTGATACATTAGGAACTGAGGCCGAGTGTATTACCTTTGTTTGGTGCATTCATGTAGACTACTCAAACCGGCTATATTAACGTATAGACCTAAGTATGGTCGTATATTTGGGCGATGCTATATGTTCAAAATGTTGCATGAGGTTTAGGCGTCTAGGCAGTCGGAGAAAGGGAGGAATTTGCCAAGGCTTTCCCTTGGGAGTGAACCATATCTAGCGGACCTAAACCATATGGCCGAGTACCAAGTGGGTCAATTCGGTCATTCAGCCATCATCATTTAAAATACATTAGGATCATGTGCATGTTAGGATTAGCTTTTTTGGGACTAAACGATTAGGCGCAATGATTCACCTCACAAAGCATTGTTTTAGATTGCTTATGTTTCATTAAAAGTGGCAGTTTCTAAGGATGGTCCGGATAAAGGGAGGAAGTTGCCAAGGCTTTCCCTTGGGAGTGAACCATATCTAGCGGACCTAAACCATATGGCCAAGTACCAAGTGGGTCAATTCGGTCATTCAGCCATCATCATTTAAAATACATTAGGATCATGTGGTCCGGGTTGACGCAAGGCAGGCGGCCGATGAGTATGAGTGGTGTTCGAATCATTTAGGTTTATTATTGTGTTGGATCGATTATATCATATTTACTACAAATGTACTGAATCCGGTTTAATATATACAATATGGCCATATGGATTTCTTTGATTTAACGTATTGATTGATTAGTTGGAATATCTAGTTAAGAACCTCACTTGAATATTACACTTAAACGGGATAACAAGTTTAAATGAAACGACTGGATCATGGTCGTCTATCGGCTTGGGTTGTGTGAGATCGTTTTGGACGAGATTTCGTATCGGGTCTTACAATCCTAATATATCAATAATCTATTTTATTAAGATAGAAGTTGTGACTTATTTTATATGTGTTTTTGATTTAAACTATCCTTTAAAAAATTATGACTTTAAATAAGTCTATCATTTATTTTCATACTAATAAAAGTTAGAACCTTATTAATGAACCATTTACTACATCATAAAATAAAAATTCTTCAAAACAAAACTATTTCTTTTTGATAGATAATTTTGTTTAAATAAAATCTTCACAATATTATTTTCGAAGAGTGAGGGAAGAAAGAGATCAAAGAATATTGATTGTGTGTTCAGCTACTTGTTTCAGTAAGAGTCCATGTGTCTTTTGATAGATAATCCCAAGGTAAAGCCTCAACTTTATAGTTTAAGATGGTATCTGGTAAGTTGTGGTATGACAATTTGCTAAACTAGGACTAAGTACATGGAACTACCTCAGATGTGGCTCTAACACATGTGCGGTGATAGTGGTGTTCTGAAGAGCTGTTGAGTCTCTGTGTTTTCAAACTATTTCCGCATATTCATTCTATGTTTTGCTTTAAGGCAAACAAAGGATAAGTCTGGGAAAATTGATATGGCAGGGATTTTACTTGTTTTCACCCTTGATATAAATCTGTTTTGGAGTCTTTCTATGCATTTGGAGTTGTTTTGGAGTCTTTTCACGTCTAGGTACCTATTGGACAAGATTATAGCTTTGGGATCATTTTGGAGTTCTGGGGAAAGCTCTCCTGAAAACTTGAAATCGGAGTCTTCTTTTTCTGCAAAGCATTGATCGACACCACATCATGTGTGACGATCGACACCCCAGCCATCCGTGAGTTTAATGATGATTTGAGAAAATTACAAGAATTACCCAAAAGTGCCAAGAATTGCACAACAAGTTCATGGCCGCATATTAGATTATTTATTAGGGTTTTCAACAGTTTTGTAACCTACCCTTCATTATTCTAGAGGAGAGAGCTTAGGATTGGAGAGAAAGATTTGAACCCCTTCAGAGAGAAGATCTTGAACTCCCTTTGTTTCTCTACACTTTCTACTTTATATGAGCAATTTATTCAGACTATTATTATGTTCTTTATGATTATGTCTTAGTAGTTCTATTGTTAGGTTTATGGCTCTTCAAAGGTTGTTTGATAATTTATAATATGTATTGTTATTAGGGGAATTCATTGGTTCTTCATCTAGTTGTTCTTACTGCTAAGCTTAGGACTGTTCACCTTAAACTCATATTTTAGGATTGATTGGCGCAAGCGAGAGCTTGGCCCTTTTCCTGAATTGAAACTTGGATGATCTAATCGACTAGGCCCATACAATAATTGGTCTAAGCGGTTAGAGAGGTTATCAAACCTGTTCGCTAAGGCTTGTTTAGAAGTAGTATTGATCGACACTCACGTGCTACTGCCGATCGACACTCCACGGGGATTTACATACGAGAGTAGGAGTCCTAGGTTTAGACATTAAATAATCTTTGCATTCGAGAGTTGATTGATTATAACTTGAGTTAGTTCGAGAATTTCTTTAATACATCCATGATAAACGCATTTAATTGCATACATATTACATCTGAGAGTTCATCTTAATCTAGCTTCATCTAATATTGATAACTTACAAACACTTTATTATTTATCTCTTTACTGCTTTCTATAATTATTTTTTAGCTTTCCTTCAAAAATAATAAATCTATTATTTAATATCATAGTCTATGTGAATTTGATTCTAAAGTATTACAACTGGACCTCTTATTTGAGAGAGTAACTTTTAGGGTTAATTCAGAAATAAACACAAGGGTCGAGCACAAGGACCTTACTGCATACGAACCGGGAAAAGTCTTGACGCCATAGATGACATGTCCTTAGAGCAAGCTGGGAAACCCAATCTGAAGAAACTAAGAAACCAACAAACGTCACTGCATCAAGACCACCAAACTCCAGAATTTCAAAGAATTCTTACTTACAAACCATAACTTAACCACTAGCCATAGCTTATATGACCTTCGACAAAGATGACCAAGTAATAAAGAGAGGAGAGCCGAAAACAAATAACCATAACATATCCACCTGAAACTGCCTCACCAAAACCCATGGAAGAACTATCTACCCATATCATAGCAAGTTAAGTCATACACCGCACACCAGAAAACAGATTTGAAGCTGGAGGAGCAAAACAAGCATAGCGAGAGAGAGGTACGTAAACCCGACAATTTCTCTGAAATATCATGTTTATGGTGTTAGTAACATAACACATATTAGTTCAGGGATGTTGTCATGTTATACATATAGTTCGTGTAGTTTTGAATGCATTAGTTTTATCCAGATGTGACCATGTGGTGACACGTTATTCGTATATCTCACAATCGTTTTTTTTTGTTTATGATAGTGATGGAACCAAACATTTAAATCGAATTTTAAGATTTTATTATCTCATCAAATCATTTATTTGAAATAATTCAATTCAAAATAAGTGAAATGACTCAATGTAGATTTAACATAATTTTCAGTTTATTATGTATATTAATTTATATAATTCTATTTCTATTGTATCAAAATTAAAGTGGTTACACAGAATCGTGTGAAAGAGGGAAACTAACTACATAAAAAAAATTAAGAAATAGATATGTTGTACAAGCCTATGTATATTATTTAAACTAAAAAGTAATGTAAGAATGTGTTAGTTTCTAAAAGTTAACTTCCTTTTGAGAGTAGACAAATGTTTCTTGTAATCAATTTCGTACCAATTACATCTGTGGCAATCGGATTCACTGTATATGATGTTATGAAGCTGCACTTAAGAGTCCCTTCACGAGAGGAAACAGAGGCGGAACATGTAACCAAACGGAAAAGAAACAGATTAAGCTAATTGTAAGATCACCCATGATCTGATTCTTTGTGGTGTTAAAGTGTACATTCCATTTTTTCGTAGAGGAAATTGAAGCAATGTTCCTCCAAATAAACAGTGTTAAAATTCCAATTGAAAACAATATGAATCATAATGTAAATATGGAATTACTTAGAGCTTTTATGTAACCACCAGAGACTCAGATGTAATCTGTAACATTATGATATGAAGGATATCAGCTACATACTGATGAAGAACAAAAAAACAAAAAACAAAAAAAAATAAAAAAATTGAAAGCTTTCAGTCAAAAAAAAAAAAGAAGAAAAATTTCGTACCAAACTTACTACATAAATTGTCGAGAAGAATTTCTTGGATTAGAGTGCTCTCAATGATAATACTCCGCTATTTCCCCTCTTTCATTATAAATGTTATTTATATTTATGCACATAAATTAAGAAAGCAATTAATTTTATATATTTTTTATGTAACAACACAATTATCTATACATCTAATCATATTTTAATCAATAGAAAAATGAATTAGAGAATAAAATTAATAAATTTTGTATTGAAAACTACACACATAGGGGATTTTGCAAAAGTGACTCAAAATTTCAACTCAAATTCAAAACTAACTCACTATTTTTTTGGAACTTTCATTTGTCTTATTCACCCTAAATTTTCGAGTTATTCCCAAAAATATCATTGCTTTTTTTTTTTAATAAGTCTTTTACTCTTTCATCCTCATCTTCACCAAATATTTACAATATTGTCATTGCCATCAATCCCTCAACTACCATGAACAACCAATTTGAAGGTCTTAGTGGCAAAAAAAAATGATTTTTTCTCTTACTATCTCATTTGTTGTGCACTCAAACCACATCTCTTTCACTTTCCTTAAAAATTCATCCAAAAAACCCAAGTTTTTTATTCCAAACTTTGTAATGTTCATAGAGACGTTGAACCTCATGTATCTTGGTCATTAACGGATTGGTAGCTTGATTATTAATGTTCTGTGTGCTTGGAGAAGACTAAGCAAATCATCTGACGGTCCAACGTATGAAATCGATATTGTTTTTCAGATCTGTTCGCGAAGAAGACTTCTAGAGAAGTCTTCTGGTCAATGATATAGGTTAGTTTTGCAATTGACTTTTTGGGTGTTTTGACTAGAAGACTTCCCCAGCAGTCTTCTAACTTTCCTTTGATTACCAAAAAAAAAAACAAGAAGAACCGAGAAGACTTCTCTAGAAGTATTCTCGGATAAACAGGTTGGTTTTCCAATTGACCGAAATTTGTCAGAAATTTTGACTTCTATAGAAGACTTCCCTAGAGGTCTTCCGGCGGAAGACTTCTAGGGAAATCTTCTTTTCTATAACATTAAGTCTTCTCAGCGTCGCCAGAAGTCTGCCTGGATTACTTTTGCAATTGAGAATTAATAGCAAAACATTAAATATTAAAGAGAAGTCTTCTCAAGTTTTATTTCGGGTTTCTGGTCAAACATTTGGTAACGAGAGAAGACTTCTTAAGAGGTCTACCGCCAGAAGACTTCTCGAGAAGTTTTCTCATTAATATTTAATGTTTTGCTATTAATTCTCTATTGCAAAAGTAACTCAGACAGACTTCTGGCAACGCTGAGAAGACTTCATGTTATAAAAACAAGACTTCCCGACAAGTCTTACGCTAGAAGTCTTCTACAAAAGTCAAATTTCGGATAAATTTCGGTCAATTGCAAAACCAACTTGTTTATCCGAGAAGACTTCTAGGGAAGTCTTCTCTTGGAATTTCGAGAATTTTTCAAATTCCAAAATAAGCCAATATTTACAAAGGAAGACTTCTCAAGATGTCTTCTATAGAGTAGACTTCCAGAGAAGTTTTCCTTCGTAAATTTGCAATTGCAAAAATGACCTAAACGGAAGATTTCTTTGGAAGTCTTCTCTAGGGATGACTTCTTAAGAAGTCTTCTACGTCAATCTTTATTAAACTTCAATTTTCTCAAAACTCAAAACTAATTTTTAATATTTTCATTTTAATTAATGTGTATTAGTCAATATTAAGGCTCCTGAGTGAAATTCATAACTAAAATGATGATAATTATGAGATTACAAACTTCTTATATTTATTAATGTTCCTAGCTAAACGTAAAAGACTTCTTAAGAAGTCTTTCGTGAGAAGACTTACGGAAGACTTCTTAAGTCCGTATTTTTTTTAATATGATGTTCTGTGTTTGCTAATGTGTTTTAATATGATTTTTTCAGATAATGTTTCAGTTACATGTTGTTTACGGAGAATGGTTGGTGAAAGATAATTCTTGGGATTTTGTGGTTGATAATGTCAAAGGAGCGAGAATGTTCTTTGTGAGTGATGGTTCTACACATTATGAACTTGTTGAAATGGTTGTAGAAGATTTTAACCTGGATAAGAACGCAGAGGTTGTGGATTTAACTTACTTGTTACCAGACGCACTAATGCAACAAATAGCTCCTGATACTGCTCCTGTTACTGCTCCTATTCATGTTATAAGTGATAGACAAGTTCAGAACTTGATCAAGATAAGTAAAACACATGTTGTACGTCTTTGTGTATCAATTCGAGGCAGGATGAGGAATGTTAATGATGCCAACGCTGAAGGAAACTTAGCTGTTGGAGGAGAAGAAGAAAATGGAGGGGAAGAAGAAAATGAAGTGGAAGATGATGATAATTTGCCTCAAGATATAAATTATGAGGAGGAGAAGTATGTTGTTGTAGTGGATGATGAGTTTGGAGATTACAGTGAGTATGGAAGAGTTAAGGATGAGGAAGAGGAAAAGGAAGAGGAAGAAGATATATGTTTTGAGAATTTCAAAGAGACATATGCTAATGAAGGAGAAAGCTCGAATGGGATAGTTGACAACAATATCTATGTCAGCCAGAGTTTTATTAGTAAAGCGGCATTGGTTTTAGAGTTGCGGTTGACAGCGGTGAAGCATAAATTCTCCTTCAAAATATACAAGACCACTAAGACTCTACTTGTAGCAAAATGTCGTGTTCCTAGGTGCAAATGGAAGCTTAGAGCGAGTGTGAAACATGGAACAAACACGTTTTGGGTAACAAAGTATGTGAATACTGTTCTATGTCTGAACGATGGGCTCACCGGAAACATTTTATTGCGAAGTATGTTGGTCAGCTTTTCATAGATCGCGTTGGAATCATTGATGAGTTAAATCCGAAGCATATCCAAGATGCAATGAGGAACATGTTTGGCATGACTCTAGATTACACCACTTCATACAGAGCATTGTTACATGCTCAAAATTTGGTAAGAGGATCAGCAGAAGAAGGGTATGAGAGGTTGCCTTCATATTTGGAGCAAATCACGTTAGCAAATCCGGGTTCTAAGACTAGTATAGAACTTGATGCTGAGAATAGATTTATGTATCTATTTATATCATTTGGAGCTTCTATTGCTAGTTTTCAGTATCAGAGAAGGGTCATCGTGGTGGATGGGACTCACCTAAGTGGGAAGTATGAAGGTGTTATGTCAGTTGCAGCTGCATAAGATGGTAATTTTCAGATATTTCCATTGGCTTTTGGAATCGTAGATATAGAAGATGATGCTGCTTGGGAATGGTTTTTTACACAACTGAGGAGTTGTGTATCTGATCAGCATGCTTTGATGATAGTCTCCGACCGGCACACAGCCATTAAAAGTGCGTGTGAAAAGGTGTTCCCTAGGGCAACCCGAGGAATATGTTATTATCACCTACAACAGAACATTGTCAAAAAGTATAAAGGGAAGCATCTATTGTACTTGGTTAACGGCGCTGCTTATGCTCATACACTCTTCGACTTTAACCGCTACATGGAGGAGATCCGGAATGCTAACCCGGCACTAGAAACATATTTGGAGGAAGCGGACGTGAGACTATGGTCACGGGTTCATTGTCATGGAGAAAGGTACAATATAAAAACGAGCAACATAGCTGAATCTATTAACTCCACTCTCAAGAGAGCAAGAGGATTTCCCATAGTGTTTCTTTTGGAGTTTATAAGGGAAAATTTGGGAAGGTGGTATTGGAAAAGGCGAGAAGATGCTCTGAATCTCACAGTTGAACATAGTTGGGGAGTTGAATACTTATTGGCGATTCGTGAGGAGTTAGCGGATACGATGACTGTCCAACCAATTGATGGAAGTTGATTCTTTGTGGCAGGTGGCAAACGTGACTGTGTTGTTGATTTGGAACATATTAAGTGTGATTTTGGTGTCTATGGAATCGAGAAAATACCTTGCTCGCATGCTATAGCAACTAGAACCTTTGCTAATCGGCATATTGCAACACTTGTGTGCCCCCTATACTCGAGGGAATATTTGTATGCATGATACTCACAGAATATATATCCTTGTGGTGGAGAAGTTGAGTCCGGGACTTGTTTTCCTCCAGATGTAAAGCATTGTCCAGGGCGACAAAAGAAATCAAGATGGTAATCTTGGTTGGATTTATCTAGGATGAGAGGACACAAACCGCGGAAGCTACACAAGGATTATAGCTGCTCAAACTGCAGACAACCTTGTCATACACGTCCAAATTGTCCAAATAGTGAGAACTAATCTTCTGTAAGTCTTCCAGAGGATGTCTTCTGTAAGTTTTCTGCAAGTCTTCGGTAAGTCGTCTGGATGTCTTCTGTAAGTCTTCCTGAGGATGTCTTCTGTAAGTTTTCTGCAAGTCTTCGGTAAGTCGTCTGGATGTCTTCTGTAAATCTTCCTGAGGATGTCTTCTTGAAGTCTTCTGTAAGTCTTCGGTAAGTCATCTGGATGTCTTCTATAAGTATTCCGGAGGATGTCTTCTTGAAGTCTTTTGTAAGTCTTTGGTAAGTTGTCTGGATGTCTTCTGTAAGTCTTCTGGAGGATGTCTTCTTGAAGTCTTCTGTAAGTCGTCTGGATGTCTTCTGTAAGTCTTTCGGAGGATGTCTTCTTGAAGTTTTTTGTAAGTCTTCTGGATGTCTTCCCGCTATCTATCTTATGTCTTGTGCACTTATGTCTTATGTCTTGTGAACTTATGTCTTAAGAACTTATCTTATGTCTTATGTCTTATGAACTTATGTCTTATGAACTTATCTTATGTCTTATGTCTTATGTCCTGTGTTTGAATAGGTTCCTTCACTAGAATTAGTTGTACACAAGATTAGTTCAAGGTTACAAAAGAGTAGTTTAAAGTTACAAAAGATTAGATCAATCGTACAGATCCAAGCCCTCGATACCGGTTTCTGTCCCATTGTTGCCAGGGGTCTCATCAAATAGCCCTGTAGCCATCTTCTCCCTAATACTCTTGACGTTCTTATCAGAAAAGGAAGAAGAAAATGATTTCATTCGAAGAGCATGACACTCAATGTACTTCAAGGTGAACACACCACAATCACCAGCACGACACTGAGGTACTCCGGCAGTCACTCTCACATATGTGAATGGCTCTAGTGTGTATTTGACTCGCTCTTCGACGAAGGCAGCACATTCAACAAGCAAATAGGGTATCATCTTGACAAAAGGCTCCATTAACTCGGTGAGTTGAGCAGGTCTAATATGGGAAATAATGTTGTCCCATATGGTGATGTGCATGTTTAGAATGGACACCCAAATATCAATCCAATGATCGTCCTTAAAGTTCACTGGCGCATAAATATCATCCACCTCTGATCCCCGAACCTTCTTTGTTTGGCAAAATTTGGGTAGTAACTTGCATAATAATCCCAACTCCCGGCAGGGAGCCGCCTTCCTAACCCGTTTATATCAGGCTCTGACCTCTTAAACTCCAGGTACTTAAACGTCCACATTCTACCAAACACATGATCAAGAAAGCAAAGCCTATCGGTCCTAAAATACTCTGGATTCCTATGAAACCGCTACTTCAATAAATTGATAAAATCATCCATATGCTGCATTGAAAACATAACAAGTCAGAAGACTTCAAGAAGACATAACAGGTCAGATGACTTCAAGAATACTTCAAGAAGACATCCTCCAAAGACTTCCAGAAGACGTCCTCCGGAAGACTTACAGAAGACTTCCAGAAGACATCCTCCGGAAGACTTACAGAATTCTTATAGAAGACTTCCAGAAGACTTTCAGTACTAATCCTTAAAAATCTTACCGAGTTGTAGAGCCATTTTAAGGGTGTTCGGATGGTGGAATACCACAGACTTGGCCCCGGTTGTCTTTTATCAAAAGCTACTTTATGATTCCTGAAAACAGCAAAACTAGATCAACAAACAACAACAACCAAATTAATTTTCTGTGGGAGATTAGTACTTACGGATCTTTTTCAAAAATTCAATAAGCAACTTATTGTTCTTCTTGTCAACGGGAGCAAACGGATCATAGCCAAGACCAGCCTTCTTGTTTAGTACGATCACTTTGGTTGTGTTGTTGCCCTGATAAGGAGACTGTTGTGATGCATCAAGCTTCCTATCTCGCTCACTCTTTCCCCTGAGGAATGCCATGGTAGCATCTTTCTTTACCTGGCGTCTCTCTTCCTCCCTATCTAAGTCTGATGTGGTTGGTTCAGTTTTGTCCATAATGACAACAATTGGGTCTTCCACCTCCGGGACCCGAGGTGCATTGATACTACTCATTTGTTTTTGGTCAGTGTCTTTGTTCACACTTCCTGCTTTCTTCTCATTCACACTCTCACTCTGCAATTTCGAGTTCAATAGAAATGTCAAGACAAGTACCAAACGTAACAACTTCAGTCCACATAAAATTAACTTAGCCAAAGGTTCCAATTAACAAATGAAACAAATGTACCATTCATCCAATCAACAAATGAAACAAAATCCATACAAAATACAATTTCACTTCTTATTCTTAGTATTTCTCTTCACTTTGATTTTGGGAGAGGTTTCAGTACCAACCCCTAGTTCGTACGTAACCTTATTCGGTTCTAAAAATGTGAGTTGAAGTTCATTGTGGTTGATTCTCACCTTCTTCTCCACAGCTTTAATCATATCGGCAAGAAGCTTGATCTCCTTTAGGCACTGCCTAAACCCATCGGTCATAACTTCCGTCAAATTCTTGAAACTTTGTTCAAGATCTGCTTTCTTAACCCCACTCCACGAAACAGAAGTCTAAGTACGAGCTTCAGAATGAGCCTCAGAAGGATCCTCAGAGACTGTACGAAGTTTCTTCCAGGGTCTTATTTCTTCCTTGAAAGAAAGCTCAAGAGATTCATCCTTAACAATGATAACCTTTGGATTGGTCCACGACTTATTACCATGGTCTGCCCAGCACTTTTTGCCCCACTTCATCTTGCCTTCACCACCACACATGAGATTCATGAGGTTTTCAACTGCCACATCGGTGTTATCATTGTCCCACTGAGGGAACAATTCACCAATCTCATTCACCACAAGGTTCACCACGCAAATCTGCAGAAAGTAATGAATATCAAGTTAGATACTGAGAAATTAATCACTACCATACTATTGGGAATAATCAGACATACCTGTGTGTTGGTACTCTTTTTGACAAATTTTCGTCATTTATGTCCCTTATAAGCCATCAAAGGAGGACTAGGTTTGTTTTGTATGGGCTTTCCATACTCCGCAGCAAAGTCAAGCGAAGTAGATCCAGACTTGGAGTACTTGAACAAACCTCTCAATGGTGTAAGATTTTGTCAAATCCTTAGCCTTCACAGAGTCCATAAGAATCTTAAACGCCAATCTCCCCCATGGGTAGGTCTCAAAGTCTTATAGATGCATCACTAGCCTGGCAGGACTAGCCCGTGTAGCAGATGTGGACTTTCGTCCTTCAATGAATCTTGTGTAGATGACTAGGTATCCCAGCCTCATGCGGTCATCCCGAGACCACTGTCCACATCTCCCACACGCCACCACTATTTGTTGTGAGCTTGGACCACAATCAATATCAACACCCATCAACTCCAAGGACCGATACAACTCCTCTATCAGCCCTACATGAGGATTATCCACATTCTCAACATACTCGCAGTTAAGACCGGTAGGATGTTCGAACTCAATGAGTGAAAACCTCATTGGCTCTGAACCAATGAGACTCCAAAGCTCGTACTTCTTCTTGACATGAAGCTGAAAACAGAGCACATAGTGAACCATCCTAGACGCCCAACCAAAGTTCAACTCCCAAAACTTTATGAAGACTCCCAAACTAGAGTTCCTCAGCTCCTCCCATTCATCAGCATGGAGAGTATCTTTTACAGCAGGAAGTAATCTGGGGTCATCGGTATGATATCCAATGCTCTTCAATGGAATGGACTCTTCCCCTAGGGTGAACAACCTCTTCGTGAGTTCTGGTAATTCCATTTTATAGCCTGCAAACAATGACAAAAAAACATCTCAAATATAAAAAAAAAACACACCAAAAGTTCTATACTAACATCCAAACTCTGGAAGACTGTGGAAAACTTCGGAAGACTTACGGAAGACTTCGGAAGACTTACGGAAGACTTACGGAAGACTTCATGGAAGACTTACGGAAGACTTCATGGAAGACTTACGAAAGACTTCATGGAAGACTTACGGAAGACTTCATGGAAGACTTACGGAAGACTTCATGGAAGACTTACGGAACACTTCATGGAAGACTTACGGAAGACTTCATGGAAGACTTACGGAACACTTCATGGAAGACTTACGGAAGACTTCATGGAAGACTTACGGAAGATTTCATGGAAAACTTACGGAAGACTTCATGGAAGACTTCCGGATGGCTTCCACTAAGTCTTCCGGCTGACTTCCATGAAGTCTTCCGGATGACTACCATGAATACTCCATGAAGACTTACGGCAGACTTACGGACAAATGGGTCAACTTGAGGTCGGAAAGGAAAGAAATAGAGGAAGAAGTCATGGGGAGAAACGAACAGTTTCAGATCTGAAATAAAGAGGAACCGGTTAGTTTAATCTAGTATAATACACATGGGCGATGAAGGAGATATAAGATTGACCGGAAAAAATAAGATTACATGGAGAGAAAACGACGGAGAAGAGATTCGTCGGAAATCGTCACAGTAATCGCCTTAGAAGAGGAGGCTGGGCTTTCACGAACTTTTTTTTTCTGAAACACCAAAATGTGAAAAAAAAAATGAAAAAATACTATTTATATGTACGGTAAATTATCAGGTTAGGTTAAATATATTTTGGTTTTTTCCGGTTAATTTCAAATTGAAGGTAAATTAAGTTCGAGTTTGGTTTGGAAGACTTCTTGAGAAGTATTCTCGGAGTCTTACATGAATTTTTCTAGTAGTTAGAAGACTTCTCAAGAAGTCTTCTCAGAGTCTTCCGGGAGGTCTTCCAGTTCGGAGTCTTCAGGGAAGACTTCCAGGAGTTAGAAGACATCCCGGGAAGTCTTCTAGAAGCCTTCCGAAACCGTAAATCAATTAACTAACCAAAAATCACTTCCTTAAACATAAAATAAACTTAGGATGTGTTTAAAGTCATCTTATTAGAGGATCACTAACACATATTCGTCAAATTAAAAAAAATAAAAAGTTAAAAAGATAAGATTTCCAAATCTACGCCTAAAACTACCTACAATACTATAACATATGTTACTAAACTCTAAATCAATGAATATCATGCCTCATTCTAGATTAAATCATCTAGGTTGAAAACAATTCAATTTTAGTTGATATAAATTTACATCATTTACAAATGTTTGTGGTTACATGATTTCTATTTTTTCCCATATAAATATTTTTTTATAAATTTTATAAATTATTTTTAAGATTTATTGTTTGAGAAGACTTCTAGAGAAGTCTTCCAGAGAATACCTACAGGGAAGTCTTCTCAGAGAAGACTTTCGAAAGATTACTGGACGACTCACGGAAGACTTCGCCATTAGGCGGGAATTTGAATTTCACTGAAATTCAAGCGGGAAAATTGTAGAGTTTTCAATGAATTCTTCCAAGAAGTCTTCTACTACATTATATGTTAGAAGACTTTCCGGGAAGTTTTCTGGAAGTCTTCCAAAATCCTAAAAATTAATTAACTAACAAAAAAACACTTCTTTAAACATAAAATAAACTTAGAACGTGTTTAAAATCATCGTATTAGAGGATCACTAACACATATTTGTCAAATTCAAAAAAAAAAATTAAAAAGATAAGATTTCAAAATTTATGCCTAAAACTACCTACAATACTATAACATATATTACTTAACCCTAACCCAATGAATATCATGACTCATTCTACATTAAATCATCTAGGTTGGAAACAATTCAATTTTAGTTGATATAAACTTACATCATTTAAAAATGTTTGTGGTTACATGATTTCTATTTTCCCCTTATAAATATTTTTTATAAATTTTATAAATTATTTTTAAGATTTATTGCTTAAGAGGAATTCTAGAGAAGCCTTCCCCATAAGACTTACAAGGAAGTCTTCTATGAGAAGACTTCTAGAGAAGTCTACCGTAGAAGACTTGCAGAGAAGTCTTCTAAGAGAAGACTTCTAGAAAAGTTTTCTCACGTGAAAATGTTATTATGGTAAAATTGAATACAGTTTTTTTATTTGATCACAAGGAGTTTGTTGTATTTTCACTAACATTTTGGGTTACTTTTGCATTTGATTGAATTTGGGGTATACTTTTGTATTTGAAATTAAATTTTGAGTCATTTTTTGCAATTTTCTCTATTTTGTAACAAAATTTTTTATATACTATGATAATTAATATGAAATGGAAGGAGTATTTTATAAGCATCATTAAATGAAAATAAGATGACCACATTGTTATGTGTTAAAACCATTACTAAAGCAACTGAAACTAATACGCTTGAATGTAAGTCAAGATATTACTAGAAAATTATCGACCAGAATATCTTAGCGTAGAGTGCCGTTAATGATATTTTTAAGCAGCATTTAAGATGACCACATTATTCTGTGCAAAAACCATTACCAACGCAATTGAGATGAATACGCTTAAGACTTGATGCTTCATATTCATGCCATTATAAACTCTGTGTAATCCTGTAATAAGTGGGTTCCTTCTGACTTTTGGGTCTTTTGAATCTTTTTTTTATTTTTCACTTCTCAATCAAGGACATTTTTATTTGAATTGTTTTTGAAGTACCAAAAATTACCTAAAATCGAAAAATAACAAAAAAAACTTCACAGATTTCATATAAATTTGAACAATGTTTGATTAAATACTAAAAATAAACCTGAAATTAAAATTTGAACTACATGTTTAAGTATGGTTTTTGGGCTTTCAGATTTTTTTTTTAAAATTTGAGATATTCGGTCAAGCTCAGATTCTTTTATGAAAGATATCCAATGTATCCTGCCATAGAATTTATTGGGATGTCTTCACAAACTGGATAAAATTCAGGGTTATTTTACAAACTGAGTCGCGTTTGATTAAGATTATTTTAGGTCTGATTCAGTTCAGATATCGGACTCAGTTACAAATGCCTAGGCCTAATTTCACTTGCGTAGATCCCAAAATTCTAAACCTCTTGTTTTTTGGAGAAATACATCTTTTCTTGTTTTCATGACTTTTTTGTTGTTCCATTTTGCTTAACTCACCAAAAACATGACACAAGGCAATCTAGTTGTGTGCATAATCAAGGTTTGTGCATAATGTATTTGTGAGCATAATTCAATTTTGTTTTTGTTATGTTCCACTTTACTGTTCTTATAACCCGCTTTAACAAAGAACAAAGAATGATTAGCAATTAGCAGATGTCATATTGCCGGACTTCCAATGTTTTTATGTAGAGCTTCAATATCATGACAATTATAAGGTATTTTAAGGAGAGAGTTAAGTATGTATGTGTTAGGATTCTTTAAGAACTTCGTCAAGGAATCCATCAAGGACTTTGTCAGGACGTGGTGATAAAAATTAAACAAGATCGCATAACTTTAAACAAGATAGAGATCTCATATAAAGAAAATGAAATATCACTTTCATGGTGTTATGTAAGTTAATAGTATCATGGAACTTTTACTTTAATGGAGTTATGGAAGTTGGAAGTATAAATATTCCTAATAGATTTATGGTAAGGGGTGAGAACCAATAATCCAATTAGGTTAATGTAAAAAACCCCTTTTATATAAGAAGAGCTCGTGTGTATTTTCTTCTCTAAGCCAATGAAGACAATTTGTAAGTTAGAGAGAGAGAGAGAGAGAGAGAGAGAGAGAGAGAGAGAGAGAGAGAGAGAGAGAGAGAGAGAGAGAAAAGGGAATTAGAACACACAGATTTTTACCTTCTAGACTTGCAAAAGGGTTGAGTCCAAACGGTCGGTCCAGTTAGGCAAGTGGTCGGAGGTTTTAGTGTGACTGTCCGATGAGGCGGTTGGACGGCTTGTGAACAAGGACCGAAAGGGTGCCTTGTAGATTTGTGATTTTTCTTATCCTTCTCATTCTCTCTGATTGGCTAAGGTGAGTGCGATGACGTAAGGCTAGAATCAAAGGTTTATGACTGGTCGGTTCATGGTGATGCCCTTTAGGTTAGATTCGGATTGTTTGGTTGGATGATTGGGTGATGTGTGATCGATACATAAGGCAATGAGGCCGAGTGTATTACTTTGTTTGGTGCATTCATGTAAACTACTCAAACCGGCTATAATAGCTTATAGGCCTAACCATGGTCGTATGTTTGGGCGATGTTATATGGTCTGAAAGGTTGCATGCGGTTTAGGCGTGTGGTCTAGGCAGCCGATGAATGGGATGAAGTTGCCAAGGTCTTCCCTTGGGAGTGAACCATATCTAGCGGACATGAACCATAAGGCCGAGTACCAAGTGGGTTGATTGGGTCATTCAGCCATCGTCATTTAAAAGACATCAGGATCATGTGCATGTTAGGATTACGTTTTCGGGACTAACCTTTTAGGCGGAATGATTCGCCACACTAAGAAATGTTTTAGATTGCTTATGCCCCATTAAATGTGGCAGGTTCTAAGGATGGTGAGGGTTAACGCAAGATAGGCGGCCAATGAGTGTGAGTGATGTTCGAGTCATTTAGGTCTAGTATTGTATTGGATCGATTATATCATATTTAAACTACAATGTAGCGAATCATGGTTAATATATTCAATATGGCCATATGGCTTTCTTTGCTTTCGCGTATTAATTGATTAGTTGGAATACCTAGTTAAAAATCTTACTTAAAAATATTATTAAAATAGAAATCATGATTTATTTCATGTGTGATTTTTTAATTTGGATCTTCCATTGGACATTTATAAATGTATTTTCTTAAGACTAATGATATAAAATATGTGTAACTACTTTAATCATAATATTTTTTTATATCTTTTCATTTTAAATTAATATATATTTTAAAAAAATTCTAAAAAAATTTCTGAAAAGGATATTTTAACAAGATCTCAGTTTTAAAATTTTACAAATATGTTCAATAAATTCCTAATTAATCATAAAAGATTATTATATATTAATATATATTCAATTATCGTTTATTAAATGAAAAATAAAAATTCTATCATATTTTTATTTATTTTATTATCATAATATATCATATTAAAAATTATTATACTGAACTCAAGATTATAAAATTGTATTAAATTAATATATTAATATATTTTACTTTCAAAAATAGAAATATTTATGTTTAAAATAATATATTAGCAGAACTTGTTAACACACTATACTATATTATAAATGCATACAAATTAAATATCTTAAAATTTTATATATACAATAAAATTTAATCTAACATAAATAAACATAAAAATCTTAAAAGATAATCTAGAATTTTGAAGTGCAGATAAGAAAACATAATTTTTTAAAGTATGTTGTTTCATTTATATATATATATATAATAAAATGCTAATCCAATAAGGAAAATATATAATAAGAGGTGACAGATACATGTGACGGTTTAAAACAAACGATTAATTACGACATGTAATCTATACAATTATTATATTTAAAATAAAAATATGATTAAGTTAAACATATATGCCATTAATAATGTAAAATAAATATCTATAAATTTATAAATTAAATCAAACATCTGCACAGTTGTGGGGGTCAAAATCTAGTTATACTTAAATGGGATAAGAACTTTAAATAAATCGACTGGATCCGGATCACCTATCAACTCGGATTGTGTGAGATTGGTTTAGACGAGACTCCGGATTGTGTCTTACAATCCTAATATATCAATAATCTATTTTATTAAGATAGAAATCATGATTTATTTCATATATGTTTTTTATTTAAACTATCCTTTAAAAAGTTGTGAATTTAAATGAGTCTATCATTTATTTACATAGTAATATCTCTTTAATGAACCATCTACTACATAATAAATTCAAAATTGTAAAAACAAAATTCTTTCTTTTTGATATGTAATTTTGTCTGAATAAAATCTTCACAACTATATTTTAGAAACTGATTTTGCTAAAAAACTATTATTTTCCTAATCAACGAATGACAATAATTATCAGATACAGAAAGTCTAACGAGAATTATGATTCACAAAAATATACTAGTAACCAATTTTTATTTATAAAGCATTAAATTCTATTTTGTACATGTTTCCAGTGTCACGGAAAAAAAAATACATATGGTGTTTTCATTGAAAAATTTTCTGATCATTTTTCATTTGATATAGTATAAGATAGTGAAACAACCACCACATTGGATCACATCATTTTAATATATTTGAGCTTCTATCTCAAATTTTCATTTGCATTATTTATATTTTCAATTGCAATATTCATTACAAATACTTTTTTCTAACAATTTGATAATAAAATGGGAAATCAAGTATTATGGATTTGTTAATCATCATTATCAATATAACTATTTTCTAATAATCTGAATTACGAATATAATAATTATTTAACTAAATTATGACAGCAGATATTAAAATTTCATCAATTATTTTTTGGTTAAATATTGTAATAAAATCGAAAAATGACTGATAGGGATGCAGGGGTCGAATATAGTTATCACTAAAATTAAATTATCAGTGTTATCATAAAATAATATTTTAGGTTGGTTTATTTAATATATTTAGTTGAGCATGAATACACTGATTTTTATTTTAAATTATATTTCTTTTAATTGTGATTTTTTAAAATTGATGAATTGAATCATTAATAATTTGTGTTTTTAATGGTTTATTTTGGAGTGAAACTTTATTCTCTCTGTTTCACGATGAGTGTCATTTTGACATTTTTCTTGTTATATAAAAAATGTTAATTTTTGAATTCCAATGTAGTTTATACTCCCTCTGTTTCATAATAAGTGTCATTTTAGAGAAGTTTTTTGTTACAAAATAAGTGTCGTTTCGACTTTCGATGTAAAATTTATTAATTTTATGCTGCAGTTTATTTTTCTATTGGTTAAAATATGGTTAGGTGTATAGGTAATTGTGTTTTTATATAGAAAATATGCAAAATTAATTATTTTCTTAATCCGTGTGCAAAAATCTAAAGTGACACTTATAATGAAACAGAGGGAGTACTAACTTTTAGATTAATATTAATTGCAAAATGTATTGATCTTCTAAATAGTTTTAATAATCTCAAATATTATTGGTTAAATAAGTATCATTAATAAGAATATAATGCATTATAGTAATTTTTTTAAAACGTGTAAAAATGTTGAAGTGACTCTCCACGAAACAGAGGAAGTAAATTTTTAATGTAACATCCTGGTTTGTGGTGTACATTTTTAAATAATTTTAATAATCTCAAATAATTATCATTAATAAGAATATAATGCATTACAGTCATTTTTTTAAACGTGTAAAAATGTTGAAGTGACATTCTCTAGGAACCAGACGGAGTACATTTTTAATGTAACATTCTGGTTTTTGGTGTATGGTGAAAGACGTACAATAATTGATTTGGATATTATGACTAAAGTGAACTTATCTTTTCGAATGCATATTTAGAGAGAAGAATTCTAGAGTTAAATGCGTTTGAGATGAAGTACTAAAGGATGGCTACGAGAAGTGATTAATAATATCGTGCGAGTGAAGTTCAAGCACATGGAAATATCATACGGTAATTGTAGGAATACTAAATAAGTATTTCGAGTCTTTAAAAAATTTAACGCACTACCTATTGCAGAGGAGCTTATGGACCGTGTGGGAGGCCAATTAGCCAAGACGATAATGTTTACAAGAGGTATCAAAGTCAGATCAAGACAAGTGTGGAGTCATGTGTAGGCTCACACTAATATGGGTGATGATCCTGAGACGTAACGAAGACATTTCGCTTTTGTGAGAGAGGGTGAATTGTAATATCTTACCTTTTGCTATATGGTGAAAGACTTACAAGAATTTTTTTGGCTATCTATGACCAAAATACACTTATCTTTTCAAACACACATCCAGAGAAAACTTTAGAGTTAAGCATACTTGATCTGGAGCAGTCAAAGGATGGGAAGCTTATCAAGAAGTAACTCACGATATTGTACGATTTAAACCAAAATACGGAGAAATGTTATGTGGTGATTGCATGATTAGTAATCAAATATTTTGAACCTCTAAAATTATTGCACACGCTGTTGCATGGGATGGGGCTCATGGCCAATTGAACAGACGTGAGAAGTCATTACCCCTGAACTGTCGGGGTTTGTATTTTGGTTTGATCTTTTTCATTGAGTTTTGATTGATGTACTGATACTAGGTCCAAGCAGAATCGGTTTTAAAAACAAGAGAAAATTACAAAAATGGGACACCTAAAAGTTGGATTTGTCTCCCTAAGACTTTACCCAAGATTTTAGTTCCTTTAGGATTTTAATTATTATTAATATCATTTTACCTTTAAATTAATTTAATTAAAATGAGAGATTATTTGCTATATGTTCCCGGTGGTGATCCGAACCCTCTACAAAAAGCCGATGCATACCCGAAACATGGAGACGTGTGGTTCTTCATCTAAGTATTCTTCAACGTGGTATGGCTCATCCCGACCTCCAATCATCTTCTTTAGCTCCTCACCACTGTGTTCTGCTCCGTGTCGTCTTCGTCTCTTCGAGTTCGAGGCCGTGCTCTGTTCCAATCGCTGCGACCAAGCTTCCTCCACGGCGTCAACTCGCAATGTCACTCCTCCGTTCTCCTCTCTGAAATCTCCAATCCGTCATGTCCTTAGCTTCACTCCACTATCTCAGTTACGTAGAAATCAGCCCTTGTCTTCTTGGACCGAAGGAAAGCTTGTCAAAGAGCAACAATGGCCAGTTTGGGTAATTTTGTAAGACATGTCCTCAAACCTTTGACTAATCACAGATTTGTCCCATAACTTTCTGTTTGTACATATTGCTCCTTGAATTAACTCTAAAACTTTCAATTGTGCAATCTCGACCCAGCGTGTATTCCTATTTTTCAGTCTTGGTCTCTGAATTTTCTGTTATTTTTATATATATAAACTAGTATATGTATCAAAGCAGCGTGAATCCTATGTGATCTAGTGGCTTGCGTGTGTAGTTGTCTCTTGAATAACTCGGGTTCGAGGGAAGGAAAGAGCAGTTCTATTTATTTTTCATCTTTTCATTAATAACAGAAAAACTACAAAAATATCATTCTCTTCTTTTTCAACTGAAGTCGACTAAAAACCCAGATTTATCGCCTCCAAAGTTTTTTTCACGATTGTTGTCATTCATACTTATTTTTAATGATTCATGCACACCTATAACAGACTCTAATCCTAATACATGATTTAAACCTTAAAAACTTAGTTTGCCCATGATATTTGAGTCTCTCGATTTCTACATTAAGCGGTCAAGTTACCTTAAACCATGTTTTACATGGCCACAACTCGAGCTGACGTATAATGAATCCGAATTGATATATATAAATCGCCACAGTGGCCTTCCGTATTATGATTATACGGCCAATTATACAATTTGGATGCCGTTTTGAACAAAGATTAGAACCATGTTGTATTGATAGAGAGAAGAGATGGTTATGTTGTTGAAGAAGAGAAAGACACGAAAAATGAATGAGAAAAAGAACGAGAGAGGAGAAAAATGTGAGAGAAAAAAATATTATGAGAGATTTAGGATAGATTTAGTGTTAGATTTAGGAAATATATTAACCAAAATATGGAAGTTTCAATTATTTTGTGATTTGACTATGATATGTATCATACGTTGTACAGAACATTGTAGAGTGTGTGGGAAGTTTATTTTTCCGTAGGCGTAACATAAGGTAAAAGGCATAACATGTCATGACACATAAACAAGACAAGGTAAATCGTAGAGTCGTGACTATAAGTTGTATTAAAGCTAGAGGTAGACTAACGACATCTTGCTAGAATATAACCTAACGAATTCTAGCTAAGGTAGTATATACAATAAAGTTTTGTTTTCGTTATATACCTAGGATAGATCTATGTATAATACTTAGTATCCGATTTCTAGATTAAGTAGATGACTGAGTATTATATCTTCAGCTAGGACATGATTAAAAGGACATGATTAAAAGATGATTATACTATTTTTTTAGAAGAAAAACATATAACTAGTCATACTTATGTTGCCAATAGTTTTAATATTTTTGTACATTTTTAGAATTTAGTTTACTATTGAGAAATTGCTAAGAATACCACAAGTTAAGTACCACTTTTTAAAAATACACGCAAACAAAAATATATTAACATTTGAGTTTACATTTTATTGATTATTGTTAAGGTTTTATTATTAAAGGGGTGGAGTTGATTTTCTGTAGGTTTTATAAATATTTAGAAAAGAATAATTTAGTCTATTTTTAATATAAATTTAGGGTATTTTTAAAAATAATTAATCATTAATTATAAATTTGAAAAGTGATATCAAACTTGTGGTAGAATTAAATTTTTCCTTTTACTATTTTCTCATTACAGAAGAGTAAAACATGCCTAAATTGACCAAAAAATATTAAAAGTTCTAAAGAGACAAACAAAAGTTCAAAATGTTGCATTCTTTTTCCGATTTTTACTAAAACAATGGCATTTAAAAGAAAGAAAAAGAAAAGGAAAAAAAAGTACCCGGTTTTTTATTTGTTAAGTCACTTCAGCGCTTCTATATAAATTTGCTTCCCGAACGCATTCTACATTCAGTTGACCCTATTTTTATATTTGCAAACTAAGATTTTTAAATCCTTTTTGTGTAAAACTAGCGATGGTAGGTTTACTTGAGGTCTTCCTATCATTCATTTTCTTCCTTGTATATCAATCAGTCTTTCTCCGCAAGAAATCTAACGGCGGGCCGTTGTTGAAGAACTGGCCTTTCCTCGGGATGCTTCCAGGAATGCTCGTCCAAATCCCTCGACTATATGACTGGACCGTCGAGGCTCTTGAGGCAAACGATCTGACTTTTGCTTTCAAAGGTGCTTGGTTTAGTGGAACAGACTTGTTATTCACGGCTGATCCAAGGAATATCCATCACATTCTAAGCTCAAACTTTGGCAACTACCCTAAAGGACCTGATTTCAAGAAGATATTTGATATTCTGGGAGATGGAATCATAGCCGTTGATCTGGAGTTGTGGGATGATCTGAGGAAGTCAAGTCTTGACATATTTCACCATCAAGATTTCCAGAAGCTCTCAGAGACTAGCAATACAAGTAAGCTCAAGGAAAATCTTGTTCCATTTCTTGATAATGCTGCTGAGAAAAATATTATCATAGACTTGCAAGATGTGTTCAAGAGATTCATGTTTGATACTGCTTCCATTTTGATGACTGGTTATGATCCAATGTCTTTATCCATTAAAATGCCGGAGGAGGAGCTTGGTGAAGCTGCAGATCTCTGCGAAGAAGCGATCTTCTATAGACATTTCAAACCAGTGATCCTGTGGAAGCTTCAAAACTGGATTGGGATCGGACTTGAGAAGAAGATGAGAACTGCCTCGGTCACTATCAGTCGTATGCTCCCGAAAATCATATCTTCAAGAAGAGAGGGGATAAGTTGCGGGGAAAGAGAGACATCAATGAACGCCTTAGCGTATTATATGAACGCGGACACGGCCAAATATAAGCTCTTGAAACCACGTGATGATAAGTTTATAAGAGACGTTATTCTTAGTCTATTGGTAGCAGGAAGAGACACTACAAGCTCCGCTCTCACTTGGTTCTTCTGGCTTCTTTCCAAGCATCCCAGAGTTGTGGCCAAGATCCGACATGGGATCAAGACAGAAGGTCTAGAGAAGCTCGTGTATCTACATGCTGCATTGTTAGAATCAATGAGACTCTACCCACCAGTTCCCTTCAACCACAAGTCTCCTGCAAAGCCAGATGTGCTTCCGAGCGGGCACAAAGTTGAAGCAGATTCAAAGATTTTGATCTCCATCTATGCATTGGGGAGGATGAGATCTGTGTGGGGAGAAAATGCGTCAGATTTCAGACCAGAGAGATGGATTTCAGACAATGGAGATCTAAGACATGAACCCTCATATAAGTTCATGGCTTTTAATGCCGGTCCAAGAGCTTGCTTGGGTAAACATTTAGCTCTTTTGCAGATGAAGATGGTAGCCGTGGAGATCATGAAAAATTATGATTTCAAGGTCGTTGAAGGTCATAAGATCGAACCAGTTACCTCTATCATTCTCCGTATGAAACATGGTCTTAAAGTCACAGTCACTAAGACCATGTGATCCTAGTGCTTGCTTGGCTTTTATAGCTCACTTGCGAACCAATATTTGGTATTTTGTTCAAGCCATTTCAAGTTTCTTGTTTAATCAAAGCGTTTTAATAATTTTATAGTCCCACGATAATATCGAATAAACCAATCTAAATCAAAATCAAAATGGGGTAAAACATAGAAAGAGAAGTCGTAATGTTTTAAGTAAATAATTATGTCACAAAATAACATAAGAGCAGATAGTAGTTCGTAAATCCCACAAGGAAAACACAACTCTAAGATTCAAAGGTTGTAAGGACTCAAGAAGATATCAAAACACTAGTAACAGAGCAAGCCTTATGGAGATAGAGGAGGAGAGTGAAGCAGAGCCTTTCTCACTTGAAACACTTGGCGTCCAAGAGGGCCTCACCTTCAAAAGGCTCAGCATCTTCAATCATCTGGCTGACACGCTCTTTCTGTGCTTCGTCCGAGATATCGACCTTGGTCCACTCGTAGAGCTCCATGTCGTAGACTTCATCCATAATGAATTTGGGGATTTCTGGTCCGCGGAACAGCCACAAACCCTTCACCTTGAAAGGAGCCTCTGACCCGCAAATGAGCATCTTTCCAAAAGCGTATTTACGTGCCAAGTCCATTCTCTGGAGGAACCCACCAACCTTGTTGAGTGTAACAAACGAAACCATGTTCTCGTCATTGTACTTGTAGTCACAGAACCATAGTGAGTACCCCTCTGGATCGTACATGTCCCAAAATCCTGCATTGAATACACATTGAAGGCAGTCAGACTAATAGAATGCAACTGTGATCAGCAACTTAGCTATAAGTCTACCGTATATAGCTAAGAACTCAATATAGCAGATTTACATAAGGATGTCACAGCAAATAGTTTCTACTGAGAGTATCTCTGCTTCAGAGTTCAGAGAAAATTAGAACATCAGTTTCATGGGTCTGTACTTGTCTAACTGATCTTAAAAATTCCATGCATCTCATAAACGAAAGGATGCAATCGCAGGTGAAGAGAAAGTCATCATCACATATCATACCTTTGATAGCAACCTCACGGAAGTTGGACTTGGTGTTCGAGTAAAGCCTCTTCCACTCATCAAGAATCATTGGGCTAGGTGGTAGCAAATCAAGAGGATTCTTGGATTTGGGCTTTGGTGCTTCTTCCTCCTCAGCAAACTTTGGTGCCTCTGCTGCAGGGGCAGCCTTCTTAGGCTCCTCCTTGGGCTTTGCAGGCTGCGCAGCTTTCTTAGATGGAAGTGGAGGGACAGCTTCGGTTTGCTTTGCATCACCAATCACCTTCTTGAAGTTAGGTTGGTTGACCATTGTCCAGAAGTATCTCTCAACATGAGGGAACTCAGAGGTAAAGCTCTTGGTCATCACGGTGGCAAATCCCAAGTTCAAGTTGCAGATGGTTACAATATCTGCGAGTGTAACAGAGTGCCCAACAAGGTAAGTGTTGGAGGCGAGATGTGTGTTAAGAGCATCAAGTCCTCTCTTCAATCCAGCAATAGCCGCTTCCTCAGCCTTCATGCATATAAACATTTTAAGAAGAAGAGTAGCATGCTTTTAAGTACAGAGAGTGAACAAAAGCGCTTACTGGAGCAGAGAAAGGAGCAAAGCCCATCCTTGGAGCGAACCACCTCAACATGTTAGCATCAATCTCCAAGGAGGCAAAATCAATCCATTGCTCAATGTGAGCCTGAAAAGTAAGCACATGCACATAGACATTAATAAATACTAAACAATTCGCCAACCAAAGAATGCAAAAACAAATCTTTAAATCGTCTAGGGGATGTTCAGGAGCTTACGTAA